>JALJCO010002219.1:585000-981389 GCA_023101725.1 Atherinomorus stipes | reverse complement strand
GACAGTATGATGAGGAAACAGCAGCCATATTTTCTGGAAAAGCTTGCACTGAAGTAAACTTTCCACGACAACTTGATTTAGCCAATGGTGAATGTTATTTTCTCAAACTTTATTCTAATTTGAGTCAATTTAAAATTTCAACATTGTTGTATGTGCGGACCAACACATCCTCGTAACACAGCCGATGCTGCTAGCTCATAAAGGCACCTCCTTCCCCCTGCAGAAGCCAGTGATCTGACAAACTAAAAGTCACACCAGTCTGAGGCCAACTCAACATCTTGGAATGAACCAACCAACTGGGGGCCGGACTGTGAGATGCAAACTTTTCAATTTTAAGAAGTACTCTGAATGATTAAGTTTCAGTTCAAATTATGAGTATACTAAACAGGGATCAACCAATACAGATTTGTTTTTTTCAGGGCTGATACAAATATTTTCTCATCAGCCTCCAGCCAATTACCAATACAACCTACTACTGACACCTGTGGCAGATATTTGTGGCAGATGTTGCATTTGACAAATATAATGAAGGATGCAATGAAAAGTAATTTTGTTACTTTTAATATATGAAAAAACAAAGCACCTCAAACAGATATATAAAGAAAACATTGCATTTTTAAACAAACATTAAATAGAAACTTTAAACTTGTAATACATACTGTATTTATATAAAAATCTAAATTATGCTGAGTGGGGGTATCGAGGCCAACACACCTGACGTATCGACCAATGTTGATACCAGCAAAAAACACAAAAACTGGCCTAAAATATTGGCTAGCTGATGTATCCATCTATCCTTAAAGGGACATTGTGTAACAATTGTATATTGCAAGCAACTCGCTAGTACTTTTAATGCTGAGTTTAAGCGTGAAACCAGACAGACGGACAACAGCCGCTGCATGTAAAGGCATAAACAAGCCTCTATGTGAAGACGTGGTCTGTCAGTTACAGTGACTTCAGTTCACATGTGATATGTTGTCATGGTGATTTATTGTTTTCCCTGACCCATGTTTTACAGTCTCTCTCTCGGCTTCTGTGATTAAAATTACAGTACATCTGGTTTGTTACCGACGGCCGTCTGCCCGACTGCACGTGAACCCAGCATCAGTGTAATGCTGGTTCCTCCTCACTGCACCCACAGTGACTTTCACCAAACATAACCTTGAACTGAGCTGACAACTCCAGTGTCTCCAGTGACTTTCTGTCACGCTTCTACTGAACGTAAAAACATGGCGACACCACATGGTAGCCACCACCGAGCCAACCCGTTCAATATATGAATGATGCGAACAGTAAATTCACAGCTTACAGGAGCACTTCAGCTTGTTGATGGGAGGAGGGATTACTGATTAATGGAAAAACACTAACAAAATCATTTTTGTGAATAGAAAACAGGAGAACTTACACAATATCCCTTTATTACAAAAATATGAAAGCAAAAACCATTAAGCCAAACCCTCTTTCAATAGCAGGGATGCAATTGCTCCATTTGCACCATTGATCAGGTACCTATGAAAGCATTGAGAAAATTTGTAAATTGTAGTTCATTTTGTATTTATGCTTGGAATGTGGGATTGTGTGTATAGAAACGATACGTACAGTAGAAGACAAGAGGACAGATGGACATAAAAAGTGGGAGGGGGATGGAAATTGAAGGAAACCTTGTACTGAATTTAAAAGGGACTTGAGGCAAGATTAAAACGAAACTTGCGACTGCCGCTTCAGGTAACTGCAGCCACGAGCCAAGCTGGCACGGGAGCGTGCACAAACTGAAGCTATAGAATATTCATTTACCATTTTCTTCGTAGTTACACTTTAGTGGTCTTTCAGTTGATCTGTAACGTTTGCTGACGGCAGAAGAGAATCCATAACTATCGCTTACAGTGTTTGAATTTCCCGCGACCGTCTTCTTCCTGTATCAAAACTGCGGATGTAGCGTCCTTTTGACGTCATGTCTGCAGGGCAGCGCTGGAAATTGGACACAGAATTGTAGCACATTTTTGCAGCACACAGCCTGGTCAAGGCAATGGAGAGAAACATGGGTGGAAGCGTTATTTTTGGTATTTAGCGCTTCATCAGCCATTAGTATTAAAAAAAATGGACATACATGTTTGTTTTTTAATTCCTGCCTCTAGTCCCTTTAATTGTAGTTAGCTAGATACTTTCACTTGAACCGACCATCAGGGATTGCCAACTTTATTTTGACTGGAAATTATTCCACCATTTAAAAATGATGAGTAAAGATTTGATGCATTTCTTACCTGCAGCCATGTGAATAAGGACACTTTTGCCTGGCCTGAGATTGGCCATCTCAAACAGCATCATGTGGGCTGTCAAGTAGTTAACGGGAAGAGCCGCCTTCCTCAAAACTCATATCCTCTGGCATAGGGAAGGTGCGGTCAGCAGACACAACAACCACTTCCTGCCACATACCGCTGCCGTTCATTGCGATAACACGATCTCCCACCTGAGGATAAAGACAGAACCAGGAGGTTACTTAACTCTTATCAATGTGACTTACTTCCGTTATTCAGAGTTCTCATTTAAATCCCTTGTGTGTGTCAAGCTCTTAAAGTCACCAAAACATGGGAACATTTCGGTGGTCAGCTCTCCTTGGAGTATCAGTGCTCATGTAGATTGGCTGCAATAAAATGGGAGGTACAATACAACATAAAATGCATTATTATAATAATCACTGAGTCTTTCTGCTCAACACAATAGTCATACTAACAAATCTTGTCTGGTTCATTCCGTCATAGCTTTAAATATAATGTCACCATTTTGGAAAATGGTGAAATACCTTTTAAACACACACAACGTAACAGGCCTTAAAATCTGACTCGTTTGATGGCACACCAACATTCATTTTGCATTTTCGAGCCATCACTGCCCAAGAGGCGTCCTGGGGCTCAGAAACGGCTGCGCTCTTTAAGATTCCCATCCGGGGCCAGCGACTGTGACGTTGCAGCAGACTATTGGCTGCAGCACCGCGTCACTCACTAGCAACCGGATGTAAACCAGGGATCAGCCCCCGAGTGCACCGAAGCACATCATGTCGGATTCGGTAAGGAAACATTACAGGAGGAAGAGAGGAAAAGGAAGAGAGGAAGGGACAGAACAAGAGTCAAGATAAGTGTCTTTTACTGGCTGGAGTGAATCACGGTGCAGGTATGATACAAGATGTTTGCTAGTTTAGTCGCCGATAGGGGCGCGTCACTGAGAAAACTGCTTAAAGTTCCGTTGTGTGTCTTTTAAGTCAGAAGCTCCTGAAATAAAAGTGTCAAGTAAAAGGCATTACAAAAAGGCTTTTTGTTAGTGTTTAAATCTTATTAGCTCAATTTGTTCTCGTCTTCAGAAAGAGCCATGTTCTGCACTTAAACATACTGTGTCTACAGAAGCAACAAATGGAAAATTGAGAGTCAGGAAGTATGGAAATTATTTGATACATCAAACATGGGACTGCCCAGCTGTATCAGCATAATAATAGAGGATCCTTCATTGTTTGGCCAGAAATAAAATAATTAATTCAATTTTGAAAAGTGAAATCATAGCTGAAAACTACTTATTTTGTAGTAAATTCCCTATATTAAAAGGGACTTGAGGCAGGAATTTGAAAAAACAACAAACATGAATGTCCCTTTTTTTCATACTAATGGGTGATGAAGCGCTAAATACCAAAACGTTTCCCACCCATGTTTCTCGCCGTTGCCTTGAACAGGCTGTGTGCTGCAAAATGCGCTTGCAATTCGGTGTCCGAATTCCCCGCGCTGCCCTGCGGACGTGACGTCAAATGACCTACATCCGCAGTTTTGATGCAGGAAAAAAGATGGTCACGTTAAATAAAAACACTGTAAGCGATAGTTATGGATTCTTCTGCCGTCAGAATACGATCTAGATCAACTGAAAGACACTAAACATTGTAACTACGAAGAAAAAGCTTAGTAAACAACATTATAGCTTTCCAGCTCTGCCATGCGGACGTGACGTCACATGACGCTACATCCGCTGTTTTGATATAGGACCGAAGACGGTTGCGGTAAATTCAAACACTGTAAGCGATAGTTATGGATTATTCTGCCGTCAGCAAACGATCCAGATCAACTGAAAGACACTAAAAAGTGTTACTACGGAGAAAAAGGTGAGTAAACAACATTATAGCTTCAGTTTGTGCACGCTCCCGTGACGGCTTGGCTCGTGGCTGTAGTTACCTGAAGCGCCAGTCGCGAGGTTTCGTTTCTTAATCTTGCCTCAAGTCCCTTTAAGTGTTACGTTGTTGGCAAAGAAACAAATCGCTGCTGTCAGGTGCAAACCTCCTATGTCCAAAACAGTTATTTTTCCAGGAAGCGACAAAGAACATGTAGTTTTGTAAAACCTGGATGCAACATCATCAAACTATGGATCAAGTTTTTTTTACATTAAAGTCATATAATTGATTGTATTCATTTATTTATTTACTTTTTGAATATTTTCACCAAATAAAGTTCACATGAAGTAGAGGGTTCTTTTATTGATGTAAAATGGAGATAGGAGGTCTGTACTCGACAGCGATGAAACCCATCTATGTATAAATAATGTGCCAGTCTCAACAGTATATTAGAGAGAGAAAAAAGATTCTAAAGATTTGGCACCAGTTGAGGGTAGTCCTGAGCGTCTTTAGTGCAACTAAAAAAAAAAAAAAAATCTCTATTAGTCTAAAAGAGCTCAGTTTCGGGGTTTTTACCCCAGCCTAGACAGGAAAAAAAAAAAAAAAAAAAAAAAGAGGATGGGGCAGCATTTTAATGATTAACTAAACCCCAACTATATCTTCAGGGTTTTTTGCTTTTCTTTCTTGCTACAATGTTGACTTAAACCCTGCTGTGCATTTTATCCGTTTCTGTTCATGTAAGCCCAGACAAGAGCACTCACAGGAAACATTGTTCATGCTTGATGGGCTGTCATATTTTTTTTTATAATGAATTCTTTTAGGAATTTAAGAGTTTAAAAGAAAAACTTGCTAAATGCAACATGGGACACAGGAAAAGTGTGATCTGATTAGAAATGCTGCACCGCTTCCTCTTAAATCTGCTTTAAGAGCTCTAAAGTCACACCCACTTCCTGCTGCTCACAACTCAGGAGACAGTCACACACATATGCAGACAATAAAAGCAGCTGCACATAAAAACACCATTTGCACTGCAATGCCACCTGACAGTTTTCATGAGTTATGACTCAACTTCCACCTCAGATTTTCAGTCCTTTTTGTCTCCCTTTTGGCAATTTTGCAACGCTCGGACTTATGACACATTTGAATCTTGCAGGATGATATAAAAAATGTACTATAGTCAGCTTAAGAAAGGCTGAGCTCAGTTCCTGGAAAATTAAAGTGAAGTAACCGAAGTGATGTTTGCAGCAGGGCCGTGAAAACGTGTCTTAACAGTTTACACTGGGAGACATTTGCTCCTTTCCAGCTTTTTACTGTATATTATGTTATTCATCTGAGACTATTATCCAAGCTGAACTGAAATGGATGTGCTCTTTTTTCATGACTATAAGCAGCAATAAAGCAAAGCAACAACACTCCTGTATATGTAATAAAACTCAGCTCAATATGATTTTAAAAATAAAAGTGAATGTGCTTGTCTGAGAGAAAATGGCTCCTGAGACTGATTTGCTGTTAAAATAAACATGTATTTGTAGTTCTAAGATTAAACTTCACTGTAAAGGCAGTGGAGTGAGCTTTTAGATTGTAGCTACTCATCCAGCTGGAACTAATGGCTCTCTATATATGTTTAGTTAAGAAATAAGTCATTTTTCACACATTTTTCACCAGCAAAGGTTTTCTGGGGAATGTTTGTATGATTGAGTCTGCAGTTGCTATAAAACACACTAACAGCAGATGACAGTCTCACAGCTTGAAATCCAAAAGCAAGAAGTCTGATCAGCAAGAGGATGCAGGACATGCAGCAAGAATTTCATTGTGGAAATCTCCATTTTCTTTACAGAAGACAGCTCAGCTGCCCTGGCAGCAGGACACAAAGGAAGAGGGCCACCTTAAAGCCTTTTGGCTCCTCAAATCCTAATTAATTGAATTTCCTTGAACCCAATGCACTGAGGGATTTCAGTACAGGTGGATACATCACCACCTGACTGCTTTGATTCATCGCTGAAACTACAATTTGCTCAGGTTGGTCTGAATGGTTAAAAACATCCATAAGGCTGCAGTGTCGTTTTCCAAAACTGGACATTTTGGTGATTGACAGAAAAATATTGAATTGTTGCAACTGGATGGAAAAGCATGATGGTTCGGTGAAGACTGGAAGCAACATTTTGGATTTTCACCCCACAAAGAAGTTGTGGTGAAAAAAAAAGGTGACAAAAGGCAAACAAGAACAGAATCAGCAGCACTCTTCTGGTTTAAATGGGATGAAAAACTTTGCAGACTTCTACAGAGCTCAGAGAAGACTTTCCAAATTTTTTTTTTACAGTCCTGTCGAACTGAGTAGCAGAGAAGGGGGGGGGGGGGGGCTTGTTTAATTCTACAAAACCCCCAAACACCTGCTTTAAAATGATCGCACAGCCCTGAAAAGATTAACAGAGCAGAAAAAAGTAAACACATTTATCTCTGTTTTAAACTGATCAAAGACTTTATCAAACAAATGGTGTTTCACTTCACTTCAAAGCAGCCAGTTGGAACAGTTTAACACAGAAACCCTCATCTTCCAGAAACATAAGTCAAGGTGTGGGCCATAATCCCAGTTATCTTATTTGGAGACATCTGTTCAGGATGAAACTGGAAAGACGAGCCATAATGGAGCCTTACACAACTCGAGTGTTTCATGAAACCACACCCTGCAATCCTCATCCAGAGAAGCTGTGACACAGCCCAGTTCACAATCTCCAAAAACATTTTGGTATTCTTTTGTGTTATTGTCTGCTGCTCTGTGCTCTTTTACTGCAGGCCTGCCCCAAATTCTTACTCTAATCCAGCAAACTTATCTGCATCCACTCTAATTCTCATCTTCAGAATTTTATCTTCCACATTCTTGGCTTTAACTCTTTTGGGACTTCATGCTGCAGCATCTTGTGTTTAGCAGCTTCCCTCAAGAAGCAAGGTGTTGGAAAGCACTGCTCCCTGTAAAGGAGCCTGCTCTCTGAAAGAAGGGTGGATGGCAAGAAGAATGAGAGGAGAGTGAATTTGGTGTAGGAGGGTTATTCTCTGATACTGGGGACAAGGAGCAGTTTTGGTAACGCATATTAAGCACATTAAGAAGCCATGATGAGAATATTATGCAAGCACAAAACAATATAAGTTTGAGTTAAAGATTAATAACAGAGTGTAATGTTTAATTTCTGTCCTGTCAGTACCCACTACTTCAGACTGCACTCTGAGGACCATCAAGCTTCCACCTTGTCATCTTCAGGCATTGAGGTGGGATTTTGGGAAGCTCTCATCATATTGTGGGTTCCTGCTTTGACCACATTAGAGCCACCTAAGTGTGTAAGTTCGAGGTCTAAACACAATCATTCAAGCATATAATCAGCTAAAGACGGCAAATTTCAATTTATTCCATCATTAAGAATTTTTTTGTAAGCATTTGTTTATATAACAGCCAATAAAAATCATTGGTCAAGATTCCACAACCTTTTTAGCTGTTAAAACTGATCTTGGTAAAAAAAAAACTACAAAAAGTTGCGTAACTTGAGGGGACAGTGATAAATGTTAAAGCATTTGCAATAAAAAGCTCCACTTCAGGAATTATTAGGATCTAGCAGCAGGAATGCCAATTTTCATAACAAAGTTCGTATTGGTGTAGTATCAGACACCCCTGAACTATTAACTAGCTCTACAGGAGACCCTCACCAACATTTTTTTTTTTTTTTTTTTTTTTTTTTAAGTGTTTCTCTTACAAATGTGGAAGAATTCAGTTACACTTCAGCACAAGGTGCTATGACTCCTTAAAAATGAACTTTTAGCCACCACTTCTCGTTTTTGTTAACATTTTGGAAGGTCATGCGTCACCAAAATTAGCACAGTTCAGCTAAATCTCAGTTCATCTCTTTTCCTCCCTTATGGGAAGAGTAAGTGTCTTTTGTCTTTTGAGGTTGGGAGTAGTGGAAATCTAGGTTTTTAGACCACTATTCTTTATCATTTTAATAAAATGCATAGCTGCACACCATTTGAATTTTTGGTCGAGAACTGGGATTGGCTCTGTTGTAGTCACCAATCATCAATCCCAAGAGAAAGTTCTGTCTGCTACTCAAAAGGTAAAAACAGGAGACGAGATAATAGCTTTTTTGTTTGATGTAGTGTATGGCACTAAAGTCACATTTTAACAGGGTTTTGAACCGTAAAACCAAACTTGGCAAGCAACTCAGGAAACCTTTCAATGAATCATAAAAACATTGTACAATTTCACTTGCAGTGCTTGAATATGCAAAACAGGAAACATAATCTGCAAGTGTTTTACAAAATAATGCTTGATTGGGGCAAGCCCACCATTTCTTTGCAAGGCAGGGACCCAGAAATGTTTACACTCCCTTTCTCAGTTTATGCACATCCTGCAACAAGTCAAAACAAAAGCATTCCTCTAAAAGTTTTGTCTCTAGGTCATCTATTGCCAAGATTTACATGCAAGCTAGTGTGTCTTTCTGGATCACAAAAACACACACCCTTCTATCTTTGTGAGGACATTCATTGACAATGCATTCCCTATAGCCCCTTACCCTAAACCATTAAGTGATTGCCTAAACCTAACCCTTGCTGTAACCAAAACCTAATTGTAACCTAAACTCTAAAACTAAATCTTGACCCTCAAAAATGGGGTTTTCTTAGGTTTTTCTTTTAGTGAGGACCAGCCAAAATGTCCTCACTTTTCACAAATCTCCTCCTTCTGTTTGTTAAAAAGCGCAAAATGGTTCTCACAATGTAACAAGCGCGCGCGCGCGCCATACAATAAGTGAATTAACTCAAACGCCATCAATTGTGGGAAGAATTGCGTTAAGATATCCAAACAAATCCAAACCACAAGTGAAAACCCCAGAGCTTTTGTTAAAACGGTGATATACAACCACTAGGTGTATTTATCACGAGTCATTAAAGTGAGCACTTCTGAGTGCCAGATGAGATTGTGTTATGCTTAAAAAGCGAAGCCTTATTTGGTTTAATTCATTATCTGTGCAGATACCGGTGTTACACCAGAATCTGTGACCCATCAGAATGTGTGACTGCAGGGGGCGATAGTGAGGTCTTTTATGTTTCACCGTCTTAGAAAGGAAGAGAAGAAGGGCATTTACGTAAACTACGGAGGGATTAATGCATTTCTCCTCCAAGGACGCCAAATACCACCCTACTTCGTCAGATATTTGATTATTATCAAATATTTGCAGTCAGTTTACGATAATCTAACTGATTGTCTGCAGTCCCGAACCGCAGGTCAGCTTGTTTCGGGAGCAAAATCAAGGAATTAGGTCCTTACCATATAATCCTATGGAAAACGACTTGTGGTATCTAGTCCATAATGTAAAATATTTATATTTACTGAGGAGGAAGAGGGGACGTTATGTTCTGTCGGCAAAACATGGACGGAAGAAGAAGAAGAAATTATGCAAAAAAATGGCAAATGCTTTATATTTATTCTCATAAATATAAATAAATATTTATTCTTTTTATTTATTCTTGGAAATATAATGGGCCAGTTAGCACACGAACTTCTATGCAAATAAAAATCCAGACCAACAGAAAATTTTTTAACTCCTCTATCTCTCCACTCACCAACCCCCTAAACAACACCAACACAATCACATCATGCAACAACTCATTGTAACATAACCACAAAATTTCACCATCAAAAAAACCAAATACCTCCAACACAAAAACATCCTACCAAACAACATACAAACAGCAAACTCCTGGCCACACAATACCCTCACGGCCCTGCGCCACGGATCCAACGCAGTCTAGACCCCCACACTCACACCCTAACAACTACAAGCAAGTTTAAAATAAAATGTGTGAAACTTTCAAACCCCACCCCAAAAAATATAAAAATTCTTTAAACCACTGCCCAAGTGCAGAAGGAGGAGCCACCCAACAAAACACATAAGAACAATGGCCCAAAATAGTGACGTGGCTGTACTGCATAGGGTGATTTGTTTTAACAATGCTCCAGAGTGCAGTGGGAGATGGAGGAGCTGCTAGAAACTTTCAAATTTTAGCATAAAACATTACAAGTAACAGTTTAGCCCAGAAATAGTGACGTGGACGCAGGGTGATTTACAGCCAGTGCAGTGGGAATGAACCCAAACCTTCATACAACACAAAAGAACAATGCATCAAAATAGTGACCTGGCACGGCAATAATAATGCCCGTGCGGAGAATAAGGAGCCAAACTTTCTAGCTACCCACAAAAAACAAACTGACCCCCAAAAAAACAAAAAAAAATAAAGCAAACAACCCCCCCCCCCCAACACGCCCCCCCCCACCAACACTACAAACAACCACACAGCGCCGGATATGTAAGGACCTAATACAATCCCCGACACAGCTGAACCTCGGTCTCCGGACTCAGCAACAGAAATCGCAACTCTCAAATTAAAAACAAACGCAAGTCAGGTGAGCTATTTGCCCTGAGAGAAATGCAAACCCTCCGAGTACGAAACCCTTCTTCTCTCTCCTTTCAACGGTGAACAAAAGACCTCTCACTATCGCCCCCTCAGCACACATTCCATCTGAACACCAGCATGGAGTTTAGTATGAATTTATACTTCTGGCTCCTTTTTTTTTTTTTTTTTTTATCTCAGTCCTGATAATAAATTAAGTCAACATGTGGAAAATTCTTATCATAGGGAAATGGCAGCAAATGAGACGCTCTTGTGCAAAGAGGAAAAACACTCCAAGGACACGCCATTAATCAAACATCAGCAGCTTTTAAAAAGCCAGAGTGGAACACAATGCAGGAAGAGAGCGCCATCCCACACAGCTTTTCAAACAGACACTTCATAACATTAACTGAAGGTTGTCAGTGGCAATGGAAAAAAGGAAACAGGAAAAATGAAGACATCAAGTTGCATCTTATCGCAACAGTTTTTGTGGCTTTAAAGCAATGTTTTTTAAGCTTGTATAATGTTTTGTTTGAAATGACAAAAACTTATAACGGATTTTTAAAAAAGTAAATTTACATGTTTTCTTGTAGTTAAATTCTTTCAAAGGCGATTATAAAGGGGGGGCGGTGAAAACCACCTTGCCTTCGAGTTCCCATATCAAACGGGCATGGGCTATATACGTGACTTGACGCCACACTGGTGTGTTGTGTGAAAACTTTAAGCAGGCTTTTTGTTGTTTGTTTTTACTCACTTTCCTGTCCTTCACATCCTCCCCGACCGCTTCAATGACCCCGGAGCCCTCCATACCCAACGTGACAGGCGGGGCAGGTAGCAGCTCGTACAGCCCCTGTTTGCCCAGCAACTCGGCGAAGTTCAGCCCGCATGCTTTCACGCGCACCATGACCTCTCCAGGGTTCAGCTGCGGCTTCTTCATCGTCTTCACCTGCAGCTTTATCTTGTCGTAGCCCCCATATCCCGTCAGTACCAGAGCGCGGCAGGAGAGTGGCGTCTCCTCGGCTGCTGGGGCGGACTCCTCCGGCTTTGCATCCGAGGCAGCTGCCGGAGGTTCGTCGGGCTGCGTCACCTGTTCTGGTTCTTGCTGCTGAGTTGGAACCTCCTCGCCAGACATGATAACCACTTGTGAGGTGCTCTCTGAAGATTCTGTGCTCGGATCAATATTTCTGTCAGTTTGGGCGGTTCTGCAGCCAAAATAAAAGGAAACGGAAAAATTGAGACAGTTTAGGTAAAAATCGTCTTTAAAAGACTCTCCACACAGCACACAGCCGTGCCCTTTGGAAAGATGATTTTAACAGGGTGGTTTCCTCAGTGAGCTTCACTCAACAAGTGGTCAGTGTCATATATAACTTCTTGATTAAAGAGGTTCCGGTGGAAGCTTTCACAATAAAATACGCAATTGAAAACTGCAAAACCTCAACAAATGTTTGGTGTTATTTGTTGTAAGTAACAATGATTCTTGGAGATGAATAGACGAGTGGCAGTATATTTATTCAAATAGCACTGCATCTGAAAGGGAAATGCATTGTGGCAGCAGCAATTCAGTTATTTATAAGGGTTGCACCCATGAAAAAATTGCCAAATATCCCCACCAATGCTACACAGCTTATTCTGCTGTTGACTCTTGCTTGGTGTCATTAATTGGATTGGGTGATTGAGAGCGAAGAAACTGAGCATAATTTCAATTTCTCTCTGTATTGACAGTGCTGCCATACACGCACGCCTTTACCATCACCAAAATCTGTGTCAGCATCATGTCAGTACAGATTTGACAAGATTTCCATGGATTGTGTTAATTAACTGAGCACTAAAAACCAGTTAATCAACACAAAGATCTCTGGATGCAGAAGTTGGTCAAATCTTTCATTTTGAAGTTTTTGCGTATCATAGGCCTACTGGCAGGCATGAGATTTTAATATAGGTTAATATGATCAATTTGGAATTCATTAATGATTTTAAACACAAACAGTTATATTTAGTCTCTTCATGACTGTTGTCTGTTTAAAACAAAAGAGGTTAAATATTTGAGCATTTTAGTTACTCAATGTAACATCATGCACTTAACCGGCTGCCAGAAAGTGGTGATTTACACCTGCTATTCAGAATAATGAGCGCTGATGGTTTATGATCTTCAGTCGTGTTTCAGATATCAAAATATTTGTTGTGGATAAAACTGAAAATCCATAGGCAGAGAAATAGATTTACTTTGGTAAACAGATATAACCTCCTCTGCCGTTCTGCCTCTCTACGGGTAACTTGACAATCCCCCCAAAAAGTGCCTGAACCGTTTGTTGGCAAAAAGCTCAGAGATGTAAAGCAGGACGGTATAAACCCAGGAAACTGGAGTCCTGCAGGAAGAAGTGGGATTTGCTGAGTTCACAGCTGGAGAAAACGTTTTAATCCTTGCTCCCACCTAAAGGAGTAACAGCTGGTAGATATTGATTGATGCTTATTGATCATAAACCTGTTGAAGCTGCCATTTATTTTGCTGTAAAACGTTTTATACGACAAACAAAGAAAATAATTTAATCATCTAAGAAAATTCTAATGCATTTAGGACTTGTTTACTCATTGCACACCTACCCACCACTGCATTTAGCTGCCAGTATTCCTTCACCTCAATGCTGGTTCAATGAGGCAGGCAGGAAGTGGTGAGAAAGATGAGGTTACTTTAAAGAGCCAGAAAGGTCAGAAGTTACCATTTCACTCTCTCTTTATTCTCAGTCAAGTTCAGAGGAAGCAGTTAAAAGCCCAAAGAAGAGAAAGGTCTGTCTGCACAAATGTAATGCTATGACAGCCAGTACAAACACAGTGTAAGCAGAGAAAACACTTTAGCAATCCTGGAGGGTAAATGTGGTGCAGCAAGTATTTTCAGACAGTTTTTCACCAATCATCTTCTTTAGAGACATTAAAACACATTAAGAATTTATTTTAAATAATGTATTAAATGTTTTATTTTGTAGAGTGTGCTCCAGGTAAATTCTTTTGTTTTGCTTCCTTTTCACACTTACACCTGTTCTTAGTTGCTGATTACTACACCTGCTCTTCATTTGTCATCAGTCCATGAGTTTAGCTTCTTTCACCTTTCCCTTGATCTTTGCCATCTCTTTGTTGCTGTTCACAATGTTTGCCAGTCTCATCTCATCAGTTAATAAGTGGTAACACTTTACAATTCTTGGTTAAAATGAAATAAAACTCTTAATTTATTCAACCTGCCTGCATTTGGGTCCAACTCCTTGTCTCTGTTCGATCATGGACTGTGACAAACTTAAAGCAACGTTATTTCAAAGGAAAATTATATTCTGGGATGATTTTTTTAAATTGAATTGTTCATATTGCTGGAATGTATTCCAGCAAATGCTGTGTTAATGAATTGAATAATAGAACAAGAATGTCTGAAGTAAGAAACGTGTATTCATCAACAGTTGAATAAGCACTATAGAAAAAGAAAGTGTTGTTAAAATATAGTACAAATACACACAACTTTAGGCTCCAGCATAGGACTAGTAAAGGTGCAGCATGTCATAAAAACAATGGACAGTGACAGAAAAATGTAATATTTTTCTATTGGTTTATATTCCCTTTACCAAAATAACTTGTTTTTATTTAAATGAGCCATTTATATCTACATATCTACTTGCCATATGGGTCCACATAAATGGAAGCTGCCATACTTGTGCTACTATTTTTACAGTTGTGTCTCTGAATGGACAAACAACCCTGCATAAAATTCAGAACCTGTTTTTTTTTTTCTTCTTGTCTGGACGACTTCAATGCTCTTTATTCTGGTTTCAGCAATAATGCACTTTCCCATTTGCAGTTAGTTCAGAACAAATCACCCTTATTTTAGCTACTTTACACTGGCTACCTGTACCTAGATAGATTCTCAAGATCTTTTTGTTTGTTTTTAAACCTTTAAATGGACTGGAGCACTGTTTGGGATAACTAACGTCTGAAAAGGCACCAAAAGTGGTTACCTGTTGTACAGTAATAACTGCACCTGAGACCAGTGGGTGCACTCGCAGATTAAAACATGTTTGGAGGAATTTCAGCCATTGATTGGCCACCATCCATTTGCAGCCATACTTGGCATTTGAAGTAATTTATATGCCTACCTTTACCTCTAGAGGTCAGTTATTTTTACACACTGTTCCTTTAATTATTCATAACCTAGATTTAACAAGGTTTTGGAAACTTGCTTCTTTTGGTTCATTAGCTCAACATTATGGCACCACACAGTTGTTGTAGATTAGTCAGCTGCATATCCATATTGCAAATCTCTCATTCTACCACATTAAAAAGTTGCTCTGATGGATATAGATCAGGTGGCTGAAGGCTGTTTCAGTGTAGTGAACTTATAGTTATGTTCAAGAAACAAGTTGGAGACGAGTTGAGCTTTGTGACATGGTGCATTACAATGTTGGAAGAAGCCACTAGAAGATGGGTACACTGTGGTTATAAAGGGATGGACACGGTCAGCAACAATACACAGATAGGCTGTGGTGTTTAGCTAATGTTCAAGAAAATATACCCCACACCATCACATTACTCGCAGCTTTAACTGTTGATACAGGGTAGGATGAATCCAAGCTTTCATGTCGTTTTTGCCAAATTGCTAAATTGTGACCCTGCCATCTGAATGCTGTAGCTGCTTTCAACAGTTAATGACTTTTATAGCCCTTTTAAACAACCTGCCGGTGACCCAAGTGCTGTGCAAAAGATAAAACATCACTAATACTGCATTACATCAAGGCAATTACACTAGCAAATACAGAAATATAAATGAGTAATGGGGGGGGGAAACACACACTAAAATAATAAACATTAAAGAACTTAAAGTCCTTCCATGCTCATGAAAAACAGATAGGTTAATAGATAAATTCATTAGATGAATAAGATGGTGCAAAGCTGTTTAGAGCTTTAAAAGTTAAGGATCAGTCCTGAATTTGACTAAAAGCTATTGAGAGAAAAGAGGAGAGGTGTAATGTCCTGTTATCTGGTTGTATTTGTTAAAAGGTGAGCAGCTGTATTTTGCAGAAATGGAAGGTGCTGGGGCAATACGGCTACTTAGGGGCATACAGTGTGACATAAGTCTACTGATAAACGCTTGGATGGCTATCTCAAGATCATGATGACAGAGAAAGGTTTAGCTTTGGTCAGCAAATGTAAATGATAGCCACTAGTTTTAACCACATTATCAATTTGTTTAGTAAATTTCAAGTAATTCTCAAAGACCATTCCCAGATTTCTCACGGTGGGACTGGCCATTAGGGATAGGAAGCCAAAACCAGTTAACACAAACTCTCTTTTCTCTTTGTTCAAATGAAAGAATTGCCAAACTTTAATGCCAGTGATACAGTTTGATAAAAGATTTAATGAAACATTTTGATTTGCTTTCAGTGATATATTAATCAGCATAAACAGCAAATGTGCCAAGGTACACAACAGAGGGCCCAGGCAGGATTTGACCCCCAGACTCCCGGGTGAAACTCATGTGCACTGACCATCGGCCAAAGGGACATCCCTGTGGCCAAGTAGCCAGGGCACATGATCTATCAAAGGCATAGTGACAGGACCCCACATTGTCACATATTGACAACAAAAATAAAACAGGATCAAGAATAGACCCTTGTGGAACACCACAAGTGAGAAGTCTTGAATGAAGACAAATCACCAGTAGTTATAGAAAAACTTCTGTATGAATAAACTACTCCAGTGTAGTGACACAGATACCAATGTAACGCTCTGGACGTGGCAGTTTCCTTTTGAAGAGCTCCATCTGGTGTGGTTTTCTGCTGTCGAAGATCATACATCAGCTTGAAAGTTCAGTGTGTTGTGCTTTCAGAGATGGTATTCTGCTGTAGTGTAACCAGTGGTTATTTAAGTTGCAAATGCCTTTCTATCAACCAGTTTGCCCATTCTCCCCCGACCTCTGACATCAACAAAACATTTTTATCCAGACAACTGCTGCTTACTGGATATTTTCTCTCATTTGCAGCAATTTCTGGAAACCTATAGATAGTTGTGCAGGGAAATCCCAGTAATTAAGCAATTTCTGAATACTCAGACCAGCCTTGACCAAATTGTCTTGACAATGTTTACATACCTAAATGCACTAAACTGCCACCATTTCATTGGCTGGTTACACTGTCAGGAAGCAACTGAGCAGGTCTAAAATATCTGTTAAATGTAGCTACATTAGGCCTATCTTTTGCATTACACATATTAAAGAAAAACGGTGTAGCCTACAAAAAAATCAAAAGACTAATCAACTCAACACTTCAGTGCGGTTTGATCTGCAGTTAAAAACTGTTTTCTTCTGTGGTCCACAAGATGGAGCCAAATTACTGGTTAAATCATAAGAGACGCTCGCTAAGCGACAACTTTAATTGTTTTATCAATAACAAACACGATCAAGTTCAAAAGATAAATGTGTCTGTTTCTTAGCACAACACAGATTGAGAATACGCGTATTTTATGGTTAGCGTCCCCAATGTAGCCTAATATAATTACGATGTCTCATTTTCAGTTTAAACTACATTTAAGTTTAAGGTTCATTTGAATCTAGAGAAATATATTTTGTGCAGTGCAGTATCTCGCTACTGCATCCACTTTTGCTCAGTTTACTAGAACAATGCGTTATTAGACAGGAATCACTTGATCGATACAAAAAACGCAAAGTGGCTTCGTCAAGCCAGCAGGTGTCAGTCCAAATTTGACAGGATGTGAAACTACTTTTTCTTCACTATAATAGGAGGCTGATTCTGGCGATATCATTCTGCCAAAGCAGCGTTATTCCTGTCTTGTGTAGCTTTCTATGCCATAGACGCTTACAAGTACAACAAAAACAAATTTTCTCTTTTCCTCCACTGATATTTCAATTTGGCCCATGTTTCTATGTGAGTATGAAATAATGTATCACAGTAGTAAAAGTATCACATTTAAAGAGATTTTATCTAAAGTCTAAAAAGTAGAAACACTAATTTATGACATAATGAAATTTTTCATTGTGTGTCTGGTCATTATATAATCAGTGGATATCATCCATCCATCCATGTTCTCCCAGTTATCAACTTCTTTCAGCTTATTTGAAGGAATCCCGAATATATATAAAAGAAGCCAATATACTGTAGATGTGTGCCAAAAATGGTCAGATTTGGGTCAAATATAGGTCAAATCCAGAATGGATCTTGGCCAGACATTGCTCAGACTTATCAGTTCCACTTGGACCAAATCACCATCACATCTGGGTCAATTTTTTGCTCTGCCTATTTGAAGAGTTGATGTGTAAGTATTAGCCTGTTGCGCCATTGGGTATATATTTGGACACATCAGTACTCTGGACTGGATCTGGGTCAGATAACTTTTGCATTTTGAGTATTTATCCACACGAATTCTTCTTCTTCTTCTTCTTCTTCTTCTTCTTCTTCTTCTTCTTCACACAGTTTTCCAGATTTGTCAGCTTTCCATCTATCTATTTGCAGTACACAGTATTCCATAAGCTTTTAATAGATTTTCTCTGTCAAAGACTTTTTCCTCTCGAAATTAACCTAAAGCAGAGTAAGCCATCAGGCAAACTAAACACAACTACGTTTTTTAAAAATGCTTTTATTTGTATAACAAAACAGGAAACAAACAGGAAACCGTTTTCAATGACGTCACATTCACAGGTATGATCAGCGAGGCTCTCTTGGCTGGAGCAGCAGAGGAGCGCAGAGTATGTAGTCGAAAGTATAGACCGTGAGCTGAAGTTTTAGCTGTGATTGAAGTTTTTTCGGTGTGATTCATCATCATCTGTCCTGGAGAAACATTCAGATCATTCAGAGCTGCTCCTTGACTCAACGATCTAGTGGCTGGGAGATAAATGACCGGAGGGCAGCGGCTCAAGACCATCTAGTGATTTGCACGGGGGCGCGATGGAGAGCAAGGGGTTACTTCGCTGTAAGATTGTGGTTGTCGGTGATTCGCAGTGTGGCAAGACGGCTCTCCTTCATGTTTTTGCCAAAGACTCATACCCAGAGGTAAGACTGCATTCAGTAAAGACAATAAACAGAAACAGTGGTTTCTGCTGCTCAGGTGCGTAAAATCCCTAAAACACAGCAAACTTTCACCATGCAGCCCGATTTAACACGCAACACTTACAAACCTGCATAGAACAATCACTGCAAAGTTATGTTTTTTTACAAATGTATATTTTGACTAATTTCCCCTTCCTTATGGGGGAAATATTGGCTTAAAATGCGATTTGGAGCGGATTTCTTTCAGAAATCTTATCAAGCTCTTGTCTAAAATGTTGCAACTCATTATACACTCTTTATCTGTTGTCATTTATGTAAATGGATTAAGCAGTTTCCTATTATGTAAAAATAATCAGATTAGCCATTGTCCATTTTCTACGGAGATCTCACTCTGCGCATTTACGCACGCCGCGTGCATCTTTGCTAGAGATCCGGTCTGACAACATTGGGACACCCTTAGCTGTTTACATTTTGTTTCCGTACAAGGAGACACAAATTTAAGGTGTTGTAGGCTATTCGTTATGTTATTTGTTAAAACAGTTCTTAAGTTCTTGATTTTGATTATGAAAGCAGATATGTTGCAAATCCATCTGAAAGAATAAAGATTTAACTCATTATCAGCTCCTTAACGACAGAAGGAAGTCCAGTCGAATTGCATGTTTTATAGAAAGTAAAATAGATTCTTTAAGGCGTCCCAAAGGAGAAGAACAAGGTATCTTCTGGGCTTGTGGAGTTTCTTTTTCACTTGAATCTCTTGAAGTATTGAGGATAATGAAATCAAAGCTTCTTGACCTAAATTTTTTTAATTTGGAAATAGGTCAAAGCTGAGAATTTGCTTCATCTACTTTCTACACACATCACACTCCCCTTCCTACCACAGCTATTTGAGTTAATTAGGAAAATCCCACCCAATTTTATAACATGCATAACACCCGTCTGAGCTTTGATCTCACTTTAGCCACACGTCTTCTTGCAGAATTATGTTCCCACGGTGTTTGAGAATTACACAGCCAGCTTTGAGATCGACAAGCAGAGGATCGAGCTCAACATGTGGGACACCTCAGGTAGGATGTACTTTCATCCCTTTTTTTTTCTTTTGCTGCAAGATTATCACATCAGTGTCCTGCATCACCAGCCTCTGACGAGGCTGCTGACAGCTTCCAGGCTTTGGGCCACAGACATGAACTGGTTGGGAATACTGATGATTTATAAATGCTTCATTTCATTTACAGATGTGGATGTAACACTGGTAGATACAGCATGTTTGTGTTCATTTAGTATGTAAAGGACTTCTCTCTCATCATCACCTGTAGAGTTAATTTGTCATGAGTCAACAGAAGCTCAGCAGTCAGCTCTGTAAGAGGAGAAACAAGCTGTCATTCGTTACTTGTCTGCTCTCAGTTACTGTCACATCATAATCCAGAAACATAAAAGCTTAGAAAATGTCTGATATACAACTCTGAGTTGGCATTTTGATCGTGTTAGATGTTTATGCTCCACTCTTTGCTGTCACATCTTAGAGGAAGCCTTTAAACAAAGACATGTATGCTCATGTCTTCAAGTTGACTTGACTCACACCCTTTCTCAGTAATCTGTTGTTCAGAAACATGTCAAATTTTCAAGACATTTGGCTTTGAAAGTCAAATTCTTGGAGTTTGCGGATGTAAACAACCTGTCTCGCTTTGTTAGCTTTTTGGCCAACTTTCATGTTTCATTTCCGCTTACATAACAACACCCAAAAACTTGTTCTCACACATCCAGAGAGCAACTATAATACACAACGTTCCATTAACCTCCACCCATGCAGACACAGACCAGCTAGACAAGCTGGAGATTAAGAGCCGCAGCTGCTGAAGCTATTGCTGCTGTAGCCCTGTGGGTTCTCAGCGGGCGAGGCCGCTGTGTTTAAACAACACCCTCTGAAATTGCTGGTTGGTTCACACACACTCACACACCTTTCTCCTGCCGAGCTGTTTTGGTGGATAACAATTATACCAGTGAACACTTAAACAGTAATTTACTCCGCCTCACTCAAAAATTAAATTAATCTCTGTTCGGAGCATGTGCTATTTAGGGTTTTTTTTTGTCTCATATTATTGGAATCTCTACTGAACATAATGAATATTTCTTCCAGGTGAGAGTGTGTGAAAATGAGGTAAGAGAAACCTTAATGTGCTGCAGATTTTTCCCAACAGTCCATGATAGAATAATTAACTTATCTAAAAATATCTATATTTGAGAATAAATGCCACTGTGAATGAAACTAGATATTGTTTTTTCAATTTAGAATAATTTGGCTCACGATGGGAGCATGTACACCAACCACAGGGATTTTTTTTTAACAACCTTGCAACTCTGACTGATTTATAAAGCAATAAGAACAGATTTTTTTTTGTGTAAATGGCATAATAGACCAATTTAAGTGTATTGAGAAGCAGAGACTTTATCTGTCTTAAAACTAGCTACTAATGATATCTTGGCTCTGGTAGCTGATAGCTACAGTAAGTGATAGGAAATGAGAAGGTGACTACTGGAGTCTGTGAAGATGTTAGTCAGAAGACTCAAATGAAAAGCAATGAAAGTTGAAATCCCTAAACAAAACTGTATCTAACAATTGTCAACATTGCAGACAAAATTGTCACAAAGTTGGCATAGGTGACAAGTTCATAAACAGGTTCAAAATCCAAACTGAACAGATGAGGTTAATGATAAAGAAGTTGGAAAAAAAGAGCTTGAGGGTTTGACTGACGGAGGAGGACAAAGGCAAATTTGTTCTAAAAACTTTGGAGTTTATACTGTACATTAAGTAAACAACAACCAACCAAAAACAGGTGTGTATGATGTGAGCAGGGCAGCTGGGTAATTATCAGAACTTGGAACAGGTGTGAAAAGAGTAAAGATGAGAAGCAAAACTTAACAGAATTCACAAAGAAATGATTCAAGATAAAACTGGAAGGAGACAACACAGATGGTGATCCAAAACCTGTAAGCAAAATTGCCCTGCAAAGAACAAAACTCCTAAACAGAGTCTGACCAGACAAAAACATGACACTAACACCACATGACAGTGTTATACCCAGCAACCTGCAGGAGGGCGCTACTGGCGCGGTGGGTCATTAGCATCACTGAAGCTAGCAACCCACACAGAAAGGCCCCAGCTTAGATAGATAGATAGATAGATAGATAGATAGATAGATAGATAGATAGATAGATAGATAGATAGATAGATAGATAGATAGATAGATAGATAGATAGATAGATAGATAGATAGATAGATAGATAGATAGATAGATAGATAGATAGATAGCGCAGCGTTTAGCTGTGTTTGTGTTAAAAACCCAGCTGTTATGCTATTTGAAGCAGATGATTCATGTCTGGCTCTTTCTAGCTCTCCATTAGTGAAGAAGGAACATGCATTTTCTTTCGAGCATCCCTTCCAGCTACTCTTTTGTCTCGGGAGGCAGGTGCACCAGCACCTACATCAGCATTCTCTCTGCTGCTTTTCCTCATCTTACAGTCACTTGGTCTGCTTACAAGGAAGAACTTGTGTGTGCATGTTGTAACAGTGGCTGTGATACCCCTGAGTTTTTGCTACTACATTTGCCATTTCTTATGCAATCACAGCTCTGATGTGTGCATGCTTTTTCTGATGTGTGTGAGTGTGTGTAGTCATGGGAATGTGCAGGCATGCGTAAGTGACAGCCAGGCAAATGTTTGTAAGCATTCAGTTTGCCTGTGTGCGTGGCATTGTGTCATTGTTTGAGGATTGTACAATAGTAGGGTGCAAAGATACAGATGAAACTCAAGAGAGTGAAGTAGTTTTTTAGAAAATACTCATACTATTAAATAATCACTTTCAGATAGGAGAAGAACAATAAGAAGAGATGCAGTAGGCTGAGTTGTACAGTTGCACAGTCTCAAAGATAGCAGAGGATGCTGGGCAACGTGCCAGATGAGCCTCAGAGTTGCCCACTCATTGTGCAGACACAAACAGAGGATTTAATTAATCAGGCACTGGCTGTGTGACCAAACACTTGCCCCCTGTCTCCTTCATTCTTCATCTCCATATACCTCCCACTGATTCTTCAACCTCCGACTCCCTTTGCTACACCAGAACATGAGTGGGTTCAAACTCCCTGCCTCGTAGGTTAAACTGCATTTTCGTCTTCCAGCCAAACTAAATTCCTCCTTCAGTCTATTTCCTGCCAGCCCTCATTCATCCCTCAGTCCCTCTGCCTTTGTCAGGAGTGACACAGTCCAGATTAAGATCACTCTTAGCTTTGGAAAAATCAGCCTGGTCAAGCTGTTCTGCAGGACTTTTCTGATAATGTCACTGTAGATTTAAAAATATCAATTTTCGGATCTTTTTGAGCCATTAAAAGCATATTTTAGCAGAATAAGCAGCTGAGGAGCTCCAGGGGAAAGTTTGTTTTTATTGTTTGTACATTACAGACAGAAAGTTTTCAGACACGTTCAAGTTTCCAGACTCATTTAGTCAAATTTCAGATTCATGTTAATGTGAACATAAAAGAGCCTCAGGTTGTCATGAGAAGGTTTCTATAGACTTGTACTTTGGAAGTTGCTCCTGTTTTTATTTCTAACAGATATGTTCAGGCTTAGCCAGGTTGGATGTGGAGTGTCAGTGCAAAGCCCTGCTTGCTTAGGTAGATTCTCCCTGGACTGACCTGAGTTTTTCCTCATGCATCTTTCCTTCCATGCCGAGTTTTGCAGTCTCGCAAGACAGGTAACGCAACATGATTTATTGTGGTGAATTTGTATAGTTTTGATTCATATTATTGGGCACGAGTTTTTTCCTTTGAAAAAAAAAAGTACATGTGCTTGGATAAAAGTGAAATAGGAGAGAGACCATGTATTTTTAACACCATTGTCTTGAAATATTGAGTTAACTAGCTCATTAACTCAAGATAACAAAGAACATTTTTTTATGATACCTGGAAAATTTGTCACTATTGGTTTGATTGTTTATAAAAACACGGAGTTCACTGAAACGATTTCCATGAAGTAAACAGAATAACATACACATCTTTACTTACTGTTAATTGCAACAATGGACAAATAAAGCAGTGTAGGCTAGTAGGCCTCAGAATAAATATACAGCAAAGCTGACATCTTTCCCTGAATCTGTCACCTTTTTTTTTCACTAATGGCGATGGAGTCATCTAAAGACAATCGTTAGAACAAAGCACAATAAAACAAAATACTAGATTAAAATTTCAAGCATCGTTGATTATGATGATGCAGCAGTTGTGCAGTTAGAGGTCTCTGCTCTTCAAAAAAGAATGAGTCTTTAAAACCTGATCCCAGCAGACCTGCAAACCATAACACAGTTTATATGTCTCGATTTGCTTCTCTCTGCAGTTTTCCTCTCTTCTCTTTAATTTCATCCATTCTTTCTAATATTCCCGGGCCGCCAGCCTCCGACCAGCCCTTTTCGGTCTCTCTGTTTCCAACAAGTCAAGGTCAGGAGACCCGCTGTAATGGGGCAGTGCCCTCTCAGCACTCTTTCTCTTGATTAGCTTACCTCGCACTTTCTTTGTCTGTCTCCCGATTCGTCTTCATGTCTCTACCTCTCTTCTTACTCAATCTTTTCCTCATTTTCTCCATTAATTCCACACTCTTACTCTCAGTGGATCCTGGCAGTTCAAATACAACACATAGCTCGCTGTATGCTGCATCTAAAAGAAACACTATGCAGTGACTGCGCTGTTTGCTAATCTGTCCTTCCTAAATAAATTATCTTTAGCCAACATCTATTGAATTGTGCTGCTGGTTCTGTTAGGTCTCTCAGCATGATTTTTTTCATCTTTAATGTCTTGCCTAGACCCCCAGAGGAATTTAGTGTTAACAAGCTTCTGTGCTACGGTAGTCAATTATCAGCCAATTTTCTAAAGTAAGGTTTAGAAAGGTCATAAATTAGATTAATGCACGTACTCCAGACTTGACCTTTACAGTTTTAGTTAATCACCTGGTGCTAATTATGAACATGCCCTAAAATCACTTTTTCCTGGAATCCAATGTAATTATAAGTTGCGTTCTTCTATTAAACTTTGCATTAAATTAAACTTTGTGCTGCTTCTCCTGCCTTCATGGGCATCGAGCATCAGACGAATGGGGGTTGGAGTTGCCTGAGGCTGCAGGTTTTCTCCATGACTGTTGGTGATTTTCACAGCCAGATTTCACGGTGTAGCTGTGGCAGGAGAGAGAGTGAGAGGTGACACCTCTGCTGGTTTTTGGGGGATGTTAACCTTCTGGCACCGTGTCAGGACTTCAGTGCTCACTTGAGCAGCTTGTAGCCAAGCATGATGCTGCTGGAGAGTAGATCAACAACTTTCAAATCTGAGACTGTGGCTCTATTTTAGAAAAGGATGGCATGCTCTCTTTGAGTGAAAGGGAACTTCAAGTATCTAAGGGTCTTGTTGTCTCAGGATTCCTCAGGCAGGGCTTGAGGAAAAGAAGCTGGAGACAGATAAGTAAATGTTATTGCAATGATGAAATGAAAAAAGGGGATTTGAATATGGAAAGATAGATATTGCATGAATGGAAAAGGAAAAAGGAAAATATTATGCAATACAGCAGAGACATGCTATGAAGTAGTCATGTTATTTTAAGAATAGCCGCACATGACCAGTTACATTAAAGGAGTTGCTCAGAGTGATGAAACCATATCAGACTCTGCTTTTCAGTTCAATGCAGTTCACTGAAGCTATTTTGTGGCTGTTTCAGTTAATTGATTTGGTTGTGTGGACTGCAGCTTTTTGGTCTCTTTGCTCATCAGCATCATTATTGGATGAAACAGAATGCTTGTTTCAGAAAAAATAAAAGTTTAGAATCCAGCATCTGCATACTCAGAACCAAATGAAAGACAGACTTAGTAGTGACTGGCTGGTGAACAGAGCTGAGCATTTAGCAGCTACATGGTTTTCCACATTTGAATCGAAATTGCATACTGGATATAAGATCAGAAACATCCCTCCAAAAATGCTAACGTTCCTCTAATGTCAGTGTGAGGAGTAAACAAGCAGCTGTTTGCAATATAAGCTTGTTTGAGCTGCCCCCAATGAGCCATAAAATCTGCAATTACACTAAACTCCTCAATTTAGCTACTTTGAGCAACATAATTCATATTTTAATTGAAGTCATTTACTGATGAGTTTGATTTTTAGATTTCATTTGTTGTTGTCAGGGAATCTTACTGTTGCTGCAAAGAAATAAAAAAAAAGATTGCGCCTGCAGGATGTTCTTGTCACAAAACATTTACATCATAAGTGTGCAGGTTTTACAGGTGAGAATGTGAAGGTGTGAGGTAAGAGTCAATATAAACAACTGGCTGATCGTGCAGGTTCACACTTTAAAATCGTAAAGAATAAAGGAACAGGTCGAGCTTTTGTGCCGTGAACTCTCCTCCAGGTAGTTCTTGTAACCAGAATTAATGTTTACTTGGATTTTCACCTATGATTGCACACTCAGTCTACACGTGCTGTGCAAATATTGCCGGCGCCGTCTGCCCTTGCAAGACTCCGAATCTGCCAGTCCATCCTTGCAGGGTTGCAGAGTCTGCGGCAGATATTGCCAAAACAATCCATCATTCATTCATGAGCGGCTTTTATGACTCCACTTACATGTTAGCTTCTTGAAACCTCTACCCAGATGTTAGCTTGCATCTGTCTGAGTGAGCGGCCCTGGCTTCTTGACAGAAAACAGCTTGGCGTGTTTGAAGCATTTTAGATGCTTTTTGGAAAGAAGTGCGGATTGCAAGCAGCAGGGTTTTTAGTCCAAGTGCAGTCACCATTTAATATGTGCAGGGTTGTGTATGTTAGTGTGTGTGTAAGAGTGTAGATATATGGGAAATGTATATAGCGGTGTTGAAGCAATGAAGGGATGTAGAGTCAAAGTAGAGTGCTGAGTTTGAAGTGCCCATCGTGGTGTGTGAGACAGTGTGCTGAGTGAGGACTAAATGAGCTTCAGTAGGTATTCATGGTGTGAGTCTGAGCACCAACCTGGTTGGATTCCCTTCTGCTCATGCAGCCCATTAGAAGATCAAGGGTACATTGAAAATCAATGGCCTAGATGCGTCTCCATTCCTCTGGCTCAGGAGAGCCCTGTCTGTCTTTCAGTTACTGATGCATGTGGAACTCAGCAGTTTGAGAGACACGAAGTCTGAAGCAGGTTGTAAAAAGAAGTTTCAGAAAAGACTTTCCACCAAAAGCAATAAGAAAACGTTGATACACTTTCTCATCTTTGCTTTAACTTAGAGATTCCTGAATTTTACACAGTTTGCAGAAATACAGAGGTATTAGTCCTCTACTATCAATAAACTAATATGGTGATTTATTTAGGATACATGAAAGTGCTGTTTCAGCAGCTCAGTTTATCTGTTGAGATAAACCTCATGAAGATTTTTTTTTTGTTTTTTTTTTCAGATTTTTACAGATATTTTTGCTAGTCAGCAATTGCATGAGCCCGTGGAAGAAATAGAAACATAACAGGCATTAAAAAAAAATGTTTTATAAGATTTTAATCTGCCATGGTCAGTATTGTTTTGTTTTTTTTTTCCACTTAGGTATCTGGTCGTTTCACAGGCGGCAGTTTGTAGTGTTATTGACCTGTGCAGCGGTACGCAGAGGGATAAAATGGTGAATGGTCCACACTTTATAAGTAGCCATTTAGCTTTATGTAGGTTCTATACGGCACTCTCAAATGGTTTTCTCATTCAACCATATTCACACATACTCATGTAGCTCCTCTGATGTACTTTGCAATAATACATTCAACACATTTACATAACACTAGAAAGACAAGTTATTATGTTATTCAAACCAAAACCAGACTTTTAAAATGCACAGAAACATTAAGTCTGAAATTGTACAATACTGAAAATCATTTGGGCTGATAGACTAATGCAGTTAGGGGACCAATGTTATTCTTAAATTTTCTTTCAGATCCCCCATAGCTGCCACTAAGATAGCTACTATTCATCATATATACTACACATCGTATTATCCTGGTGTGAATGTGGCCTAAAACAGCTATTATCTTTGAGACTATCTCAATGTGCATTTGTAAAGCATTTCCAGACTGTCCATTTGCTCAGGTAAAATCCTGCTCACTGAGTCATCAGACAGAATTAACATTCAAGTAACTAAAAGACATTTGTGCAATATTCTTACTTGTACAATGATCTCCTCAACGTATACGCAAATGTAAGTATACTGGAACAAGGACAGTGTTCCAGTTAATCAGTTTGGTCGAGCGATAGATGTAGCTTAATTCAACAATGCATGTAGCTGAATGACGCTGGATTTAAACTGGATTTATGCTCACGCGTCATCTGTGTCTGCGTAGCCGCTGTAGGCTCCGCATAGGCTCTGCGTAGGTCTGTGGAGGCCTGACGTGCACCTGTTCAGACCCGATGTGCATCCCGGCTACACGAATGCAGAGAAGTGAAGAACTCACTGGTGATCGGTTAGTGTGGTTATGTGCCTCCGGATGTTTGGGTTTTGTAGCTGAATGATTGCATGTTGGCTGCTACTGTTACTCTAAGAGGAAATGCATGCCGGAGCTGAAGCAAACCATTGGGGTGAAGAAAAAAAAAAACCTCCACTCTGTGGGGTTTCCTGGTCAGTAAAATCCCTGTTGTCGCCTGCAGATCTGGAAAAGAAACTGCACTGCATCTGCGTCAGGTATGCAGACCCATCTGGCCACAGACGCCACACGAGTATAAATCCAGCTTAATGTTACATGGACACAAGCCACCTTCATTGGTGGTTTGCAGTACTTTTGTCCACATTCTTATGCAAATATGGAACACATAGAAGTACTACCTTAAAGCAACAGTTTTCATAAAGATGTTTTCTCACCGTACCAGTTACTGCAAAAAATATAAGTGTAATAAATAGAGTGGAAACTCACAGGATGTCGCCTATTATACCTTGCAGATGTATTTTTGCTAATTTCTTCAGTGATATTCAATGCAGCTGTGAATGAGGGGCTAACACTGGCTCACCCTCAGATAAAAGACAGCCATCTTTAATTGGGCCTTGCTACAATTGTCCTTAAATCTGAAGTCTTAGTAAAAACAGTAGAATTTAAATTTAATTGTCAGAGCGAAAGGTGGATGTATAGTGCATTGTAAGATGCTGAGAGCCGCTGGTAGGGAGGTTGCTGTTAATTATGATCAAAGATGGTTTTTCAGCTTGTTTTAGATGTTTTTTCTGAGTTTTTAAGGCTTCTATGAAATCTCCCCCCCCCCCCCCCCCCCCCCCCCCAAACACAACAATGAATGTAACAAACTGCTAGAACGTAACTGCCTTTAGAATATAAGGTCTCTGAATGAATTCTTGGTTTTACAGAAACATTAGGTGGTCTTACTGAGCTAGCTGAATAATGTAGGGAGCATGGTTATTTGCCTTTTAAGTAGATAAATGAAAAGTGATCACAAGCGGTCACTCAAACAATGTGTAATATATTTGAATGCCACATGTAAATTCTGTACATACTTACCATTGTGCGGTTATTACTGGGACACATAGTAACATCAAGTCTGAGAAGGGCCATATAGAATTATATATACAGTACCAGACAAAAGTTTGCACACTTTACCATTTAAAAATAGATTTATACATAGAACAGAAGAAGAATGTTGGTTCATTATGAGATTAAAACTGAAGATGTTTGTTGCTGGTGTTTTTTGTGCGCTTTGTTCAGATACAGACACACAGAAGGCACTTAAGGGTCTATTCATCCACTTAAGACCCTTTATCTATAATGCAAGTCTATGGCCACTCAGTTCAGCTCCTAGCACCTTTGCTGTTGCTTTGAGGGGCAGGGGGTGGTGGTAACTGGTACCCTTGATTCTTCTGTATTCTGAGTTACTGTCACCAGTGTTCATGACCTACTCTTCCCTGTGCATTGGGGCTGTACAGAGCAACATAAGACTGTGCTGAAATTGACAAAAGAGCCAGGAGGTTTGATTTGAGGCAAAGATGTCCAGATGCTAGTCTGCTCCCTCTGTCGTTAATTTTAAGGACTCCTGCTGGATTACTGCTGATATCAGACTGAATATGCTCACTGGCAGCTCTCCTTCTGTGCCCACTGGATTAGAAATATAACATAAGGATTTTTTTTCTCCAAAATCCATCTGGCTTATAGCTGCTACTTGGCACACCCCAAATTGAAAACACCAAACTCTGATAAAAAGTGTGACATGGAAAACTTATAGACTCCTAATTGACCTATGGCTAAGCCCCGCCCCCTCCACTCACTCGGACAAACAAACATTCGGTAACAGGCGCTATGTGACATTTCGGGAGATGACAGCTGTCAACACGGACAACAGACGCGTGATCAGACAGAGAGATCATGACAAGATAAATTAAAAAACATAAAAACAATACAAACAAACAAAAAGAAATTGTTCAGAAGTCTTAAACTGGGAGTAGAAATCAGCCTGTGAGTCTCTGGATTGTGACTCGTGTCGCTCCCTCAGTTTCTTGCACAAACTACTGCACGGCTGCTGTTGTGCCAAAAAGTGATCATCTGACAAAAACTGATCAAACAGCCACGGAAGCGGAGCAGTCTGGCTGCAGCTTGGAAGCCAGAGGCGTGTCGTTATCGACGTTACTACACCACACCTGTACTACACGACAGCGTCTTATGTACCGTTACCACGTACCAAAACTAGCATGTTTAGCTAGCGTTAGCCAACTTAAACAAACGTTAGGGAAGGTAACTTCATATTTCTTTCAAGCAAAGTGACAACATGTTGCCTCGAATACGATGTTCCCTTACCTTAGAACAGATGTAGGCATCCTTGTTCATTTTATCCACGTTCAGTTGATGTTGTGGTCTGCCGCATAACTTTGGCTTGATGTGACTTGGTAAAAGGCAAAAAAATACGCCCTGTCACCCAGCCTCTCAGGATACGTAGTATCGGAGTTGCATGTACCCCATGCACACGTTTGACCATTTTAAACTAAAAAGAACACATAAAAACGAACAAAAACGGACTAACTTCAATGCATTTCAATGGACGTTTAAGCAGAGAATGTCCGAGTGTATGGGAAAGCTGTGCGCACTGTGATTGGCTCATCGCGTTTGGGGGCGTGGTTTAGCCATAGGTCAATTCTTCCATCCACCTGTCTGCTTCACATGTCCACAAAATAGCCTATCAGTTACTGCAACAAATGTGTGTATGTTGTGTGCACTGCCACGTTGTCTTTTCCAAGTCAGGGGCAGATGGTTTAATGAGGCACAAACTGGTCAAAGTACCAGTAAACAATTTGCTAGCTGTCAGTGATCTTTACGTGTGAGCCAGCCATAGATTTTAAGTTGAAAACATACCTCAGACTTTCTCACATAAACTTCTGCATAAACTCCAGTGGAGGATTTTTTCAACTGGGAACTGGAAAATTTTGCTCACTGATAGGATGCCTTCTATAGTCTTTGCTACATTCGTGTCATGTCAGTTTCTTTCGGATATATGTCTTTAAAAAAACAAACCAAAAAAAAAAAATCCAGGTTATATTTTGTTTGATTGTTTCCTGTCTTTTATTTCCATATTATATAAACAGCAACACAATAAGTGTTAGAAGTGTTTAATGAGCTAAAAAAGTCAAACCACAAGAGAACAAGGGAAACTTCAGGGGCCAATTAGAATTCACAGAGACTGCCCTCCTCCAAAATGTGCCCATGTGGCTTAAGTGCATGCAAATGTCCCATAGTTATGTTGAAATATTATGCAACTTTCACTGGTCAGCAGCACAGCTGCTTGTGAAGGTCAAAATGGTAAAAAAAAACAGTCACTCTTCTGAAAAGAATGTATTTTTAGCACTGACCCTGATTCTTTTCTAACCCTTTTGATTTCTAACCCTTACTAAGTGATGCTACAGCCTAAAGCTATCCAGGAAATGACAAAGTTTCTTCATATGTTGCTGTGATCAACTGCAACTGTGGCAACCAGTAAAGTGGCATTCATGAAGGTGACAGTTGCGTTGTGAAAATAATATATTTGAACTCAAACCATTATCATTTTCTCTCAACCCAAACAGAAAGTAAAGGAAGCCTTTCAGTAACGTGTTGTCTCGTTCCAGATGGAACATAATGCCGGTCGCAATGTTAAAACACACAGATAAAAGGCTGTGCTTAAATGTGCCATCCAACTACCCCTCTTACCTCCATATGAGGACTGTGTGACTTGTTCAACAATAGACTAAATGACGTATGCCCTGATGTGGAAGTGCTTTGTGAGTCATATTTCTGCTGTGCCACTTGAATGGGTGGCACTTTACAGCACACCATTATGAGTCACATCTACAAGTAGGAACAAACCACCAATATGATCAATTTTTGTTGTAGGACTTGTTGATTTCAGCAGGTGCAGTGCTAGAGGGGCACTGCACCTGCTGAAATCTGAATCGGCCCATGCACATTGTTTACTTGAGTCTTGATGTGGTAACTAGCAGTCAGAGTCACTGTTGTCTCAGATTGCACTGCAGTGAGCTTAGTCTTGATCAGTCTATGATTTAACATGAAAGAAAACAATTTATTTCATTTTTGCTATGAATTTGAATTTAACTTTTAATCAGATCAATAGTACTGCACTGTTGTTATTGATTATGGTAATTATTTCACACAAAGTACACCACAAAGGGCATAAAGAAACGGAATGTTATGAAAATGCAACTAACTTTGTCTATTATCATAGAGCATGATAGGTATGACTAAAATCAGTATATGATGAATTTAAGGTTTGTAATTAATTGTATATGAGGTAACTGCTGGGTAAAGGCATCAGAGCACCATGAACCATGATTCTCTGCTGCTCTTAATGCCTGCATTTCCCACAATGCAGCTGAGTTGTCTCTGTTTTCCTGGCAGAAAGTTCAGTTTCCAGCTTCAAGAGGCTAATATGCAATAAAGGCTTGACTGCATATAGCTTCAGCCATTTTTAGATAATATAGATTACGTTCCCAGCGGCTCCTAACTCAGACTGGACTCGGGACATCACAGTTGTTCTGGTTTTATTTGTTTTACTGGGATGTGAAAGGAAAGATGCCTTTGTGAGAATTTCTTTATGGCTGAATGGACAAGTTGATTTATTTAAATGGAAAAAAATTACATTATGTATAACATCTTTGCTTTAACATGAGTTTTAGAACTCAGACAGAGGAGCACCCTGTCAGGGTATCTCAACACGTTTGTAAATGCACACTAAGTGATCAGCACATGGGATTTTTATACAGAGTGGACTATCTGATAATCATCTGAACAAACAGGCTGATTACTGACTGTCTGCGCATTTTTGCACAGCATGTGTGGCTGCATTGCTTGATCTCTGCAGGTGGTATCGTTAATATCTTCAGGCTGAGGCAGAAAAATGTTTAATATTATTTCAGCACTGTTAAACTCTGAATTCATGTTACATCAAGAATTTTTTGTTTAAAAAGATTATCTACTTCTTCAGAGGGGCATGACGAGGACAAACAGGATTTCAGATATTAATGAACATAATGCTGTGATGGGGGCGGGCAGACAAAAGTCTCATAAGAGAAGATTAATGATGATTTTCTGTGCACTCATCTTGAGGTGTGTGTGTTTTTTCCACTGACTCATAAAGGCGTGACGTTTGCCTCTTATCAGTGACTTTATACAGTAGCTTTCAGCTCAGCTAATCAAAGGAATTTCTGAAAATACAGCAGACAAAGTTTAATAATGATTTTTACATGTTCAGACATAATGAGAAAAAGAGATATCTCCAGAGCACTTAAATCCACTCACAAGATTTACTATATTTAATGCAAAATAGATAATATGCCTACCTTTTATGTATATAATTGCTAAACCTGCCTGTGGTGCTTATTCAAGTTTGCTAATCTAAGAATTCTCCCTCTTAAAAAGCTCCTGTTTCTATTAATAAGAATTATTAAAATGTCAGCTGACTAATGAAACCATAAGAATTCACAAAAAATCTACTAAATCAGTATGCAACATAAAAATGATAATGTGCTCACGCAGCTTGCAAGGCATCTTTATAGAAACACCGGTGATGATGGTGATCTCTTCAAGATCCTCCCTGCTGTAGATGAATTAAGCTTTTTGTAGCTTTTATTGGGTGCTCACACACTTTATGATTAATTGATAGGGTTCTTTATTAATAATAAATTGAACTGCTACGTGGAAAGTTTTGGGAGCTATGATTTTGTGTATGCTGTCCAGGAAGAGCACTTTCTTACCTCTATCTTGTGAGGAAAAACATTTTATTCTATGCCAGCTCTACCATTCTTGGCTTTCTAACTTGAACCAGAGTTAGTAAACAATTTAGATTTCTCCTTCATCTTATTGGTAGAATACAGGATTTGTGTTTTCTGAATTTTGCTGCAGATGTTAATATCTGAGATTTAGAAAAATAATGTTAATTTCCCTGTTTTTAGTTTTGTCATACTGTATGTAGTGCTTGATGCTGGGTAATAAGAGCTGTATTTTGCATTTCCATTTTTGCAAAAGTACTTCTCTTGTATCTGTTGCAGATCCGGTAGTTGCCGGAGACGTCATAATGTCACACGGTGGGTGCGACCTTATGTTGTTCCCATGCCTTACGGACTAAAAAAAAGATGTGAAAAAAAACCCCAAAATTCCTTGGGTTTGTCACCAAACATCACCTACTGTATTATATATTGGTAAATTATGTCATTTGATATCTGTCCAATATCGGTATTCAGTTTTAAAGCTAGTATTGGTCGATATCAGGCCAATAATATCGTGCACCTCTAATGTTTAGGTTGGTTATACTCATTAATGGTAAACACACACCTGAAAACAAGACATAAGAAACAAACAAACAAAAAACTCAGCATGAAGTACACTATATTTTTTCAGGACATATCAACTCTCCATCAGAGGATTTAATTGATAATTTAACTGGATAGTTAATGGTGGTCAAATGTTTACAGATATTTTTTGTTGTCTTAGTGGCAGTGAGAATAATTACACGAACACTGGTGACTAGAGTTGTGGCAGTGCCTTTCAGATAGGCACCAGTGTTGCATTACAAAGAGGGAGATTTAAAGGTCAGATGAACTGCAACCTCAGTGCACCATGTGACAGCCAAAGGCAAAGAAATCAAGACATAACAGAGGAATTGTTTCAGCTAATTACAGAAAGTGTGGGTGCATCCATCTAACATCTTTCTCAGAAGGTTAGTTAGCGAGGCCTTTTGATGAAATATTGCTTAGTGTCTGGTTAGAACCAATTATTGGCTTTAATCACTCCACCACTTTTACATGATAATAACTGTTAATAACTTTACAAATATTTCACAAACTTGTCCTCTAATGATAAGTAAAAAGACATTCATACTTGGCCTTAATCCCAACTATCTTTTAACTTTCTCCAATGAGGAAAAAAAAAGCTACACAAGCATCAATCTCTGTTATATTCTCACCATCAGTTGCTTTCTTTCAGCCTGCTTTCATTTCTCTGGATATCAGATTTCTTTTTCATCTGCAGTATCAGAAACTTTTCTTGGACCCTGGCCAGGGTTTTCCACCATGCCCCCAGTTGCTGTTCCGTCACAATAGTTGAGTGTTAGCAGATGATCATCTCTGGTTGTTGTCACCAGTGTTGAAGTTTCACCTCAGACATATAACTGTGGTACTGTATACTGCAAACTGCTTGAGATTGAGCTGATGCTGATAGAGTCTAATAGTACTGTGTAACCTTAGTAAAAAATGCTGCAGTGCAGCTTCATATTCTCTCCTGTCAACTCTTTATGATAATTAAAAATGAACGTTTCAATACCACCTTCAGTTCTTGAAAAATAATCAATAAAATTGATGAAAATAATTATGGATTACATCCTTGTATCTCCTTCCTGTAGTGCATCCTTCTTCCTTTGTCTGCTCAATGTCTAATGCACTGAGTGTCAAATGACATCAAGTACGATCTTTATTTGTGATGCTCCCAGTGTGAATTGACTCATAATCTGCTTTTAAAGTTAGGGTTGGCAATGTTGGAAAAACGGTTTGAGCAAGCGATATTTTAAACAAACACACCACGTGTAACCACGCCATCAGAGCACAGGGACGTGTGTGCCGATGTTTAACAAGCAGGTTAACAATAACAACCGAGTGAATTGTTCGTTAGCTTGCTAGTAAACAGCTGACAAACCACGTTTCTAAAAGCATGAATCCACTCACCTCCAACTCCTTCTTCAGTGTAAAAAGCCCACACTGCAAACGTCAACGCCTCCAAGACTTAATCCTTATCTGTCGTTCTGTTTTGTTTTGGTTTTTTGGGGCCGCAGCAGTTAGCAGTCCGTTAGCTATATTGGTTTACAGTGAGCGGCGCACAAAGTGGTTCATGTTGGGGACGGTAAGAGGGAAGGGACAGAGACGAAACATGAAGGCATCAACCGGTTCGTTCTATATGGTGCGAATGACCAATTCCTGCCTTTCAGTGCGAATGGCAGTTTTTTCAGAACTGCTGCCCTCACAGAAGTCTGAATTTTTTTCTTCTTTTTTATGAATACATGATGTATTGACTACCGTCAGGATGGAAGGACCATTTCCCTCAGTAAAAGTGTTTCTGAACAGGATTACCAACTCTGGCTTTAAATCAAGAATATCACTCAAGAAATCCTTCCAGGGTAGTTTCCAGCCTCTGTGCATGTATCACATTTGTGTGAGAGACAAAAAATAATTTGAGATTTCTGACATGACGTAAATGATATGAAATTAAACTTTGCGTGTATAGTAAATGCTTATGAAGCAGCTTTTTTTTTTTTTTTTATAATGAAACAGGCATTACAAGCAGGAGAGCCCCATGTGGAAGGCTGTGATGTTGCTCTTTCCCCCTTTTTTGTGTCACTGTGCCAAACATTGCACATCTGAGACACTCTTACTTTGTTTATCTATGTTATTTGCAACCTTTAGTTTTATGTAATAACTACATTTCCCTTCCAAGCTTTCCCTGCTGACTTTGTTTTGCTGTTAAAACAATGAAATCGAACATGATAGTTGGAAGCAGATGCTTTAAATTACTCTGATATTGACATCTGAGATGGCTGAATGCATGCAGCACTCTTGTGTCTGTTATGAGTTTGATCATAGACAGAGACAGATGGACTGATCCTGCTACAACAGCAGGATTCCTCCCCTGAGAGGCATCAAACTACAGATCCCCAAACCTCCTAGATCAATACACATTAGCTGCTGCTCAACCACTGAACATGGATTAGTTGACATCATGGACCTTGAGGCATGCTGTTTTGGTCTGATGTGTATGTGCCAGCATGAATTTGTCCATTTCATGATGAGTCAACTAAGCATTTCCATTCTTTGAAATTATGTAATGCAAGCTTTATAAGTAGCTGAAGCTGAATTAATTTCTAAGCATGAATGATTCTCTTATTCCCTATATTTACAGAACACACAGAGACCATATATTTAGATGTATGATTCAATGTTACAACCTCTGGCTTATTCTGCATACTCTGACATGGCTTAGAGGCCACGAGCTTGGCATGAAGGCTGAAAGCAGAAGCTGACCTGGATTTTTTGCAGCTCAGATATACAGTTGCACACTGGACAATATTAGTTTTTAATATACAAATAGGGATAGGACAATAAAGATTTCAATATTACCTCGGAGAACAGTATTTTACATTGCTGTTACACACTACTACTTAAAGGCCTCCTTCCACTGAAAACCCATTTAACTTGCTCCTTCTGAAATACGGAGGGTTTCCCCTTGTTTACTTACACATGCTGACTTGCTAGCGTTGCGTTCCCCCAGTCGGCTGTGCTTCCTCATCACAGAAACAATACGAAGAGAAGAGCGAATCGGGAACAGCCTCGCACTTCTACGTAACATTGCAAATAGCGTATCCCACGTGGGGTTTCTATCTGTCCATTGGAAGGCAGGTAACCCTCCACTACACACTAGAAGTAAAGACGGCACGACTGTAGCTTCGGAGTTGAGAAACTAATTAGCTAACTGTTTGTTAGCATGGCAGACAAACTTGTTTGTCGGCTCTATTTCCTGTCTGTAGCGAAATAAGAGCGGAGTGCGGAGCTTCCTTCATACACTGACGGGAGCCAGCCAATCAGACGAAAATTCATGAGAAGGACCCGGAAAAGCCTGCTGTTGGACCACAAGCCTCTCTTCTAGTATACAAATACAGCTGGATACCAAGCAACCAGAAGGTTTTTTTTTAAACAGAAACGATGCAGAATGCATTCAATAATAATGGAGAACACAGAAATATTAATGAAATGACCATGGAAGTACAACTTTAAGTAACTGGGCTCTTTAGTTTTGTATCAAACTGAGGATGATGGTGGGGTTGTGGTCACATTCTTCAGATGTAATATTCAGATTCATTGAACAAATATAAGATTTGCAGTGTTCAGGTAATAAACAATACTTCACAAGGAGGTGGAAAGAAGAGGTGTAAAGCCCAAATTTGATCATATTATGCTATTCAGTCATTGAATCAATGCACTAATGTAAATTGCTACATCACTTGTGGAAAGCACAACCCTGTACAGGTGAGCCCAGGCAGAGAGGGTGCAGCAAAAACCTTGAGGTGTTTTGGCTTAAGAGAGGCAAAAGTATCATTACAAGTGAACCGCAGCATTTATAAAAACTTCTTAAATGTATTTCAAAAGGTCATCCTCTTAAGTAGCAGCCCTTCATGTAACTGGAGGTTTTGTGCATCTCACAAAGACATGACCTCATGGAAAAATTGCTTCCCTCAAATATGACTCACAAACATTTCCACATGGGTGCAAACATGATTCTCAGGCGTTTCATTTAACAAGCCACACATTTGTGAGAAATGATTATTTAGCTGAGTTTGGAGGATCAAAACGCATCATCACAGGTGTGATACAGGCTAATAACACAAATAATAACGGGTGTTTTTATACAGATGGAGATAAAGACAAACAAAAGGCAGGTGTGGTGATTGGTAAATTGAATCCAGGTGTGGTCAGAAAAGAAAGTAACAGGGTAACAAAGTAACAAAGAAATCAGAATACAAAAGAAAACAAGGAAAGAGGGAATGAAACAAACAAACAAAAAACAGATGAATTTGACTGAGGTTAACACGGGAAACAAGGAAATCTTAACGCCCAAAAAATAAAAAACCACACATTTATTTAGGTGTTAAATCGTGCCATCACAAGCTGCAGTTTTAACCATATGATACTTTTGACAAAAACATACATTTTGTCTTTTACATAGGCAACAACAGTTTATTTAAACCCTTTGTACATTTCCTGGTTAACGTATGGCCATAAAACTATTTAAGAGTAAAATTCAAAATATATAACCTTTACAGTGCCACTATTACTTTACTGGAAGTTCTTTTCTTGCTTTCCTTTTCGACATTGACACAAGAGCATGTAAAAAACAACACTTTTGTCATGTCCTGCTTTTGTTCGTTCAATAAAATAAATTTGTTGAAGTAGGAATCAAAATTGGAAAAATTAGAAAAAGAACAAAGGGCTAAATTATAGTTATTCTGTTGTGCAGCTTAAAGACCCATTTATGCTACCTTACATATGTAAATGGTAACATCCGTTTCATGCGTTGCCATGTGTTGCCGCTTTCATACACTATATTGCCAAAAGTAGTCTTATCTGCCTTGACTCACATATGAGCTTAAGTGACATCCCATTCCTAATCCATAGGGTTCAATATGACATTGCTCCACCTTTGCATCTAGAACAGCTTCAACTCTTCTGGGAAGGCTGTCCACAAGGTTTAGGACTGTTTATGGGAATTTTTTACCATTCTTCCAGAAGCGCATTTGTGAGGTCACACACTGATGTTGAATGAGAAGGCCTGGCTCTCAGTCTGTGCTCTAATTCATCACAAAGGTTTTCTATCGGGTTGAAGTCTGGACTTTGTGCAGGCCAGTCCAGTTCCTCCACACCAGACTCTGCCATCCATGTCTTTATGGACCTGCTTTGTGCACTGGTGCCCAGTCATGTTGGTGGGGGAAGGGGCCAGCTCCAAACTGTTCCCACAAAGTTGGGAGCATGGAATTGTCTAAAATGTCTTGGTATGCTGAAGCATTCAGAGTTCCTTCCACTGGAACTAAAGGGCCAAGCCCAGCTCCTGAAAAACACCCCCACACCATAATCCCCCCTCCACCAAAATTTACACTTGGCACAATGCAGTCAGACAAGTACCGTTGCCCTGGCAACCACCAAACCCAGACTCATCAGACTGCTAGATGGAGAACCCTGATTGGTCCCTCCAGAGAACGCCTCCACTGCTCTAGAGTCCAGTGGCGGCGTGCTTTACACCACTGCATCCCACGCTTTACATTGCAGTTGGTGATGTATGGCTTGGATGCAGCTGCTCGACCATGGAAACCCATTCCATGAAGCTCTCTGCGCACTGTTCTTGAACTGATCTGAAGGCAACATTAAGTCTGGAGGTCTGTAGTGATTGACTCTGCAGAAAGTTGGCGACCTCTTCACACTATGTGCTTCAGCATCCGCTGACCTCGCTCCGTCAGTTTACATGGCCTTCCACTTCGTGGCTGAGTTGCTATTGTTCCCAAACACTCCCATTTTCTTATAATACAGCTGACAGTTGACTGTGGAATATGTAGGAGTGAGGAAATTTCATGACTGGATATGTTGTACAGGTGGCATCCTATCACAGTTCCACGCTGGAACTCACTGAGCTCCTGAGAGCGAGCCATTCTTTCACAAATGTTTGTAAAAACAGTCTGCATGCCTAGCTCTTTCATTTTATACACCTGTGGCCATGGAAGTGATTGGAACACCTGATTCCCACATTTTGGATGGGTGAGCAAACACTTTTGGCAATATACATGTAGTATACTTCCATGTATCTTCTGCATTTCGATGGTTCATATATCAGTTTGTCCATGAGGCAGCAGTGTGAGGTGGCAGAGTTCATAGTTAATTTCCCTGTTTTAATGTCAGTTTACACCGCTTGGTGTTAGTAACGTAGATATGTGAATTTTTGGACACTCTCACACAGCCTCTTCTCAAAAGCTCGAGCCATGTCTACGGATGTTCTTCTCTGTTTTGTTGACATCTTCTTTTTCAGGTGCTTATATTGGGCTATTTGGCTATAGGGCTATTATCAGCAGTTTTTATGTTGTTTTCTTCCTGTTCCTGTTCTTCTCTGGTTTGTTTCTGCATATCAGCTACGCAGCTCAACACTGACCCCGCAGTTTTTGGTGGTATTGCTCCGTCTTCTGCGTCAAGTGATGGACCAACAAGCCCGTTAAAAACACACCAAATTAACTGACAGAGACGATGGACGAAACTATCTGTCCATCTTTATGTAGATGCGTATCCTGTCGAGCAAATGAAATAAAAATAGAAACCTTTGCCACAAACTTTACATGCAGTTACACTCAGAACCACTAGAGGCAACATATTTTTCTAATGTCATTTTATGAAATTTTCCCTGACAAAATTAACAACCCATAACTTTGGTTTTGGGGGAAGACAATTAACTGAGCAGTCAACTGCTCAGTCAACTGAATTTTTCTCAAAAACCTAAAACACAGCCTCGGGTGCATCATTTATCTAATTAAAAAAACAATTTGTAAGCAGATTAAACAAGTAAAACACCCAATAAGTGTCAATTGTACTGGTGGCATCCCTTTGAACATAGCTTGTTATGCTATACTTAGCTTAGCTTAGCATAGCATAGCACAGAGAGCTAAAGAACTAACGGCTCAAACTTTTCAATAAGCATATTCCCCAAAATGCCCTATGAGTTTGTAACTGCTTAGTTTTATGTGAAACATTTTTAAGTATACAGCCTCTTGTTTGTTGTCAAAAGCCTCAAATATTTTTTTTTTGGCAGGAATCTGCTAAATCTCTGTTGATAGGAAGAGGAAGATTAAGTCTAAGGGGAGTCTTGATACTTGTTTATCCTGGCATCAAAAAACATGGCAAAGGACTTGGCAGAACAAAATGCAATTTCTTACTTTGCTGTAGGAGAGAAGGACCTAAATGCAATAGACAGCTCATATTAGCAAGAGTCCAAACCTGAGATAAACAGCTATAAAAAGATGGTACAGTAGGTCTATACATGACATTGGTAGATAAAACCATTTACCTCCATCACTATTCTATCAAGTCTTTAAAAACAAATTCTCTATGCCTTAAATAAGCTTAATCGTTTTTATTTAAGCTTTCCATACAGAGAAGTTATTTTGCAGCCATTTCTACCAACAGACTGCATTAAAAATTTTTAATTTCTTTTATAACCAAAATATAGACATCACTTTCCCTCAGTATAGTGCATACAATAAAACACTTTCCTTTTTCTAAAGGTATCCTTATTGCATTTATGACTACATGAGGCTCCACAGATGTTTTCATGAGTTAGCCTCATGTACAGTATTCTGCAGAAACGCAGCAGTGGTCAAGCAAAGGCAAGACAGCTTGCTTGTAAAAATAGATGAAAACATAGCTTGTGTATAATGCATTAATTAGTGTGTTTACTGAGGACAGAAATGCATTTAGTATGGTTTACTCAAGGCAGTATTTTGATATGATATTCAGTACTGATCATGAGTCAGGATCTTGTCCCAAAAGTTATACTGTGTAAAGCCAGGAAGCAAATTATAAGTTTTATCTTGGCCAAACTAAAAGACTGCACACATATGGCTGATTAAAATGTATTTCCACTGCACTACATTTCTTGTTTGGTGGTTCGAAGCCAAAAATGTTTGACACCACACCAACAAGGAAAAAAGTTCCTGAAATTAGTTCATTTCATGTGTGTGAGGGACTGCGAGGATGCTGACAACATTTAAAATACTGACAGGAAAATAGGTGTGTATTACATTTGAACCCAAGGAGTAGGAACTATGAAACAGTTATGGACGAAATGAATATGACTATTAGTTTGAGATTATTGACCATAGTGGCACATGTGCACACATATGTTTTGCTTTTGAGACCAAAGTCTAACAGAACACCACACAAGGGTAAATATGTCTGCTAATTATTATTATAGGTATATTTTAGTCTTATAGGTCAACGTGCAGCATGCATACTGTCACTGTATTAACCTCTAAGTGTGTCTTTGCATTGAAAGAGTAATATTTTCTTCATATGTATGTTGGAAAATTGTAAAGCTGCAGTTTTTTTAAATTTATAGCTAGTTATGGTATATAACTAGCCATATATACTGTATAATAATGATATGTAATACTATAATGTAAAATAGTAATGTGTATATATATATATATATATATATATATATTACTCTATTTGAACTCTAAGTGGGCTCTATTTGGTATAACTTTTGGTTAAGGTCATAGTGAAAGCACATGCGTCAGCTTCTGTAATGTGCAGCTTCTGAATATATTGGTACCAAATTAAGAATTAAATGTTCAATTATCCAGGGATTTGACTGGATCTAGTTAACTGGAAATCAGATTTGAAGGAACTGCTCATGTCTCCCCTCTTGCTTCACTAACAAAATGAATGAATTATCCACAACCACAGAATCTGAACATGCAAATCACGGAGTCTGTTTTGAAATAAATGCTTCTACTTTAATGGAAATAACTTTCAGATATCATTCGTATATTTGTTTTGCTAGTATATGTTGTAATCTTTTGGTTTCTGTGGGAATTTAGCATTAAAACCCATTTTGGTTACGTTTTCAAAGCTCTGTGTTTGGCGACAAAAGCACGTAGTGCTTGGGACAATAAGGGAAACGCAGAAGGAATGTTGTCCTCTCTGGATAGGAATGTGTCCTCTTGCCCTTGTCACAATACTCAATTCAGTCTGGGCCCCCAACAAAAAACATGCCACTCCGAAATACCAGGTGACGCTTTGTGTGAGCCATTCATTATAACACTGTCACATGTCTGTCTTTTGGCTTATTCAAGATGGTCAGATGCTGACCAGGGGTTGTGGATGAGGCCCTTCTGTTTGTTTCAAAAGCAATAAATCACACCCACTCGTAGTCAGCTTCATGATTATTAGATTTAATTATAGCTTTTTTCGCAGAATGCACCTCATGACTCACTTTGAGGCAAAAATTAACTTTTCGGCAAAGTAATGAGGACACAATCCTTCTTCTCTGTGTGTTTTCACCCACAGGTTCATCCTACTATGACAACGTGCGACCATTAGCGTATCCTGACTCAGACGCTGTGCTCATCTGCTTCGACATCAGCCGTCCGGAGACACTGGACAGTGTGCTGAAAAAGGTCAGTGTCACATTAACAGAAGTGTGAATGTTTCATCTTTTTCTAAAGCAGCTGGGACATTTTTCAAGGTAAATTATGTCCCTTATCAGAAAAAAAAAGCAAACAGACAACCTTTGGGTCCATATTAGTACCAAGCAAACATTCAGCATGGCTTTTTTATTTACTGTAAATTGGCCATGAAATGATTCATGACTTGAGATGCAAAATATACAGTTGTCATCTGATGCAAAAAGGCCTCTGAAACTGCAATGACTTAGTTTGATGTTTTGACACATTATCAGCTGTGTCAGTTTTATGTAAATCAAGCATCAATAGAACAACATTTAACCTGGAGCTGTCCCACATTACATATAGATAGATTACGTTATTTTTTTGTGCAGTTTTTATTTTGACTGTAAACTTTATTTGATTTTGTTGGAGAAAACCTTCTGGAATTATATTCACATCAGTGTCACACAAGTTAAGTTTATAACTATTGTCAGCTGTGTGAGCATACTTTTGACAGCATATTTCACATGACATTATCCTCACCATCTCCAATTTGCATGATAATTATTTTCAAAATCTCCTTTACAAAACATCAACCTCAGAGTTGGTAACCCTCACACTTCAAATGGCAAGTTTTGATGAACATTTGGCACATGTAATAAGCAGGCTTGTCTGGTTCTTTTTAAAGACCCCCTCTGGTGAAAGTCAAGTTTTTAGCTAGTATTTCTGGTGTTTTTTTTTTTTTTATTTTATTTTTATAATAAAATAATCCCCAACCTTAAATAACTTGATTTCCAGATAATGAATAAAGTGTTATCATACTATTGCTCATGTGCTCTCAACACTATATTGTTTTTGGCTAAACTCGCAAACAAAAAGATGAGGATTTTGTAGTGTACAAGGACTTTACAGTACATACAGTAGGGAAGACTGAAACTGTCATCATACAAAACAATCCAAACTTTATTCATGAAGCATTTTTCATGCAATAGCAGCGTGAAGTGCTTATTATTTTTTTGTATATATATATATATATATATATATAAATAAAACAAACAAAAAAACCTCAAGCCTTCACAAGCTAAAGTACAAAACATCAGAATTCAAGAACACACACCTGATCATACTCTTCTTACACATCACATACACACCCACAGAGTACACAAATGCAACCCCCACCCTACTCTGCACAACATAATATCTGACTTTTAGTTTGTAGTTTCTGTCTATTTAACTGAAACGCCAACATAAAAATATAACTAGAAATAAACATCTGAAGATAAAAACCGTCAGATGCCTCAGTGAGTACAAAAATATATCTGTATTCATAGTTCATTTCTTGGAAAGTATGTTTTTTTTGCCACTTGAGTTTCAGAGGCCTTTCGAGAAATAGGTTTGCTGCATCCTGATGATTTACTATTGCATGAAAGGCTGAGCCAATGACTGAAAGAAAGCATCACTCATTTGTAGAAAGAAGCAAAATAGCACAAAGAGATTTACATACGGTAAAAGCATTTTAACCAGTAAAGCCTGCGATTCACTGTGCAATATTTTCAATCGTTGCCCACAGCTCCAACTCAAATTGTGCGAATCAGTCGCAGAGTTCAAAAGTTCACAGCTTGCAATGTATGTCCTCATACGGTACGAACAGACGCTCAGATGCGATCTGACTACTCATACTGTACTACTTTAAAGACAGTTCGGGGTCTTGAACAATCCCGACATGCAACCCAATAAATACAGCTATTAGTAGAAGAAGAAGACAGAAAAGAAGAAGACGACAATAACAACAACAGCAGCAGCAACAGTATGCTGTCACCAAAAAACCACGCTGCCTTGGAGATTTGCACTCTTCTTTGCGAAGAATTTGCCAAAAAGAAAAGGTGATGACGTCATGTGTGGAAGAGGAGTTGGCTGACCAGATGTGGGCCGTACGGTCTGTCAGTTTTACAACGAGAACTCCATCCAAATGACAAGCCGGGTTACCGTGCTGCCTCTGGTTTACTTCCGTTTTTGTTTCACGCATGTGAAATGTGAAAATCTCGGGGGAAAGAGTTCTGTCTAGTCGTGGCGCCGCTTCAACATGCGATTCACTCACGAGTCACGACCAAAATATCAAACAGGTTTGATTTTCTTGCGACTCACGATTTCTGATCGGGAGCTCGTCGCGAGGGGCCAATCACCTCTCGTGACCCCCTAGTATACTGCATGACGCACGACACACGATTTGGCCAAGAGTCGGCCCAATCCCCAAACTCATCGCACGACTGGAAAATCGACTCAAAAACGTGTATGCTGGGCTTAAGGGGATTACAAAAGAGACAGTGCTATATCCTGCAACTTAAAAAAAGGTATAATGAGTAGAGAATAATAGAATATTAATTCAGATGAAAGAATATGAGACATATAAATAAATGTGTAGTCGAGTATTACATCATAATTAAAAATCAAAGATAAGTAAATAAAAAAGTTTTAGCATAAGTTCAGTGATTGCCATTGGAAATTTAAGTAGAAATATCCATTTATTTCATATTCTTTACATCAGTTGTTGCCTAAATGGCATATGAACATGTACCAGTCATTGACTTGGAAAACTGTCACAACAGAAAATAAAATCTGTCCCAGAAAAAGTCGTTGAAGTTTTCTCTGTAATTTAATCTGACCTGCAGACAGATCATTTTTAAAGTTTTGCTGAATTTAATTTTTCAACATGTTTGTCTGACCTCCTTTCAGTCCATTGCATTCCTTCAGCCTGTGCATCATTCATCAATGACATCATCAATACAAAGCAAAACACTTACCTTTCATGGAGGGCAAATTCTCACATCTAAAGGGGACTCACTTAGAAGCTACCTTGAACTTTGACCTTAGTAAATGACCTCAGCAATTGTGGTGAATATGTGGATTTGACAATGCATTCACAAAATACCAAAGTGACATTTTGAAGGGTCACTTTATTCAAAGTTAAGACACGAAGTGAAGAGCATTCATCTTCTCGTAAGTGTCTAATTTTATTAGTCAGTGTGCCATTATGTCCTGTGTGGTTTGTTTTAGACTCCATCTGTAGGCTTTCATCTTCAAATTACACCCTTGCACGAAAGCAGTTATGTTCTTCCATTTCTGACTCCCTTCTGCCTAATCAATGTTTGCACCATCCAATTTTCTTTTAGAGAGAATATTCTCCCTCTAACTACAGAAATGCCCTATTATCCTTGCACTTTCTTTTATATTCTCTGTTTTCTTAAGCCTATTCCCGATCTCTTCATCAACCTGTATTTCCTGTGTAAGGCTGTGGCATTGTCAGACATCCATTCAGCTCATTCTTTCTCACTCATGTGATTATATGAATGTGAAGGCCAGAAGCTGAACAAAATCACTGTAACATCAGCAGCAACATGAAGCAAACAGATCTTTCAGGTGATGTAACTACAATCTCAAAGACAGATGTAAAGACTGGTACGCTGTTAAATTTAATATCTTATATGGATTTCACTTTGGATTTTTGCTCTGACATTTCTCGTAGTTGTAAGGCAAAGCAAAGCAAGTTTATTTGTATAGCACATTTCATGTACAGGACAATTCAAAGTGCTCTACATAAAACATTAAAAGCATTATAGCAGGATGCAAAAGAAAGAAAAAAAAAGTAGAAGCATGATTTAAAATGAAAAACATTAAAAGATTTAAAAGTCAGTCATTTCCAGTCGAGTCTGTTGTATTTCTCCACAACCTCCACCTCCTCTTCCAGGATGTAGACAGGACTATGCTGCTTATTCTTGCTCCTCCTGAAGTCAACAATCATCTCTTTATTCTTGCTGGCATTCAAAATGAGGTGATTGTTACCACACCATTTCACAAACTGATCGACCAGTTCTTTGTACTTGGCTTCTTGTCCATCACTGATACACCCCACAACTGCAGAGTCATCAGAGTATTTCTGCAGATGACAGAACTCGGAGTTGTACTGGAAGTCTGAGGTGTCTGTGTAAAGAGGAATGGTGAGAGTACAGTTCCTTGTGGTGCTCCAGAGCTGCTGACCACCATCTCAGACATACAACCTTTCAATCTTACAAACTGTGGTCTGTTTGTTAGGTAGTCATAAGTGAAAATAAATAAGTCATGAAATTGTAGATGTAAACCAAACGCTATTGTTGAACCCATTAAGGAAATGCTGTACTTTTATTCTGCACCCCTCCAAACGCCTCATGGGGCTACTGTTTTGTTTTTTGTTTTTTTAAAATGCAAATTTTAATAAAAATATTCCATATTCAACTTTTAAACTTTATGCATAATATGAAAAAGTGGCAGGGCATGAAATCATGCTCATGAAGGTACACATCTCTGAAGTCTTCCAGATTGTCAGACACTCAAAAGGCCCTTGCTTTTTTTATCCACCATTATGATGCTGACTGATGAAGAAATAAACAATAACAAATACTTTTTTTTAAATGTGCTTTTAAGTGTATTTCCGGAAAATAATGATTCTAATATTCTCCCATTCAGAAAATGTGAAAGTAAATGTTTTTGTTTAGTGGGTTTGTGGTCATTTTGAAAATATTTCTAAAAATTATGAATATTTTTAGCCCCTAAATCGAGGCGTCTCTATGATGTTTGGTTGCAAATCTAATTCCACCCTCTCATAAAAAGGCCAAAATGGTGATGGCCAAATGTCAAACTTTAGGGTTCAGTCCAACAGTTCACGCACAAATGGGTGACATGATAATGGACTACAGCAAGTGCATCTCTTGTAAACCATTCTTGTCATCACACTGCTGAGAGAAGAAACAGCACAAATAAGTAATAAAACTAAGTCTAAGAATTTATGTGTAATGAACAACAAAAACATCTTAGTACACTACTTACAAAAAGTTAGGGATATTCAACTTTCAGTTTTTTGGAGAACAGAATGATGCAGAATAAATATTTAACCATTGAACAATGTACATGTACATTGAAAAGTTTAGAGAAGGTTTAATTCAGTTCACCTTGAAAGTTTGTGGATTTTAGATTCATTCTGACATCATACAAAAAGCCAAATATCCTTAACTTTTTGGTAGTAGTGCAGTCATAACCCTAAGTTAAAAAAAAAAATCAAGTGATCAGATATATGTCCTCTGGTATCAGTCTTAAAAATCCATGAGTTTTTTATTTTCAATCTACCATTATCAGGACTGAAATTAAAAACTTCTGTCAGTTTACTACAAAATGTAAGGATTCATTATGAACTCCACCAGGCATTGGCTAGCTTACTTTAATTTGCACAATGTGTACTGTGCATCATGTTGTAGATCTAGCCAGTCAATGATAGAGTTAAATGCCAACTATATGATGGGTTTGAATCAGTCACTACAGTCCCGGTGTCATCAACAAACAATTAAACTCTTCATTTTCTACTTCAGTATTAGCTACACCATCACCTGACTTTTTTTACATGTTTAACCTGGGTCACATGTATTTTTAGACCAGTTTGTCAGTTGAAACTATTGAAAACAAAATCCATTTTGTTCCTTTGATAAACCAGACTCTCTGCCCCAACAGCTCGCATTCTTTTGCTCCTCTATGCACCAGTTCTTAGCAGTAATACAGACAATAAGCCGCTCATCCCATGGGCCCTTTGTGACTCATCTAAACTGCTGCTGTTCACCAGTTGCACGCAGTTATGCAGAGAAGCCTGTTGAAAAGCAACAGCTCACTCTGCAAAACGGTACGCTGTGGCGCCCATAACAGCAGCAACAGAGAGGCATCCAGGAGAAAAGATGTCTTTGTAAGGCAGAACAAATGGAGCAACAGTCCGCAAAGTGTTGCTTCTGCCATGGTGTGAGGAGATAATGAAAGAAGTCTCAGAGAAAAAGATAGACAGAAATGGTTTAATAGCTTGAGTCATGTCTGTGGTTTGTAATGAGCATTGTTTTGTTTTTTTTTTCTGTCTTCTTCCTGTATTTACCACCATTAGCATGTTGTTACAACAAAACAGCAGTGTAATCAGTGTGCTTGTGTCTTTTGTAGTTGTGTTTTTAAGACCAGTTTTCAAGTTGCATGGATTTCAATGAGCATTCAAATGTGTTACAAGTTGAACCATTTAACAGCATTCGACACCATGCTGACAATAGCATGGTGTCATGTCAATTATGGTGGCTGTGTTGGTATGGGTATGTTGCTGCAGGCTACAGGTGAGACGATTAAATACGAACTAGAAAGTCCAATTTTCAACGACAGTAAGAGCTGCTCATATTCACGTCTGAACATGCATGAAGGACAGAAAAATATGCAAAACTTGGATAAACATTGTTAGGGTTTAAAAAGTGTGAAATTAAAGATGGACGCGATTTGATCTGCAGACTTCTTAACTTAGAACAATAAAACCTTGATAACATGTTGATACAAAGACGTTTTTTTTTTCCTATTATCATAAATGTTAGATATACGGTTTTCAATATGAGGTGATTGATTTCACAATATTTTTTTTCATGTAATGTGTTTTTATATTGGAAGGACAGACCAAAATACTAAAAATGGTGGAGTGCTTTAATTTAGGGTTTTTTGTTGTTTAAAACTTATTTCTTTTATTTAACAATTGTTTAGGCGCTGCCAAAATCAAAATTTTGCAGAAAAATCACCTCGGGTACATTTTGCCTGTTATTTTGGACATTTTTTAAAAAAAAAAAAAAAAACTTTGTCATTTTGATAATTCTATTGAAATAAAGTTAAGAGGGAGAAAAGGGGGATTTACATTAAAATGGCCCTGCGATGGACTGGCAACCTGTCCAGCGTTAGCCCTACCTTTTGTGTAGTAGGGTAATAATCCCTCGTGACCTTGCTTTGGAATGAGCAGGTATACGCAATCGATGGGTGGATGGTAAACGCCACATGCTCACATTACTTGGAACTAAATAGTGTAAAACTACAAGCAAAAAATAATCCCCAGGGTTCCCCCACCCCTTGTTTCTACATTTTACCTTCTGCTGAATTTCCTTTGCCCTTGGTGGGGACAAAATTTACCCCCACATGATACAACACAACACATTATTGTGTATAACATGTATATTTGTCTTTTTGATGCATGTAGTGGCAAGGTGAGACGCAGGAGTTCTGCCCAAATGCCAAAGTGGTGCTGGTTGGCTGCAAGTTAGACATGAGGACGGACCTGAATGTCATGAGAGAGCTTTCCAAACACAGACTCATCCCTGTCACCCATGAACAGGTGAGAAGAATATTTCACTGTTTGTCTATGAATTAAAATGCATCATCTTTGACTATTAACACAATTTCCTTACAAACTTATTGGTATCAGTCCAAACGACATCTGTTACTTTTCTCTCTTGTACAAACAAACCTTCAAAGGGTGACATTTACTTCAGATTATCATTCCCACAAATGAAACACTGGGCGTATAAAGAAGATGGAACTGAACAAAGACGGAGACGAACACACAGTTGTGTGATAACACAACTGTTTTGTTTGTGTCTTGGAGCAATGAGCAGCAGCACCCATTAATTTCAACATCCCATTTCCATGTAAATGTGAATTTTCATTTCTTTGGCTGCCTTTTGTCAACAAATGACTATTTTCTGACAAAGTGCAAGTAATGACCTTTGCTGTCCAGAAGGTAGCAAAACCAAATTGGTGCATGAAAGTGACCAGTGCACAAAGTTCGGTACATTTTTTCTTCAGTTCACAACATGATCATCCAGGGGCAATTAAAAAAGTTAATATGTTTAATTTCTTTCCAGTGCTTACTTAAAGTAGCCATGAAAATAGCTGGTTCTTTTCATTTCACTCCGCTGCTGTAAACCCCAGGCGGGAGAGCTTTCTGTAGAATAAGCCATTCATGAACTGGGTGCCATTGCTGTAATGGATTTATCCAAATAAACACTTTAAAAGTTTACACATCTCCATTGATGCAATTATGATAGTCTCCCTGCTTGTGAATGTTAAGCCTTTAATATTTTTCAGACTGGATCAGCTATATATTTCTTTTAGGGGGGTTTCGCTGTAATGCTGATGACTGAACAACAATGCTGTTACCAAGCATATTCTCCATTGCAAGTTGGAGTGCTATTTATAGAATTTACAGAAGTATTAACCAAATCCCTATACTGATTTTACATTTTATGTCGGGATAAGCACACAAAGTCAGGAAAAGGTGAGGGAAAGGAGTGTGCTTTGTACAACTTCAACCATCCAGATTTAAGATGAACGCTACTGGGAATAAATTGAGCTTTTACACTTGCAAGGATAAGCCTTAAACATTTCATGACCATGTGTAGGATATTTTCTGTCTTCCCAGACAAGCTATCAGGCTTTCATAACTGTGGAATGGTTTTTTTTTTGTTTGTTTGTTTTTTAACCGCATCGGCATGCGTAATAGGCTGATATCCACAACAAGTATGAAATAATATGCTATTATAAAGCAAAATTCCTACAGTAAGGTGAGTGCTTGTTTTCACAGATAGTTGCCTTTAAAAATCAAATAAAGAATTCAGGAGATGCCAAATAGTTTTATATGGCTCCCCTAAAATATATGATTTCTTCCCACTAAATTACACAACAAATAACACAGAATTCAACTACATTTAAATAAACATAAAATAAAGCATAATTTACACCACATCATCTCTGTCTCACTCGTTAATTCACACACACACACACACACACCCATACAAAGCGGAGCGTATGGATAAATGAAAGTTTACTTATAAAGCTATAAAATGTAAAAAAAAAAAAAAAAAAACATTTATAGCAACAAATAATATTGTCTTAAGCATTGTGAACTGACTAACTTCTTGGCATGAAATCTGCTTCTGTAGAGGCATGAATACACCTCAGAGAGCCAAGCAAAATTTGCAATTGTAAGAACGAACACAAGGTCTAAAGAGTCGATTACACCAGACATGATAGAAGTGTGTTGAAGTTGACACACAGATAGCCTAAAAGATAGCGTTAACCAGTCCATGTGCTTGTGTATGTCATCATTCTCTTTTATAGATTCATTCCTAATTTGACACTGAATTATACATACAGTGGTATTTCTTAACATTTCTTTAAGATTAAAACAAAGAGTAAAATAAGATATTTACCAGAATATTGCCTTAAATATTCCCTAAAAAGTCCTGAATATATTATCTCAACTTAAAGTTATCCTCAATCTAAAGTTCCCATGGGACAGTTGTAGCTACAGTAGTACCAGTAGTTGTACATGGTAAACAATTCTTTTATGTAGTTCTTCTATTGACTAGGGCAGAGTATGCAGGTTAGCGATTCTTGGAGGAGGTGGCTAACTACTGATGAGGTCACTCAAATGTTTTGTATTTGTAATTGCGGCTTATGCGCTACACACCCTAACAAGTTAAGAACACATACAGTATGTTAACATTTTGCCACAGATATTTGTGCTGCCCCTAAGGAGCTAAATAATAAACCGATGACTTCTTAAGTGTTTTCTGTTTGTTTTCTTAACAGACTGTTGTGTTTTTTATTTTTTAAGGGAACTAGTTTGGCCAGACAGATTGGTGCCGTGGCCTATGCAGAGTGCACTTCCAAGTACTCGGAGAACAGCGTCCGTGATGTATTCCACGTCACTACTCTGGCTTCTGTGTCCAACATTCATCGGCCTCAGCTCAAACGTGCTGGCTCACGTCGCGGCCTCAAGCGGATCTCACAGCAGCCTCCACGGACTGAGATTCATGAGCACCCGCCTGCCATTAGAAAGGACCGAGCCAAAAGCTGCGTGCTCATGTAGGACCATGCCTACTAACAACCTGACCTGTGTGTTATGAACTGTTCTGCACATGAACTTAATTTATTGGTGAATTCTTGTCGGATCCTTGCACTGCACGGAGATGTGGTGAAAAGTAAGAATGAATGCTATCCTGTGGAGCTCTTTGGGGGATTGTTTGTCCATTTTTTAGTGAAGCTCAGCTTGTTATTTTTCTTTGTGGCTGTGTTCTCATCAGGGGAGGCCATTGTAGTGGCTATGACTATTTTAGTTTTTCAAGCTTTTACAGACAGGACAAAATCAGGCTGGTTTGCGAACAAAAAACAAAGCAGAAAACTTGTGAGTGTGGCGATCAAAGGAAAAAATTGCAGGAAGCAGGATTAACTGCTGTTTTTTACCTCTATTGTGTTGTTTCCTGTTTGAAATGCTTTTCTGTCTTCAAGTGTTTGAATAAATGAAGCACAAAAAGATATGCGAAAAGTGTTCTGAGGAATCTGTAAATAAGAGAGTAAGCTCTGCTGTTCGACATAAGGTGAACTGAACAAATCGGAACTGGCAAAGAAATAAACAAAACCCACTTGTTGGCTGAGATGACACACATTTTCTTAAACCACAAGTGCATTTAATATAAAAAACTAAATAATCACTCACTATATAATACTGAACTGTTGTGTTATTAATATTGTTCTAATAATCTACACTGGGAGGCAAAGTCTCAGAGAGCGTTAAGATGATGAATATGATGTACATGTGATAATGAAATAAAAAAAAAATTGGTCTGCTAAGTGTTGGAACATCTTTAATATGTCTTATTCATTTGATGATATGCAAATTTTAAACAAAGGCATTGTATTTAATGAGCTGTTGTGCAGCCAAAGTAATTATAATTAGAGAGTACTCATTTCTTGGGATCAAATTTAGGATTTAGAAGCCTTACCAAGTTACCAAGTAGGAAATCTGACTTTCTAGTGGCATTTTCTTTCATTCTTCCAAGTCAGAAATACAAACGATCCAGCAAGTAACATTGGGCACGGTGGTGCCAGAGTCAGATTTTATCATAAACATTTCAATGCTTTTGCAATAATGGTGTTATTATATAATATATATCAGGCATCTACCTTTGCCATCTCAGTTTAGTACAGACATGCACCACTTTCTCAAAGGGTGAAGCTAGAATGTTGCAACAGTGGGTGCTACCATGTAATTTACAAGTAGTTGCTGTAGTCATGTCCTCAACCACCACCAATGGAAAGCATTCATCAAGAAATCACTAAATTTGACATGTGACAGGAACATTTCTCCAGATGACCAATATGTAGTTGTGTCACAATTTGTGGCTGTAAATTATGACATGACAACATACCCTAGGCTGTTTTCTGTCAGGCAGCATTCATGTGACACAACAAATATCAGCCCATGAATGATAGAATATGAAAGCCGTAACCATTCAGAATGTTTGACTCTAACCATATACTTTATAGCCCCATCGGCAGGCAGCACAAAAGCGTAAGGAATTGGAAAGGAAATGGAAACGTGCAAATACTGTTGTGCTGAACAAATCTACCCCATGTTTAGCAGTTTCTAGCTGGATGGCTTTTAGATTAGCTCTTTGTACTGTGGCGTAGTACAGGAGTCTGCAACCTGTGGTTTCTGGGCTGCATGCAGCTCTTCAGCCCTTCCTCCCCGGCTCCAGAGGAAAACGAGAGTGCAAAAGTGTGGACAGATTCATTTGTGTTCATACCCCATGATTAGGGCTTATGCTTGTTTATGCTAAGAAATTAGCAAAGAACATACTGAAAATCTAATGTGAAAAGGCATCTAACAGAACAAACAGCATTTTCTGAAAAATGAACCAACCAAATCAAATCAAATCAAGTCAAATCAAAGGTTTTAAAAATGAATTTTGGATTGTTTTAATTGTCAGTTTTGAGCTTTGAAAGTGTTGTTTCCCGTTTCACTACATTATTGTAGATTTTGAGTTGATCGCTCAAAATTTCATAATGAATGGTTAGTTTTGTTTTCTCCGTTTTTTCTCCTGCATTTTTGTTTCAGATCTGTAGTTTCCTTGCTTCTCCACAGTGGTTTCAGTTTGCTTTTTACAGTTTTAATTCTAAGCGGAGCTGCTTAGTTAATTGCTGATTTTAATCTCCTGTTAAAACGATGACAATAAAATCACATGATGCAGGTAAAATCTGAGCAGAAGTTTGTTTTAAAATATAAAGATGATAAAAAGAATTGATATGGGTGAAGCTGAATAGTGAAAACATACTTTGATAAAGTGGGTCAGGTCCCCAAATTCAGTACAGCTGCAGGTTTTGTTGCAACTCAGGAGATAGCAATACCATTCATAAATGGAGAATACATTAAAAAAAAAAAATCCCTCATTATAGTTTTACAGCATCTATTTTTGGAATTTAATGAAAAATAGAGGCATGTCTCTATTTACAAGACAGCCAAGGAAAGGCCCATTACAATAACAACCAACATTTCAATTCAGCAAACTGATTTAACTCCTCCAGACTTAATCATTTATGACCAGTTGACTGATGTTGACCACACTGAGCAGACAGCATTGTGTAGGTATGTGAACTCAAATGGTGCACAGGTTTGGTATTTTCTTTTGTCATGAAGCATAAAAAGCTTTAAAATATAACAGTTTTCTTAATTGTGAGTTATTTTTAAGAGCTAAACAATCTTTATTTTGGTGGGACAAGTGGTAAAATGGCTTTTTCAATGGTAAACGATGCCGAGCCCTGACCTAGTACCTTTTCAAAGGTGATAAAGACGATGTCATGTTGTACATGCTGCACTGTGACAACCAAAACCGTAAAAAAGCAACAGTTTGCACTTTTCACACTTTCTGTCATGGATCAGGTTGACTGGTTGGCATACTCATTGATCATCACATCATGTTCAGTCACATCATGTTCAGTGTGTGAACACTCTCCGTGTTCACACACTGTATAATCATATTGTAAAAATCCCAATAAAGTTGTTCCATATCTTTCTGCTTCGGTAGCCAGACATTCAAACAAGCAGCTCTTTAACAAGTTTAACAAGTTAACCTGCAGTCACTTTCGAGGCAGCGACTGAATTTTTATTTGCAGCACTGTCTCGCAACACTAGAAGCAGTTAATTTGAGCTGCTGCTGCTTTTTTCTGATACGATCTCAGCAGAGTGGAAGCAAAGAGTGTGAATAAGACCTCATTCGTATAAGACTGCCCTGGAAGATGCTTGATTTGTTTCTGTCTGCTCTTATTTACGGTATTTATTTAAATGTCTCAAGGGGCCTTTAAAAATGGCATGATGTTTAAAGCCTTTTTTATTGCAGCAATGATTAGAAACCATAAAAAATATATAACTTCATAAAAGACCAACTACTGTACAGCATAAGTGCACCTCAATCCATCCATCCTGCGTCATCATAATCAAATGGAAACTCAGAATCTCTAATTTCAGGCTGAAAAAACCTGGACAGAGAAATCAACTGATGGTAGATGAAATTATTCAGAATCATCGGGCAGTCGGTTGCCACATAACATTGTTAAACAACCCCAGATCGTTTGCGTAGTTAAATCCTACTTTGGATTCACAGCATGTCCTCAGACAGGTTTTGCTTTTCATAGATTATTAACGTAGGAAAGCTGCAGGCTGGTACTTTTTCCTCAGCTTTCCTCATCAGACGTGTGGAGGTCGAATATGATGTAATTCTAAACCCTTAATCATCAGATACTGTATGAGGTACCTTGAGAACAGCAGGAGTATTAATGAGCGAGCACTGAGCTGCTGTCATGCAGTTAGCACGGTTAACAGAAACTCAAAGCAAAGGGATGTAATAAAGAAAAGTAAATGAAGAAAGGTATTTTTGATCAACACAAGACACATTTGGGTGTTTTGCTGGGTTATGGCTTTAAAGAAATCTCAGAAGAACCTTCTGCATGATGAACACATGCTTTATGTGTAAAGCATGTGTTTACACATAAACACTGCCCAAGGACAGTGGGACCTTATATCTGTGTCCTGATGTATTTCTGGTCTCAGTGAGTTTCTCTTAAAAAAAAAAAACCCCAAAAAACTTTACCAAAGTTCAAACCAGTAAATGTGAACTGAAAACTCAGATATGGCTTGTTTTGATAGAGAATATATATATATTGTTAAATGGAGGGCCTGAATTGTTAATGTACAATAGCCAACACTAAATAAAATGTCAGTGGCCTAACTGCTGGCTCTTTAATGGCAGCTGTTAGTAAAACACTCTTTAAGCAGGCAATGGAACATTCATTGATTTCTTTTCTCTTTTTAACATTAAAAAAACAACAAAACACACACACACACTAAAAGAGATGAAGAATATTAGCATATTGATCCAATTACAAAAACAAAATTGGCTGGAAACAGCAAAAGAATAAGAGCAAAAATAATTGATTTATTCTCCGGAGCCTTCCTTTATACAAAGGTGCCAAAAGTGATCTGATTCCAGTTTCTTAGTTTTTGACGATTTCAGTGCATGAGAGTGTATCTAATGAATTAGCACAATAAATGTGTTTGATAGAAGACTACAAAACCCCATGGCGGACAACACTGGTGCTTTAAGTATTGTAAACAAGTGATTGTTTGTCTCACAAAGAAAATGAATATTCTAATAAAACATACGGTGCTATGTTAGATCATTTAACCTGCACCTCCAACCTAACTTATATGAATGCATGCCTCTTATCATAAAAATGGATGCAGCTTCTTCTAGTCTGACCTTTAACTGTGACTTTAGTTTCAGTTTGTTTTCAACCACCATGGATAAGACCCCACAGCAACTCGCTGTCTTTTTGAGCAACGACAAAGTGACATTTCACAACATCGCTGCCATGTTCCAATGCAGGGAGGTCACAGTGCATGCCGGAGGCCAAATCAGGGCAAAACCCCAGTCAGGAGAAGATATCCATACTGATGGAACAGAAACAATCTTACATATGTATACATTGGACCACAAATATTAGCAAAAGCTTATCAGATTCAAAGATAATAGCTCTCACTAGTGTGGTTTATTTCTAAATTAAACACTGCTTTACCGCTAAACTAATTTTATGCCCCCAAAGTCACGTTCTCTCTTCCCACAGAAGCAGTGAGACTGCTAGCTATCTGCACTGACATAATAGGACATAATTAAATTTGAGTGTCCAACATACAGCTCGGAAACTGCACCAACTGCATCCCTTTTCAAGGAACAGTCAAATTATGTTAGTGGAAAAACTTGCAGGCTGAAACGACCTCAGCCTCAGGCACCCAGTCCACTGAGTTGGCCTCCGCTGTTTGTTGCTGCTACAGAGAATGTGAACGATGTTACAGATGTCACATTTAGCAAACACCCATCCTTCTTGTCCTTGCGGCCTCACCTGGCACAGAGGCATCCCTCTCAAATCCAACTACGACTTGCAGAGCATATTGTAGCTAATGGCAACAATTTCTCAGCTCGTGTCAGATGCTTCCCATTAGGTAAGCGGGGGGATTTGTGTGAGGAAAACAGCCTAAATAAGTTGGTCTTTAAAAAATGAACTCAAAGTGGCGCGGGAGGGTTTGGATGTATTTTAAGAACCCAAAGAGTGGAAAAACATCCAGCTCTCATAAGGGCACTACTTTGAAATATTTCCTGTTTCATTTTGTTTCGTCAGAGGCCAGAAAGGCCCAGAGGCTATGCATTAACTTTTGTATTCACTAAGTTCACAGAACATATCAGCATATAAGTAACAGACACCCAAATTTCCCAAGTTTGATGACATTTACAGCGTAAGGTGAAATAAAAAGATACAGGTTATGCTTTTCATATTTAGCTAACAGAATAACCAGAGCCAATTACAGAGTATTTATACAATACAGTAAAATAGTCATCTAAAAAGATAATCAGGTCTAGTTTTATGTCAAATGTTTTGGTCTTTAATTATGCACCTGTGAAATAAAAGAGAAAACAGTCCTGTGTTGAGATATAGACTATCACTAAAATCCGAAATGTTTAACTTCTTTTTTTGCCTTGATGAAAGTTAGAAGATATAATCCCTTAGGCTCTACTATTAACCGTTTCTAAAGCTGCACCCTGATTGAATCATCTATCTCAGTTTAGACTGAGTAAAAATATAGCCTATGCTACATCAGTCTGGATGTAAAGAGGGAATAATAATGCTCAACCTCACACAGTCTACCATAACTGAAACTTTGTTGACAAGTCAAAGCAATCAAAGAGCAATAGTGGACCTTATACTAGGACCCTAAAGGTATCCCATTGATCACAGAGAAAAATAACATTCAGATCACAAAGGAGAGGGTGACACACAAAAGTACAGATAACTGAATAACTGTAGTTTCTTTTGTCTTAAGGTGATACAACACATTCAATATAACTGCGTGCCAGGATTATAAAGGAGTTCTGTCACGGTCTATACAAACACGAAATGCCTTGTGAACTCATGCATGAAATTTCCTGAATCATTTTTAGACTGAAGGAGCCTTGAATGCACCAAGCTGATTTATGTCTTACTGCCCAAGAGAAAGACTGTTCTTCTAGTATGTGGTTGGGACAGACAATGAGTAGGCTAACTAATCCTGCAACAAAGAGAAGTAAAGTAACTTTCTCAAGGATGTTTAGCATTTCTGGCCTCAGGATTGAATGACTGCAGTTAAGATGAGCAGTTTTCAGTCCTGTTTTTCAGATCCAGAGCTGTATGGTTGTATAATCTAACCATCCAATCAACAGGTCTTTACCTGGAATGAGACATGAATGAAACACGACAACATTCCAGGTTTGAGATGCTTTCCTGCTTCAAAAAAACAGTCAAAACAAGCCATCCACTCATGGGGGAAAATGGTATCAGCGTTTCATGGATAGCTTTTTCTAATTCAGTTCTTTTTCACAGGAAAGTTTGCTCAAACTGTTTTGAATGAGACAGGAATCATCCCCGATGAATTACATTTACCGCATTATCATTATATGCACCATTATCTTTTTACAAACAGATTTTGCTGGGGATCTATTTTTCATTTTAACTCTGCTGTAAAGTAGCACTGATCAGTGACCACTGAGGCACAACCCTTCTGCATCTTTAATGCCCTTCCTGCTTTCACAATGTCAGTAGCCATAAAAATGCACCCTAATGCTTTGAGGGTGGATGATGGCTGACAATGCTGCTCCATCATCAGTTTAGTTTTACTCAAATTCCCACATTTTAGTGTTATAAAGAGCAATAAATCAAAGACATGAAGCTGGAAACATGCATCCACCTTCAAATACTACAGACTGAATTGTGCTTCCAAGATAACTGTTGCATTGTCGGTGGGAATGAGTGAGTTATTAATAATGCAGCAACCATTTAAACTGTACGTAAAATTGAGCAGATTAAAAATACATGTGCCCTCTGGCCATGAGGAAAGTAACATTTTGAGCTCTCTCTGTGTAACAATGAGGGAAACAAACATATGAGAGCAAAAACACAAACATGCAGCTAAACATACTGTACATTGTTGTATGGAACATGACTTAAGGCATTGAGACAATTTTTTAAATTTTTTACAGCCAGGTGCTTAAAATTGAATTTTTGGCGTGGTGTGACTTGTGCATTTTTAAGAAGCTAATATTCCAGGAAGAATTTTGCAGGTAAAACCAAAACTGGTTGGGTTTCAGAGTAGTTATTGGGTTGCAGCCGATGCATAGGACCAAAATAGTGTTAAAATACTCTTGTAGGCTTCAGGCCAGAAGGTAACACAGATCACAGTAGCAAAGTGTGAGAGCAGTCAGGGTCATTATGGACAAGTGAGCACATTATTCACAGCTGCTTGAGTACAGAGAGCTGACATGGATGTGTGTGTAATGTGCTCAAGAACATCTGAAAGTATCTGGAGCACATGAATTCAAGTCATTAACCAACATGGAAGCATGACAGTAGGGATTACTCTCTTATCAGGGCTCACTGCATTTTCACTTGGGAAAGAATGTCAGTGTCAGAGGTTAATTTTAGTGTATCTCTCATCAGAGCTGGAGTTAATCTTCTGCCCCAAATACACAGCTGGCACCTACTTCTGTTTTGGGTTTCCCTCCATTAACACCATTTATCTCATTATTTGTCTTTTGAGAAAATGTTTGCATTTCAAGAATGAACTTCACATGAAAAAAGTCTCTATACCAAGTGACTGTGACACAAAAACAGGTTTAGCTTTAGTAGGAACATTTTTCTCTTTTGCCAAATCTAGCTGAGGAATAAATTAATTCCCTCAGGTGTCGAAAACTAATCACTGGTCTGCTTTGTACGTGTTTGCACACACGCACACAGATGTGTCTTTTCAAAAACAAACAAGCATGCTGAAATAGTCCAGATGGCCTTGCAAACTGTTTTGTGCCAATCTCCCCCCATGGAACAGATGTAGCATCCACAGTGGGACACCCTGGTCCACACTGATACATTAAGACTCAGCAACTGCAGACATGCAAAGAGCAATTTACTTTTAGACAAAGAGCTACTCACACATGAAACCCTAATTCACTTACAGTTAAAAAGGCTTGAACAAAGATTCGTGTTTATGTGGGAAAACTTGTGACCGACAAGTTATGTCTAACTTGTTTATTTCCTGTTCTGTAAATAACCTTAGTGATTTCTGACAAATGCTTAAATTTAAGTTTGGACTTTGTCAAAGGACCCAAGACCTGAGGCACAGTTTCGGTACAGGGATTGGTATTTCCAGATGACACAACTAGGTTCACACTGCAAAACTGCAATATCACAGGGAAGGAAAAAAGGAAGCTACTGTATTTTCTTGTAAGTATTGAGTGATCAGTACGATTGCATCCATTGTCTCCATACCTGTTCCTGTGTGAGGACGTCAGCTTTCCTTGTCTCACTAGTGTTTGTGCCACAAACTTGAAGCTGCTTGTTTAAGACTAATACCACACAATGGTTTCAACATTTGAGCCTTGTCCCACTCCTGATTCCTTACTTTTTCATTAAAATGAAATGAATTACTAGGGTTACTATCATTTTGCAAAGTAGCTGGCTATCCACTTATCCAACCACCCATTGGCTTTACCCACCTCACCTGTTCTGCCAAACACACTGAATGGATATGACATACTTATTTCAATATTCGTGCATCATGTTTACCATCATGTTATGTAAATGGTGTTTGATAGAAAACACCAACTTCGGGGTACAATGCCATCTCAGACTTTACAGCTTTGGGTTGTGAGCACTACCCACTGTTAAATGGCATGTTCTGGTGAGACTGGGACGATACCTGAAACAGTGGCAGCAACAGAATCTTGCAATAATCTGAACACAATCTGACTGCTTTCTGTTTTTTATATACATATATTTAAACAAAAAGAATAAATGCAAATCAGTATAGCTGTATTCTTACTGGAAACTGCTTAACTTCAGGCTGTTGTCCAGAAGTGTTTCCATACTGTGGTGTGCATGGCAACGTCCTGTTTCTGATCTATCTAGCACTGTAATAGATTACAGCAGGCTATTTCTAAACTTATTTACTTAGCAGGTAACTGTGAACCCCATTAATCATGAGAATATATATTTAGAAAAAAAAAGACCCCTGCTGGTACTTACTGGGATTGGACAGTGTGTTTTTTCTCAGAGAATGAATCATGGCATGAAAGATTCTTCAAACCTTTGTCAAGTTTGATCACAAGGCTGACATTTTAGCTTTCAATCCATGTGAGGTCTGCAAAGAAGAATGACTCCTGGTCTGTAAACTTCTTTTTTAGTTACTTGCAGTAGCAGGTAAAAGTTAACAAATACTCGATGGTTTTCTATCAACTCATCAAGACCTGAGGCGCCTTCTTAACATCCAGCATTGGCAGACCCATGTGTCACCTCAGGTCATAATGTTTGCGTTAAAAACATCCTTTCATGTGCCCCTAAGGAGGAAGCTTAATAGTTTAAACTACTCACCAAGAGCAATTATTAAGCTTCGATTTGATTTGCCCATTCACCAAGTAACAGCCCAATACTCTGCTCTCATTATCCTGTCTTGACTTCAAATGGGTGACAAGCTTGAGTTAAAGCAAATGTATTTAACCAGTCAGTCTACAAAATCTGGGTTGAGGTTATTGGTGGCATTATGTTCGAAATCTAGCAACTGATAATTAAGATTCACCTCCAAACGCCATTATACTAATACATTTAAGCTTCACTCAGTCAGTGAATATACTTTTGCACAAAACAAGCAGACAGTGTAGCATTGTGAGCCTCTACATTGTCCCACGGTATAACCCCGAGTCCCAAGCACAGTAACTGAACTGAATGTATGCTTGGCTGGAGCTCGCTACAGGAAAAAAAAAAAAAAAAAAAAATCAGCTGACTGGAGGAAAGCAGCATCCTGGCACACTGGCGTCTGGCACCGCACATCTGGCATTTAAAAGGCCTCAGAGCAAACAAGCTGACATTATTGTTTTGTGCAGGCTCTTTCTCTGTTTTCAGCCACCTGGTTTTTTTTGGGATCTGTTGTCATAGCAATGAATGAGACTAAATGCAGCATTTGTATTTATCCTGCATCTAAATGTCACCGGCTCAAATGGCAAAATAGCTCATCTGTATTTCAGAAAAAGGCTGGCCTCTTGGGATTTTCTTACTGGTCTCGCTGAACTTAAAGTCTAAAATATAGAATCAATTTTGCATAGACATGCATTTTAATCCTCCTTCAGTAGATGAGCTAGCGTTATTGACTCTTTTAGCTCTAAAAAATCCAAACCACTCAGATTAATAAATGGCTCTTTGACCTTTAAATAATCATACATGGGCTTGGAACCGGGTGCAGCCATTCAAGTAGATTGGTGTCCTTGAGGCAAAAGCTCACTTTGCTTGAAAAGTTGAGTAAGGCTGCATGATCACAGTGTTTTTCTGCTACATCTCTGCCCTTCAAACTTATTCATGTTGTTTCATTGTTTCTGCAGATGTGATTGCTGCACAATATGAGCTCTGGTCATCGCATAGATTAGAATCGGAAAAGGAAGTTTTCCCCAGAGTGACAACAAATCAAATCATTGCAATAGTACAGCTGGTGCACTGCTTTTACAAGACGGTTCCTGACCATCTTATTGTAACATATACACTACTGTGTTATATCATAGTAAGTATATTTTGGTGGACATAAATAGATAATAAAGCCTGATAAAACAAACAAAACTTATGATGAATCCAGTTTATATGTTGAGGCTGCACACAATGTCCAAGAGCACTGCTGCCTCATTTTAAGTCACATGACCTTTGGCCCTGGAGGCTGATCCTCTGATAAAAAACAGAAAAAAAAAGAAAACAGATAGGGGCTGGAGAAAGTATTTGATAATGGTAAAATACATTTACAATACAAAAAAAAAAAAAAAAAGTTAATAAAATCTTATAGGCTGCTGTTTTCCTTAATGACATTTTAAGCAGATGGAGTCATGCGATGAAACTCTAAAACAAAATACACTCTCCCCCCACATTTCTTGTTCATTTTTAGTCTAAGAACAAATTATGAACAATCAGAATATGTACAAGTTCAACTCAAGACAAAGAAAACTAATGGAAAAACTCAATATGTCATCCGCTGTTCATAAAATAAACCACAACCATTAATACACAGAGTTAACATGAAAACAAAACTGGCCGCTCAAGAGTTAATTTGATGTCACAAAATGCTTTTAAAATGAGGCCAGGTCAAGAAGTTTCATTGACTGCAGCAGATAAGCAGCTGGACATAATGTTGTTAGAGCCAAATCAGGTTTTCTCCTTCAGCAACACGAACACTTCACACTTAAAAGGTGAAGCTTGTCCTGTCACTATGCCTCCAACTGATTATGTGCCCTAGCTACTTGGCTACTTGGCTGAATAGCCAGCAGCATGCATGGCTTTTACTCAGGAGACGGGGGTTCAAACCCTGCCCCACTTGTGTAGAAAGCTGTCCAATGGGCTTTATGCAGGACTAGGCTACTTCCTGACTTAAGCCAGCTCCTTTGTTACCCGTCTTTCATCATTGGACGATTCGATTAATCCAGGTGTGCATGACCTCAGTAATCACAAGGACAATAGCCAGACACACCTGGATTAATCAGTTTGTTCAGTAAATAAGGACAGGAGGCAAAGGAGCTGGCTTAAGTTCAGGAAGTAGCCAAGAGTTGTGCATAAAGCCCATTGGCTTCTTCTTCTGTGCCTTTTCTGTCTCCCAAACTATGACGTGTGAAAAGTGGATGTCAGAAGAAAGAATTTCAAATTTGCACCCGTGAGGAGTAATGTAGAGTTGTAGTCCTACCACACTGTTTCTGCATGACCTCTTTCACAAAGCACGAATAACTCCTTGAGCATTAAGTAAATGCCTTATGTTGATAACTTATTAAATAGAAATATGTAGGCAAAGAATGGTTTTTAATAGTTTATCAGTTATTTAAGTAAATTTAGAAAAAAATTGATAAAAAATGTCCAGTATTATTTATTATTAACCATATTATTATGGTTTCAGGGAGCGAACCGTGTTGTTGGATTAACTGGAAGAAATAAGTCATTTGGACATTTGGGCTTTAGGTACTAGTGACTTTAATACATTACTTTTTAACTTATAACAAAAATACTCATAACTTTCAGCCAGAACTTAAATGCAACCAAATTCAGTCAGTAAAGAAAAAATATTTTATGTTTCATCTTTGCTGTTGACCTTTGTGTAGAAAACACTGCACATTCACAAATGTAGCAGCTAAACGATACCAGTATTTTACGGTGGTATAATCTTATTCTCATTACACGACAGCAAGCATGTATCTTGTGCAGACAGAAGGGTATTTCATGCCCTCATAGCTCATGGCTGTAAATCTCTTCTGTCCCATTTTATTCCACCATAAATAGTGATCAATAATTGAAGAGAGCTCTGCGCAGAGCATGTTGCAACACGGAGACTCGTGTTGAGAAAACTTGCTATCATCGGGGAAAACACCAGTGGAACACAAGCAGAAAAAAGAGAGCATGGATGCAAGAGATATGTTTTATATATGTACAGTGCACAGACATAGAGGCTTCCATTTGATTCATTTGTGACAATATTAACAGCTCTGCAATAAAACTGCACGAAAGCTTAACTCAGGCATTTGCTGTTGCTCAGACTTTATATACATCACATGCATATGCCACGAAAAAAGACAGATGTCTTTAGTTAAAGAAGTGTTTAGTTAAAGAAGTAGACATTTAAAAATGAATCATAAAATGGACTGAGAAGAAAAGAAGACAGCAAACAACTTTAGGTACATCGCTGCTCATGTTGTGTAATTGTTGTAATTTTGCAGAGTGTAGGTTGCAACTGTATCCAACAGCCAGCCGCGGGTCAAAACTGTGGCTTTTCTGGAGAAACCTGTGGAACAGACACCAGATTAGTTAAAGATGGAAATGTCAAATATGGACAAACAAATATCTTATTACGGCATCAGTGGGAGTTCATGGTTGAACCAGTTCACATTTGGAACTAACATTCCTTAAAGTTTGTGTGTGTCACATTTCTCATTTATTTTCATGAAAAACAACAAAAGCTATTCAAACTATTCGTGCCTGGACCTGTAAAAGATCCACAGGGACATCCCTGAGGTTTAGGGATAAAGTTACTACCCACAAACTACAATATCCCCAAACTGGCTCCAGCTAACTCTTTCCCATCATTCTCTTTACTGTTACTCTCTACCAAAGACATGTAGTCCCCCACAAGTAAAACTAATACATTCAATGGATTACTGTTTTGTAGCTTTCTAATGGGATTTTTGACAAAAAAAGATAAATACACAGTAAACCTTTAAAAGTGAAAAAAAAAAGTTATGGAAGGGTCTCCTTACAGCTAACAAAGACAAATCACTGACAGATTAAAGATCACAAGCAGAACTATCTTTACAAGCAAATTCTTGTTTAAACAATAAGTCTAAATGACAGGACACAGATTAAAAATTTGTCAGAAAAGAAGCATTTTTATTTAAACCAGAAAACTAAAGTGACATCTCAATCATAAATATGCAAATTAGGAATATCTTCATCTGAATTAAGGTAATTTTTTCAGTTATATACTTGTCCAAGTGTTGAATGTAATTTGCCTGTTGCTATGTTAGTTACCTCATAACTGTCACATGTTCTACACATAATGGGCATACCTCAGATGGTCTTATTTTTCCCAATAGGTTAATACCAAGCATTTTTTTTTCCAATTTCATGGAAATTTTTTTAAATCAAAAAGGTTTACATGATTGTTTTGTTTGTCCATTTAAAAGGACACAAAAAGAGGACATCAAAAGAAAAATTGTTATCTTGACATTTGGGAATCTACTGTAAATGAGCACTCAAGTAAATGAGGACTTGTTTATATAATCCTGATTTGATTATCTTTTAATTTGAAAGATTCTTTTCCCTTTAAATCTGAACTTCAGCATCTTTTATTCCATGTTTCAGCTATCAAAACAATAACCTGCTGCACACAGAAAGGACATCTTTCTGAACTTTAAAAAAGCAGGGACCAAATTTAGGACTAATATCACATGACATAAAGACACTAGAAAATAATTTACATTCAAATAAACATCCACAACCTGTATCAAAGTGTTTTTATGTCAAAAATGCTGACAGACTCATACTATTCTTGGCAAGTGGAGTGAATGTTGCAGCTGTCTGCTCACACCACTTCACAACCAATTTTACTGCTAAATGTTCTATGACATCGCAAAAAAAATGCCTCTTTTTTTCCTTCAAAATAAGATCAATATGTCCTGGAGAGGGAACTGAACCATTAAAGGATGTGATAACATCTCATCTGACCATGCCACCGTCGACTGCACTGTCTTTTGTGGTTTGTGCCATCTGCAACTATTTTTGGTCTGTGACACAGCTTTCCCTCAGTCCTGATGTTTATTGGATATTTACGGGTCTAAATCATATTAGAAGACAGCCAAGAGGAAAAGTTTGTGATTTCAATTAGTGGTGTACAACGAGAGAATAAAGGGAGATAAGAAAAGAGGGGATTGACGGGGGCTGCTCAGTTACCTGGAATATAAGTGCCAGAGGACACCGAAAAGGGAAAAGGGGCATTAAATATGCAGTAGTGTAAATTAGGATGCCAAGGGGAGGGAGGCGGGGGACTCGGAGCCACTTGCTTCTTCTCCATTTCAACCTGTCAACTCTCCTTGCACACTGGCAGCTGCTCTCTGAAGTGGCCAACTTGTTTTGACATTTCCCCTCGCTACAATCTGACATTTTCTCTTGGCCATCTCTTTGCTCCCCGACTTCCTTCATACTTGCTTTCCTGGCAAGTCATTCTGCACGCTCTTCTTGGGAACCTGCCTCATTTTGGATGGCAGCATATGCCATTTCACTGTTTGGCCACCCTCCACTCAGCCTTTGCAGGAACAGATTTGAGTCCGCACACTAATGGACAGATAGGAGCAGGGACATGCACGATAGGTCGTGGAGAAGATCCATTGGCTAAAGTACTGTATATTTAGATAACTGGGGTGTCTAAACAGAATTTCAGTCAGTCAGTCATGTCAATTTACTACCTAAACTGATGTTAAATTGTTTTTTTTTTTTCAAAAAAGCAAAAAACAAAAAATAATTTTTTACAATTTTTCTCAAGGAAAAATAAAGTATATTCTATTTAATTTCATTTTAATCTTCTTCTTCTTTTTTCTTTTTTTTTTACACACATATTTATCCTCCTTATTTCTAGTTTCAGATAATTTTCCAAGCGTTAGATTTCTATCATCCCGTATCCAGAAACAAAGTTATTACTGGTGCCATTTAAAAATCAAAATACAGCTTTATCTCGATGAAAGATGATTTTGGGCATGCAGGTGTTTTGTTGAAATGGCAGACCAGAACTTATTGCAATTTTCTGTGACGCGACTTCTATCCCCCGAGTTGGTGCAACTGGAACGGCAAATACCTAGTGATGATGTCACCAACTTGCGTCTGCTCGGAATTCCGAGACAACTGCCATACATAACCGTTTGCTAGCATGTGACGGTGGTGCGCAACCAATACTCGGCTGCATCGTCACACTGCGCTTGGATGGGAAAAGTTGCGTAGTGCGGTTTCTCAGGACGCTGCTTGGCAGAGACAACTTGAGAAATGCGCAGAATAAATGTTGGTGTGCCATCAAAACAAATCAGAAACGCATATTTTTAAGGTAAAAAAAAGTTTAACAGCTTTAACAGCTTTTCATTAATTTTCTAAATCATGTACATACATTTTCAGATAGATACCATTGAAAAAGCTTCACTAAGCTTGTTGGATAGCATCAGCTAGCTGTGGCAGGTCTTAACAGGTTATCTAATGTTTGAATGCTGGTTTGTAGAAAAAAAAGCTTTCTGTATTATCATATTAGTCTGGGTGAATGTTTCCTTTTAAGAAAACAACATAACAACAATCATTATCAACAGAAAAGTAACTTAAGGATTAAAGTGAATTATAGCTAGCTGGCTAGCTTGAAAATGTTAGCAACTCAGCTATTCGTGTTGCAAATCCTTCTTTTGAAAAAAAAAAAAAAATCAATATTTTAGCATTTATTTTTCATGAACTAGCTTAAATTGTCTACATTTTGTTTCATTGCGAGGTATTTATGCCATTTTTTTCTCTTTTCAATATTTCTTAACAAAATCATGTGTTGGTGCAACAGCAGACCCATCTTTAATATACTACATCAGGTCTTGAAACGTAGAGTGTTACCATCCATTGATATTTTGTCCGTCACACAGTTTCCACCTCACAGCCAGGAAGGTCTGCACCTGTGTGAGCTCTAACCTCTAGTGAACCTATGGATGAATTATGTAACCCCTGTGGCAGCAGCTGTCAGTCTGATCTCCATCTCTATGAACTCTGCATGTCAGGAATGTGTCTTACTACAGTGCATGTTAGTGTTTGTGTGAGGGCCAGAAAAAGAGATTAAGTAAGTCTGTTCAAAGTGTGTTGCTTTGCAGCTATGAATAAAAATAGAAAGTGAAAATGAGATTTTATTTTCAGAGACTACTCACTGCTGTATACGGAAGACGAGGAGTCTGATCTAGGCTGGACTATGACGAGCTGACAGGACTTCTGGATGACAGAGAGACAAATAAATTTAACAACAAAAATAATTATGTTTATCACACATGGTATGTATTATCTGAAAGCTTTTCTATTTAAACATTAAGCACTGAGGTTGTAACTTCCTCTCTAAAACACTGTTGATTTAGCAACAGTATCTATTGTATCAACAGTACTAGATTTCACCCTTTTTTTCCCCTCTCATAATTAATGCCACCGTTGCGCAACATGTTATTTTTGAAAATCAAATTAAATTCATGAGACAAACAGCGTTCATGCAGCTTTAAAAATCAAAGACAAGCATGTTACTGATCAAGTTTGTATGTAAAAATGAGCTTATTTTACTCAAAATTAGAGGTTGCGAGTGAACATGAAGGCTTTAAATTGACATAAATTTAGAAATGAAGACTTGGACAAAAGTAATAAGAAGACCTGAAAAATACCTGACATTATTAAAATGTTACCAAAAACATGAAGGTGGTGCCACAAGGATTACCATTTTTCAACTTACCTGTTTGCTGTCCAGGAGAAGTGGATCTTTGACGACATTAGCTCCACAGAGTTCAACCATCCATTCCATTTCATCTGAGAAAAAACACAAAAATATTGATTATTTTGAGGTCAGTCCTAAACACATTTGATTCTGTCTGCTGACATCACTTTAACCTAAAAGGGACACAAAAAGACACTTTCTTTTGATCAGAGGGAGAGAAAACAGCTCAATACTTTTGTCTCCACTTTGTTCAGTTCACCAAATCAGTCAAGTCATTCAGCTTGGCTTAGAGTTAAAATTCCCGCATGTAATAGGAAAGGCATACACATTTTCAAGGGAGCATGAACCTGCTCTGTAGGCTGCTGATATCCTCACAATGTATCATATAAAGGCTTGAGTGGCTGAATAATAAATTAAATCCTGTTGAGCTCTTGAAAAGTCTCCCTCCCCTTGTTTGTGCCATATATAAGAAAGTCTTTAAGCCACTCACGCAAGCCGGCAGATGTCGACCCATTAGCAAAACCTCATCGATCCAGGAGGCAGCCAGAGGAAGCTGCAGGAGCACTTAAAAAGCTCCAGGAAGAAGGAAACTGAAGAAAGCTGCCTTGAGGGTTTTTGAGCAGCATGTCCCCCTGAGATCAACACCCATGATCTGCGTCTACTCAACCATGCTTCAAGGGTAAGGCAAAATATATCGAGGGCAACTTCTTTTTGACCTTGCAGTTGGAGGTCATTAATAGTTTAAATCCTTGGGAATCAAGTTTAAAAACAAGGCTGGTGAATGAACTGTAATATATGTGTATATTTTTGTATTTTCCCACAACTGTAAGTTCAACTTTACTTTCTTTTCAGAAATATCCAGGGATTGAACTGACTCCAAGGCAACTGCAGTGCAATTTGACGACAACCAACCAAAGACATCTCCTTAGTCTGTATTCAATCCACCCACACAGTGGAATTCGTTGTCATCGTTTGCCATAGCTGAAATGATGGGGGTTAAAACCAGCACAGGTTCAGATTCTTAGTGTCACTCAAAGTGTGAAGCCAGTTATTTTTGTTTACTCTCTTTTAATTAAGAGTCATTTATTTTCTTCTAAAGCAAGGTGGATGTCTGTCAAAGTCCTGCAGGACAAAGACTGAACCCAAGTACCTGAGAAAAGTCACTGTGGGCAGACAAAACATAACAGTGTGCACAGCTTGAAAGCAGCAACTATTTTGATGTAATTATATGCACATAAGGCATTTTAATGAACTTTTTTTTATGTGTTCACTAATTAGAGACAGCTAGGGGTTTTCTGTGGTGTTTTAGTGTTTTGTTTCTCATGTAGATCAGAGAACAATGAACCAGATTGAGGGGAAAAATTAAAGTAATTAACATATCTATCAGAGAACAAGTATATTTCACAGAGTTGGTGTTTGTTTCGATCCAATAATGCTAACTATCTGGCCAACCAACAAAGAGAAATCATGGGGAAGCAGAGTACCTACTAATGGGTAAAAATCCCATCAGATTCTTGTGTGTGATGGTGGCAAGAGGCCACTTATACAGTGTTAAAGTTTATGTTGTATACACTTCTGTATTAGCCACTCATTCACACAAAACAAGCTATAAAAACTAGAAAAGCATTTGAAAAGCGCAGACCAGATCCAGATCACCACCAAAATTTAATGGGTTCGTACGACTGGTGAAAATCTCAGGTCAATCCGTCCAGTAGTTTTTCCGTAAAGTTGCTGACAGACAGACGGACGGACGGACGGAGGAACAGACGGACGGACAAACCAATGCTACTGAAAACATTACATCCTTGGTGGAGGTAATGAATGGAACAGTGTGTAAACCTGCTGTATGAAGAACTTTCAGAAATGAAATGCGTTTAAAGGTATACTCCAAAAGTTTGGTGTTTGCTGAGGGATAGATGACAGGTCAATGACACTTTAATGTTTGTAAATTAAGAATTTTGTGACATCAAAGAACAGGAGTTCTTGGCTAGGCATAAAGTGTATTTATCAATATCTCTGTGTTCCCTCGCTAAACTTATTGAGATACTTGATTAACAATACATTTCAACAAAAATAAGAAAAAAAAAATCCAGACAGATAAACAATGTCATTAATTCAATGTTGTACTTCATGTGTTGTATAAAGTACAAAGATTTTTTTTTATCACAAGTAACAGGTTGCTGCTTTAGCTTACCTGTTGTCATGTCTGTAAAAGGTCCTTGACAGCAGATCTTGTAGCCTTTCAAGAGCAGCTAAAGATAAAAAAGAGGATTTTGGGTTAGAATAAAATATGTTATGGTGAAATTTCTGTACAAGTCTATATAACTGCCACAGTAATCACATTTATTTAACCTTTAGACAGCATATAACTGCAGTCCCCTACAAAACTGTTGGAACAGTGAGACTAGCTTCTTTATTGTTTCTGTAGACTACAAACATTTGGGGTTGACACTGAAAGATGAACATTTCAGCTTTTATTTCCAGGTATTTACTTCTCAATCTGATGCATAACTCAGGAGATAGCATTTGTGACATTTTTTTTTAAGGTGAGCAGAGATTTAAAACGGATTAAAACCTAATATCTAGTTGCAAATCCTTTGTTTGCAATGACTGCATCAAACCTGTGACCCACTGACATCACCAAAGTTTGCATTCTTCTTTTGAGATGCATTTCCAGGCTTTTACTGCAGCATATTTCAGCTGTAGTTTATTTTGGGGGCAAGTCGCTTTGGTCTGTTCTTCAGCAGGTAAAATGCTGCTCTGTGGGGTTTAAATATGGAGACTGACTTCACCAGTCTAAAATCATCCACTCCTCACCCCTGATAAACTCCTGTGTTGTTTGGCAGTGTGTTTGGGGTCATTATCCTGTTGCATATTGAGCGATTTTCCAATCAGTTTGGTTGCATCCTTCTTAAAATTGGCAGATGAAATTCTCCTGTAGACTTCTGAGTTAATTTTGCTGCTGCCATTATGTTACATTATTGAAAAGATTAATGAGCCCATCTCAGAAGAAACCATGAAAGCCCAAGCTACTGTATGATCTTTCACAGATGAACTTGCATGGTTAGGATCATGAGCAGATCTTTTCTTTCTCCAAACTTTAACCTTTCCATCACTTTGGTAAAGGTTAATTTTAGTCTCATCAGTCCATGAAACTTTGTCCCAGAACGCTTGGTTTGCATCTTCTGATGAAGCCTCTGTACTTTTGTTCATCTCTTTTGTGAACAGTGGACCATGGTACCCTCAACCAAGCCCTTGGGAAGTTGTTGCTAATGTTGTTAATTGTTGTTTTAGGATTCGTCATATTTCTGATGTTTTCTTCGGCCTACCTGTTTTACGTCTGTTACTGATGTTAGAATATCAGTGGTTTTTTCCTTCTGCAGGACTTTCCAGATAGTTGTACTGGCTATGCCCAGTGTTTGTGCCAAAGCTAGGACTAACTTTTCTATCTTCAACATTGCTTGTTTTTCACCCACAGACAACTCTGGTTTTAATATTACTCCAGTAACTATGAGTACTTTCTTCACTGGTAAAACCCAACTGCTACCAGACATTCAGCTCTATTTATTATTTGGATAATCAGCATAATAGGAAACATCTGTCAGTCACATGTTCCAATGCTTTTCCTCACCTAAGAATTTTGCATTTTGTTACAAGTAATGCTCTCTCTTGAGTTGTGATGTAAATACCCAGAAATAAAAGCTGAAATGTGATCTTTTGTCTCATTCACTTCTTGATGTGAAACCAAAATGTTTGCAGCCTTTGGAAAAAATAAAGACACTTTCCTCAATACTTGTGGAGGGGAGTGTATGCATGAGAGAAGCCATTACAGTGTGTGTTTCCGAACTGTAAAGGTTTTTCAGCTCCACAACAGTGAAGCCGAAACACTTCCCTGAGCATGCAATTTACAGCAGATAACCCCTCGCTTACACTTTGAAATAAAGCCTCCAGACCTTGTTCACTATTTTGCTCTCCTGGTAATACTGTAAATTTAGGGATGAGTCAAACAGCCGCCTGCACAAAGGTAATATCACGCTTAAAGCACGCAGAAAAAACTCCATGCCTGACGCCAGGGACGCCTTGTTTTATTGCTCTCAGGGTTGATAAGTTAGCCTGTAATGGAAACGGATGCTTATTTCCTCGCACCAACAACAAAAGAGAATTGTGCATTGCAGTCTCACATACAGTGTGTGACCGGATGGAAAACTTTGAAAGATAAATGTGGAAAGAAATAATCCCTCCCACCTCCCTGTACATCCGTAATGATCATTAGCCAGAGGTGCTCGGTGAGACGAGAAAGAACTCAGTAACAGATTTTTAATTTAGACAACAGCTAATGTCCTTCAGGAGGTATGAGAGTGCGATAATGTGCAGTGTCCCCCCCCAGGCAGACACACACACACACACACAGAGTCAGAGTTTCTTTGATTTCCCCAGCATCTGCATTCTACTGGCATCCCTGCCCATCCATTTCATCAGTTAGTCCATCAAACTGGAGCAGGTGACAGAACATGAATGTGTGGCTCCACCAAAGTGCTGGCGCTTCGTTCATGCCACTTAAATAAGCCTGAAATTACTAGCTAATTCAATTAGCAGAGGTTCTTCAAAGGCAGCGATACGGCCAACACGACATCTAGCCATTTCTAATTTTCCCCCTCAGTAGCAACAGAGCCGGCCCCGCTGGCCTTCCACCAAGAGGAAAATTACAATTAGCTTTTCACAACAGGGTGTAAGCTAAGAGGCTGGTGCAACAGGACGAAACAAGTTCAAGTGATTCTTGTAATTGGGACATTTTATTTCATTTCATTCTTTTTTTTTTTTTCTTCTCCACAGATTCAGACCGCTCTTTGTGGTCAAAGCCTGTAATAGCTGTTTCTGCTAAAACCAACGCTAAACCGTTCAGTCTTTAAGTTCAGACGGCTTCTATAGATGCATTTTAGGTGCTGAGATCAGGCTTAGTATCTGGCTGCCTCTTTACACCTCTAATCCACAGTATTAGAGAGGACTGATAATTTGATAGAAAGAAGTGAAGTGGATAATAATGTCAGTGATCCTGATAAAAGCTTTAATGGCCCAAGGAGCGAAAGAAATGGGGAGCAAGTAGCTTTGATATATTGATATGGTTACAGAGGAGGCATCTTATCACTGGATGCAGCTCTGTTTTTGGGCTGACAGCAATGCAAAAATTTACAGTTAAATTACTCCTATTACTCCAATTACGGAGTAATTTAAAAGAAATTGTGGCTTGACTAATATAATAGTAAATTGTAGCATGTGAGAGGCATAGTAGGAGTAAATGGGCAGTGCAATGGTAAAAACATGGTACTGTCCATGGTGCTAAAGTAGCAGACAAACTTTTCTTATTTTAGCCTTGAACATCTATAATGTTCTCTAAGCAATAAACCAATACAGACTCAATTTAAAACTATATTGCAGCCTTTTAATGTTAATACAATGTCACATGTATGAACAAAATGAGTGCTGATGTAATCATGCTTCATCCTTTTCAACTTTTTAAGTCACTTTAAAAAAAATGAATTGCTAAAACATGAGGAAAATCTATTGTATATTAGGGAAAACATGAGCAGAGATGTGGCTTTTGGAATGAATGTTTGGTAAAGATCACTTAAATTGATATTCGGATAATTAAAAAGGTAGATCCGTACACTAACCCTGCAGTAAAAACATAAAGTGGCCAGACAGAGGTGGTTAATAGCAGATGCAGGGCTCTCCTAGCTTCTGCATGCTTTGTAAATTACAAATAATCACATAAAAATGTTAAATCACTACTGCCAATGTTCCCATAATTACAAAAATCAAAATGTGAGAAGTTCAAAGCAAATGTCTTCACTGCACTGCAGCAAACCTGCAAATCTGTTTGTTATGTATGAGGAAACCAACTGACTGGTAAGTCACCAGTTATGACAGTATGCTACACCATGGTGGATATTATCTCTGTTTTCACAGTGGAAGTTGCATAAAGAGCATTCTATTGCGACGTCTTCAATAGTTGGACCCAAAATCCCTCATTTCTCAATTTATAGTCCATTTTACAGTCTAGTTGTTTTGTCATTTTGTTGTGCTGGGAAAAGTTTTGCAGCATTCTATTTTTCTGAGAATAAAACCAGCTGGAAAAAGTCTTTCCTATGCAAACCTGATAAAAACCTGACACTTTCTTTTTTTTAATCTTTCATGACAAGAGAGAAAAAAACAAGTATTTTATCCTTTTATCATTTGAAGCTAAACTTGATCTTAAAGTTGGAGTCAGAAACACAAAATTCTTGTTTTTTGTAAACACATAAATCCTCCAAAACTGAATTTTTGTAATGTTCAACCTGCAAATATAAAGAAAAGCAATATTACTCACATTACTGTCTGCAGTAGTTCGTGCTCTGAAGGGGCCTTGGTGGTTGGGTCCATTCACCACATCACCTCTGACTTCAAATGGACTCTATCACCACAAAAATAATCTCAACATTCATTCATCAATCTCAACATAGGACTTCATATTGTTTTATTAAATCTCATAAGTCTGAAACAAAGGCTGAATGTAAATAAAGACTCATTCATTATACTTTTTAGATGGTCAGCTGTGTCTACAAAAGTTTTAGAAACATCTATCAGCTTCCTGCTGTTGCCTCAATTGTATGAAATGCATTTCTACATACACAGTACGGTGCGTGAAAATAGTTTGAGATTGATGACAGCTTCAAACAAAGCCTGGTAAAAGGATTAAACTTCCATATCAAAGGAGCAGGTTGTAGATATTGTTGAAGCAAATGGATAGCAAATAATTTATAGGGTATCACAGCAAACCCCGCACAGAGATTAATCATGCAGCTTTAATTCAACATCCAGGCGTGCAGAGACGAAACTGGAAAGCTTCAATGAAGAAATCTAAGGAGAAAACAGGCGAACATACCTCATCCAACAGTTTCTTTTGTTTGAGGCACTCAGAAATCCCTGCACAGATGAAATGAGAACAAAAACACACAGTATGCGCTTATCGTCAGAAACACAAAGCGTTGCTCTGAGCTCTAGTAGCCACCGCATCATGTAACTCTCTTTTCATTCCACATTACACTGGATTGTATTTAGAGTAATTGCTCTAAACTTATCGCTAGTGGAGCTTGATAATCAAATTAGATCACACTTACACTGGAAGCTCACCACCCACTTCCTGCCTGCAATGCCAAGGAAGTATTTCAACGTGCGCTCACATACCAGATGCTCATCTGTTGGCGAAAAACAAAACAAACAGTGTTGTGTGAACGTACATGTAGGCTTCCACACAATAAGTGAATGGTGTTTTGTTTTGTAGACTGAACAGTAATGAAACAGTTGCAAATAGAGCTGGGCCATTTGATCTCAAATAAATATCATGATTGAACATGTTACCTTACTTACAATTTATTAATTACTTTAGTTTTATTCTTGGCTCTCATAACTTGATGAAAGTTTTTGTTGCCAATATTTTCATAATAGAAGACCAGATATTGGTTTTAAAATAAAAGGAAGAAAACACAGTTTAACTATGGTAATTTAATCAATATTTCTAAATAATATATTCAAGAGAAATAATTTAAATAATTGACGTGAGTGAGACTATATCAATTATTGGTTCTGAATGTCTGTTTTGATTAATTTTTGATTAATTGCCCAGCCCTCACAGCTTACAGCAAATATCTACTTCATGAAGTAATTGTGAAAATAAACTACTCTACTAACCGTAGACTTGCAAGGTAAAGTGATACTAAAAATAGTTTCACCATCATGATGAAGCATTTATAAACAACTAATCAGCAGGACAGCGTGGCCACTGGCAGGTGAAGTGAAAAACATTGTTTATCCTATTTCAGTGGCACCTTGCCAAAGGTGGGATATGACAGGCAGCAACAGAATAATCTACCTTTGAAGTTGATTTACTGAAGCCATAGAAAATTGGATTTTGGAAGGATTTGAGCACATTTGACAAGAGTCAAACTAGTGGCTGAGTTGTAGGCTGTTGTGGGATGTTTCCTATTGGCAGAGGCCCAAAAGTGGCCCAATGAGGGGAAAGGCAGGTGAACTGGAGATGGGACCTTGGGTGGGCTAGACTATGTGATGGAAAAGGGAAGAAAACAAGCCTGTGTTGCCTGATCCAAAAGAAGATCCATAGAAATGTAGCTCAAATTGCTGGAAAAGTTCAAACTGGTTCTGGTGGAAAGGTCAGAACCCAAAGTGCATCACAGTTAGTTGTGAATGAGGCTCCCTAGTTTTAGACTGGTGGATATACCGATTCATGTCCATGATTAAAGTGCCTATAATAGGCCTCAGAATTGGACCTGGAGCAAAAGAAGAATATAGCATGGTCTGATGAATCATGAATTCTTTAATGTGATGGGAACATCCATGTTCCCACACAGGCTGCTCTACAGGATGAAAGCAAACTGCTGACACTTTAGGCAACGTTCTGCTGGGAAACCTTGTAAATCTCTGCCTACTCTTAGAGAAAAATGTGAAAATTCTGCCCACTCTTCACAGTAGTTACCTTTCATGATTTATTCTAATAACATTATTATACCTGAGGTGAATCCTGGTAATAATTGAGGGAAAGACCTAAATGTTGTGAAACACCTGTGATGTTTGTATACAAATACAGAGATACTTTAAACTGTAATTGTAGACAATTTAGAGTAAATAATGAATTATTACAAATCACACTGACTCATAAGTAACTAATTGGTGTCGTTATCAATCTACGTTTACTCTGATGAATAAAAGAAGAAGAGACTATTTGTTTTACATGTTTGTGACTGAAATAGCTTCCATGAAAAAGGTTATTTGAGGACGAGCTGGAAGAAATGGCTTGAAAGAGTTAAGACTGGGTTTCCTTCCTAAGCTGCTGTCCTTGCAACCTGACCTCAGATAAGCAGCAGAAGATGGATGGATAGTTTAAGATTAACATTATTAAACACTGCAACTGTCATAAATCCTCAAAGTCAGCTTTAAAAAATACACAAACAAAGACATCCAACAACATTTCTTGTTATTCTATAACAGTTTCATCCCAAATGTAATTATATCAAACATTGAGTCATAACTCATTAAACCCGTGACAAGAGAGGACAAAAGGTTTGTCCTCCAGGAAAGAGTCAAGTGCGTGCCGTTGGTCCTTGAAGAAAACACATTTTTAATGACTCTGGTTCTAATTTAAAGCCTCCTGCGTCTTCCCAGTCGCTAACCATAAAGACCAAAACGCCCAGCACTCCCATTTTTTTGGTTACCCAGGAAACAGCTGCCATTAAAAACCATTTCTTAGTTAATGTGGTGCTTTTGAGACAGCAAGCTTTGAAATAAAAAATAATCTATCAGAGAGGGTAATTAGCAACAAGCGGATGAATGGAGCAGTGTGTGTGGGTGAAAGAGAAAGAGAGAGCTTATCTGTAAGGAGCGCTTTAAAAATTGTACAAAAAAGGCATGTAGAAAGAAAATGTACTTCTCAACATGCAAATGTTCTTAATTAAGAAACCATTTAAAAGCAGGAAATAAAAACAATAAAGTGAAACTTTAATTGGTCTGTGGGATGTTCAAAAAAATTTTGAACCACTGATTAAAGTCCTGTGGATCATTTCTGCCCTCTGAATAATTACAAACTTAACCAAAGAAACTACTTACATGAGAGCAACTCACCTGTGCGCATAATGACATGAGTGACCTCTGGTGTTACCCGGGAAACCACAAGAGCACCAACTCCCTTTGCAAACTTTTTCGCCATAATCTGTTGGCAGCAACATCTGATCAGCTCATGTATCAACAGCGGACAAGTATCAATAAACTCCTGAGCTGACTGAAAGTGTTACCTGCTCGTTGGGGCCTAATCCAGACGTCACAAGCACAAACTTAACTTTACTCTTGTCTTTTGGAGGACTGTTATTTTCTTTATCGTCTTGTCCATCAGATGGCAAAACACAATTCTTCAGTGTTTTGGCTGCTGAAGCTGAATTACTTGTTTTAAAGACTCCTGTGCCTTTTGCAGTCAATCCTGTGTGTGTGTGGGGAGCTAGAAAAGAAAGACATAAAGAAAAATCAATAAATAGACAAAACATAACATAACCACACCCATTTCCCTCTAAAGACAAACAAATACACCATGGCTAGCTTTCACACTGAGCTTAAATTTATTAATCGCACTGGAAGGCTACAATGCAGTTGAACTCAACTGCACTAGCAGACAAAAACTTTTTAAGGAGAAAGAAAGAGCTTCTTTCACTCGCAGTTGCCAAAGGCAAGGCCAGGGAAGGCAAGGTTATTTGTACAGCACATTTTATGTACACAAAAATTCAAAGCGCTTTACATAAAACATTAAAAGCATTACAGTGGGGTGCAGAAGAAGCATTAAGAAGTACATAAAAGAATATAAAGAGAAACAAAATCATATAAACATGTTGCAAAAATCATGAGTTAGCACAAAATCCTGTAAAATAATTCAAATGAAACGATTGCAAGCAAGCAACAGTCTAAATGGCTTCAGAAATAAATGTTTGATTCCACTTACTGCAGATGAATGGAAGTGAAGGAAAGACAGAAAAATCTGCCTCTCTTTTGAAGTTAGCCAGGGTACTATCTATCACCAGAGACAGTTTCATCATATTTTACCTCAATATTCTAGTTGCAGGATGTCGCTGATGCTATTGCTAGCACAAGTCAATAGGACCCGCTTAGCCTGTCATCAGAAACAATCTTATCTACTCCACAGAACATCCGAGACTAATCGGGTATAACGCAAGACTATCTGTGTAAATGCCCCTTTAACAGAATAATTTTACTAATAAAACTAGCCTTGCATTGCGTTGCATTTTGATGGTAAAATGTCTCAACTTAGTTTTACATTTGGCAACAGAGTAATATTGTCTACTGCGAAGAGCACAAAAGAATTTGATTACACAAATGTGCATTCAAAAATATGGCCATGTTTGAAAGGCATGAGAATATGTCAGAGTTTAAAGATGATTTTGAATTTGTTTCATCAAACAAACTGCCACCAACTTTCTATGAACTGGATACCATCCAAAAGTAGTGTCATTCCACAGCTGGTGAGAAACTACTCCCTCAAAATTTAGTGCATAATTTGTGATGCAAGGATAGTTTTATTAGTAACGTTATTCTACTAAAAGTGGCATTTACACATATATTACTGATTTGTCTCAGGTGATCTGTGGAGTGAATAGGACTGTTTTTGATCACAGTGGTTCCTATTGACTAGTGCTAGCTGTAGCTTCGGCAACCTCATGCAACTAGAATAACAGGATGAATTATGTTGAAGCAGTCTCCAGTGATAAACGGTACCCTGACTAAATGGAAATTAGGCCCCATGTAAAAAATTCTAAACTGCCCCTTTACAGAAACATTATTGCAAAGCCTTACCATTTTCTGTGATGCTGCCTTGCCTTAACAGACTGGATTCAGTTACTGCTTCGTCATGAAACGGTCCCATGTTTGTGTCTGGATCCACTTTCCTGCAAAACAGACCTACATATGAACTTTAAAAGAACCTCACCATTTCATAAGACATCATTTTCACCATATCTTTAATTCCTTCACAAAAATAATGGTTTGGCCAATGGTTCTTATCTTTAAAGTTTAACTCTCATTTGCAAAGCGATTTTTGGGATTTGAAAATGAAATACACGTCAAGATTATTTAGATAAAAGGGAAAAGGTTTGAAACGTTAAATAGAAAGCTTGAGTTTCAGGTAAGGTGTGTTTCTGCTAGCGGGGCCAACAAATCTCAATTAGATTGAAACTAGACCAGAATCAACAGGTATTTTTCACATCTATACTCTGGAAATGCAAAGTTTGAATTGTGCAGGGACGTAGGGGAAAATTTAAATCCAACATCTTGCTATGAAAAATATTTGCATCTTGTATCGTCTTCATAAGTAGAAAATGTGAATAGCCTTAAAAGAAATTCTAATAAAGCAATGCAAAAAAAATAAATCAAAATGTGCAATACAAATTATTATCAGTGAACTGATAAACTTCAACGTGACTGGCTGTGATATTCAAGCCTCCTATGATGTTTGTTTTATACCAATAACGCCCTCTTGCAGTAAAGATGATATAAAACAATGCAGTTTTCCATTAACAAGATTCAGTACAGGGAAGCTGCAGCACCGACTTTAATCTTAAAGGGCATGTTTACATAAGAATACAAAGCAGAAAGTAATAAAATGAGAAACTGAAGGCTTCTTCTCTCGCTTATAGTGGGCAGAATATGACTACACAAGTTGGGACAAATTTCAAAGTTTTATCATAAAAATATCATCTTAAAGGGACTAGAGGCAAGATTAAGAAACGAAACTTGTGACTGGCGCTTCAGGTAACTGCAGCCACAAGCCAAGCCGTCACGGGAGCGTACACAAACTGAAGCTATAATTTTTAGTGGTCTTTCAGTTGATCTGGATCGTTTGGTGGCGGCAGAAGAATCCATAACTATCGCTTACAGTGTTTGAATTTACCACGACCGTCTTCTTCCTGTATCAAAACTGCGGATGTAGCGTCATTTGACGTCACGTCCGCACGGCATTTTGCAGCACACAGCCTGTTTAAGGCAACGGAGAGAGACGTGGGTGGAAACGTTCTTTTTGGTATTTAGCGCTTCATCACCCATTAGTATTAAAAAAAAATGGACATGCATGTTTGGGGTTTTTTAAATTCCTGCCTCTAGTCCCTTTAAGGGGCAATATGGCCATAACTGTGCTGTAGTGTCTTAAAGATTAAGCAATTTCAACTAAGATTGTTGAAGTAAAGGGAAAAAGCTGATTCTAATGACATTTGCTTGCTGTTAGTTATGAACAGATTAACTAGCTGTGACTAAAAGAAAAGTTCAGTTAATTTCTTTACTCAAAAGTAATATTGAAAACTGGTACTTCAATAACAAATACTAAAGTGATACTTTCCCACATCCTTAATCTAATCATCGACTACTGTATCTGCTTCTCATCACAGAGCTTGCACAACAAAGCCCCCTCCCTGCCATCTTTTCTATCACTCTCGCCTGGAGGCCAGTATTTAGAACCCTACAAGGCGGGAGGTTGAAGGGGGCAGTCAGGCGGGAAAGATAAATTACTGAGGCAACACAAGTTTCCGTCTAAGTGCTCTAAATGACATATAAGATGCTGTCAGTAATGAGCTTTTTATTCTCACAGCATAAGCAGATTCGTGGTTCATTAGTGAGATTATCCGCCTGTCTTTTTGAGATACATCACCCTCTGAGAAGACGCCTGGCAACACACATATGGACACATGCTAACTTATTCCTTCACTCGCGGGCTGAAAGAGACCAATTACAAGCCACTTGCCCCAGTAATTGGAAAGCCCAGAATGACTGTGTTGACATAAAACTCCAGTTAACATGTGTTAACAATCTATAAGATTCTCTGAAAACAAAAACAAAACCAGGAAATTGTTTAAGTGCATTTCTTATTAAGGTCTGCTATTATTACTCATGAGACTAAAACTGCTCCAGTCATCCAGTCAGTGGTCCACTTAATTTTATGTTTTGGTTTGTTAAATCTTTATTCACATTCACTGTTTAAGCTCCTATAAAACTCTCATAAAGTGATGTTTACAAGTTCTTATACAACATGTGTAAAATCATATGCAAGTTATAAATGATCACCTGTAACAAAAATGACTTGCAGGTATGAGCCGTGGTATTTTACTGTTAGTTATTCACATTTAACTTTTTAAATTTTCCTTTCAAATTTTGATTATGAAGTAACTAAGTACAGTGAACCTGACCGATCAGGGCAAACTGGGCTTTATGTAAGGGGGTCTTGCAGTGTTTGTTCTTCCAGGAAACACATAAATATGCTCAAAAACTCATGTGAAAATAACTTTTTGCCACAGACACAAATACAAAACTGTGATAATGACCAAAAAGATCAAAAGCCCCATGTTTACATATCACTATTGCTTTCAGTGGCCTTTGTATCAGTTAGATAATTAGTGAAGTGCCAGTGAGAATATCTTCTCTGCAGGAATGCAAACAGTAACCAGACCGAACCGGTTTCCAATTCATGAGAATCATTTTGCTGCAATGTCATCAACCCTTCTAATCACTTCCTGCAAACAGCAGGATGCCAGCTTATAATGTTGCCATGTCACACACAAGCTAAATCAGATTTTAAAGGTTAAACAATGAAGCTTTTATGATGGATATTTTTAGAGTTTTCTGGCTAAATATACTGTGTCTGAATGAGGTTTTTGTTTTGGTTGTTTTGTTTTTTCTTTCCTGTCATGTATCAACAGAGAAAACAGTTGTTTCTCAAAGGCAACTGAAGCAAAAAGAAGTGGAAATGAGCATTGTGTACAACAGAGCTAAAATTAAAATCTGCCACTCATTACTCACCTGCCTGGGCCTTGGTCTGGGTCCTGGTCAGAGAGAGGGGGTCTGTGAGCATCTGGGCCTGGAAATACATTACAATCAAACTCAGAAATATGGGGTTACTTTTTTAAAATAAAATAAATAAATAAAAGAGGCACATCTGTGACCCGAGAGACAACTTTTTTCTCTGCAAATCTTCTTTAAAGCAATGGTTGTTCTGTTGGAGATGTGATTTTACACTATGAAATACTAGAGAGCATCTAATCAGATCATCCAGGAAGGACAAAAAAACTGTGTCCTTTACAACACACAGAAAAAGATAGTGCCTAAGCCAATTTAAATACTTTTTTTCAATTGACATTTACCGTATTTTCTGGACTACAAGTTGCACTTTTGTCATAATTTGGTCGCCTGTGCGACTTCTAGTCTAGTGCGACTTATGTGAAAATATATACAATTTCACATATTTTAAGTATCAATTCATATTGACTGACATGAGCCAAGGAGTAAATATTACCGTCTAATGTCAAAAGAGGGCACTCTAGGCTTGTGACAACTATATTCTGCTCCTAGGGCAAAAATCCCAAAATAGCCTCATCTCAGTGGGATGAGTTCATTTTGGACATCTGGCTGTGCAGAGGAACAAATCCTCAAAAACATGTTTATCCTTAGTTATGATGTTGATGATCTTTTACAGGCATTAACTTTGGAATTGGACTAACTGGGTAATTTTTAGATGTAACAAGCAGGATATGAAAAATCCGAAAATCACCCTATTTTAAATAAATAAATACACTCTTATGGTCCGGTGTGACATATATGTTTTTTTCCTGTTCGTGATGAATTTTTGACTGATGCGACTTATACTCAGGAGCAACTTCCAATCCAGAAAATACAGTATATCACATTTATTCCAATGTAAAGCAGAAAGCAGCATGAAGGTCAGTAGAGATGGAAATGATGCTGCATTTGTTTGATAGTTTTTTGGAATAAAACCCTGATCTGGGGCATGCTTTGTCGCCACACTCAGTCCACACAGTTTCTAATTTTTGGGCTGCATATGCTCTGCAGCAGAAGGACCCAGTGGACCTTGACGGACTGGTACAGATGATGAAATTTACATCTCAAAGACCTTGTTCACAGTAGGCACAGAAATCATGACTTGGCTTTAAGGAGGTACTAACACAGGATACATACTTCAAACAACACACTGACATTGCTTTGAAATTTGAGTAATAATGCAAATCCTAATATTCAGTCCCACCTGTGTCTTAATCCTAAAAATTAGCAGACTATTTTCTTACATTATTGTTTTGTATTTATTGTTTAATAACAAACATTGCGCTTAGTTGAACAATAGTGAGCTTAATAACAGAGAAAATCAACAATGTATGGAAGATTAAGAGGTAAATATTTCCTTTTGTTTCAATCATCTTTCACCATTAAATGTACTGATATTCTCAGCTCTACCGTCAGCACACATGTATTAACTGCTCACCGGTGGCTTTGCTGTCATTATGGGTTTCTGAGGGGATTTCTCTCACAGGACTGCTTTCTTTCTCCTGAAGCACCTCTGACACCAGAGCCATCAACTTCTCCAGCCTCACCAGCTCCTTCTTCATCTCCATCTTTTGCTAGAACAGAAAGAAGCAAGGTAAAATATAGTCGCTTATGAATACAAACAACATTATATTATAGTACGGGAGGGGTTAAAAGGCATAAGAAAGTTGCAATACAGCATTATTTACACAAAATTAGGAGAAATGGCCACATTTACAGCGGAGTCTGTTTAAACAAAGTTTGTCAGTTTATTTGTTAAGAGTTTTGCATAGCTAGGCTGTTGTTTTCATCAGTTTATCCTTTGGGCTTACAGTGCAAATGCAATAATTACGGAAACAGAAAAAAAAGGAAAACCAAACTGCTGTACTCTCAGTCATGAGAATAAATTTTGGGCCCTTTCTAAACCTCAGGGCATGAAACTTGAACTCCCCAGTCAACTACAGTCGACAGATAAAAGTGAGAGCGCTGGAAGATGGATGAGGTACAAAACAAAATATCATCTTCTGGGGAACATTTCCTCGAACATAAATGAAATGCAATTTAGAAAGTTGCTGAGGGGGAAATTTTTCACAGAGCAAGGTAGTCTGTCACCAAGGGGCTGACAAGTTTGGTTTGGGGAAATGTGGTGGCTGCCCTCTATGGGGCGTGCACTGATGGTGCAGCCCAGTGAATCTCAGTTTCACAAACTCATGCACTGACTGAGATACCCATACACATGCACGTCTGCATGCATGCACACACACACACACACATTTGTCTTTATATCCCTGTGGGGTATATGCATTGACATAATGCATTCCCTGGCCCCTTACCCTAAACCTAACGCTCATAACTGATTGCCTAAACCTAACCCTTGTCCTAACCTAACCAAAACCTAAATGTAACTTAATCTCTGAAACCTAATCTTGACCCTCAAAACAGGGTTCGCACCCGTGGGGACCTGGAAGATGTCCCCACGAGGGCAAGACGTCCCCACAGTGATGGTAAAAATCCAGAACATGGTCCCCACAATGTTGCAAAAACGTGCCCACACACACACACACACACACAGCACATAGTAAAAAGTCTAGTAACATGTGAAGTCAATAAGGGTCCAATTGAGGAAAAACCACCAAAAGGGGAACATCCACGCCGAGAGGTGCCACAGGGAGCGCCACCACAGAGACCCCCCCTGACCCAGATAACCAGGGTGTACTCTGTACATGGTGCAGAGGCCCCCAGACCCCAGGCCAAGAGGGCCACCAAGACAACGCCCCACAGACAGACCAGACACCACTCCCAGCATGGAGGGCCCCCATGAGTAAAACATTGGAGCAAAAAACCAAAAGGTTAAAGGACAGTGAGGAAAGATAAAAAACAATACAATACAATAATTGAAAGATATTATAAAATACATAAGATTTTGTATATTATTTAACTTAAGAGTTAAATAGTAAAAAAAAAAATGCATAAAGACATATGGTAATTGATAAAAAAGATAAGTAAAAGAAGAATAAATTTAAATTCTTGAAAGGCATTTGAGATTAAAAATAGTAAAACAAAAGAAATAAAGTAACTGAAATCAGTTAAAAGCCCAATTTAAAAGATGATTCTTAAGTCTCCTTTTAAAAATATGAATAGTCTCTGTGGTTCTGATGCCCTCTGGCAGGCTGTTCCACACAGGCAAAAGTTCAGACACACTCCAACTAAAGGCAGAAAAAAAATCAGCTGTCAGTAAAATAAGCTGAAATTGACTCAAGTAATAATAAAATAAAAAATAATATTATGCAAAAATAATGTTGGCAAAAATAAAAATTTTGTATAATCATGACATTGATTTTTAACTGTGGTTCAGCAGAAATATCAAAAACAAACGAAAAATAAAACAAGCCAACAAGCATGATGGGGCTCCTAAACTAAAATTGTATTGAGCAACACTTTGAGGCAATCACTGCAACCAAGTGTTTTCTATAACGTCCAATCAGACTTCTGCACCTGTTACCAGGTATTTTGGTCTCCTGTCCATGAGCAAGGTAATTTGTATGGGACAGTTTGTTTTTGTTTTTTTTGTTTGTTTTCTTTTTTAAATAATTTTCTAAAACCACAATTTGAAATCAATATTTTATTTTTCTAAATTAAAATTTAGTAAATTTTTATTTATCATCACTTTTTTCAGTTTCTTGTTATTTGAATTACTATTGTGAATTTAGTCTTTTCTTTAATGGGAGTGTGTCTAAACTTTTGGCCCGTACTGCATGACACAAGTGAGTGAGTGAATAATTGTTTACCTGTGTAACAAGGACTTCACTTGAGAACTGTGATGACTCCATCGAAACACTGGTGCCATTTACCTGCACATCACCTGCAGAGAGGAGATGATATAAATGCCTTGTGAAGCCAGACCACACCGCTTTGGTTTTCAAATCCCAGAATGCGACATTGACCTAAAATGTTTGACTAAGGATCAGCTTACATTCATCTGGAGTGCCAAACAAGTCCACAGACGCTTGGCTGGAGTTAACAGAGTCTGCGCTGGGGCTCGCAGGTGGAGGAATCACCATCTTTGCTTCGGGATCTTCCCGATCCTGATTCCCAGCTGTGGGACGAGTGGATGTTCCAAAGATTTGTGTCAAAGTCGGTAATTCTTCTTTGGATCCACTGCCGTCAGACTCAGATGAAGACTCCAGCCTCTGAGCCCTTTTCTTCCCCCTTTGGTTGCTTTTGATTGGAGAATGGGAGCCAACTTCTCCGCTATCGTTATTGCTCGCCTTTGCTTCATGGGAAACGTGGACAGATGGGGTAGCCAGAACTTCGGGGGTCAAAGAGGACTCTGCATTTACAACATGCTCAGTTGCATTTCCTAAACATTTTGCAGGGGTATCTGGATAGCCCACAGAAATACCATCTATGATCTTGGTCACTTTGTCTGCTCCTCTTGTGGTAAAATCAAGCTGACTTTCTTTGACCTGAGAGCCCTTTGAAGCTTCATTTAGCTCCTCATGTTCAACAGCTGTGAAGTGGAGCCCAGAATCCACAACTTGAGGGACAACAGAAAGAGGGGGACTGCCCATGTCACGTTTGGACACTTTATTAGGACTGAGTCCGCTGCTGAGACTGTTCCTGAGGACACAGTTTCCGGCAGCGCTGTCCTGACCCGAGCAGCTGCTTTCAGGGATATAGGCCTCCACCACCACTTGATCTGGTTTCTCAAAATCTCTTTTGCTTATCAGGATTGGTGAGTTGGAAGGGGAAATCAAATCACTGCAAGATGATTTTTCAGTATCTTTTGAACAATCAGAAATTCCAGTAAGCATCTGATTTTTCTCAGTATCATACACTTTTTCTTTGTCCGACTGCCGACTCTTCTTCACATTAGGTTGCCCAAGATGGAAAGACTTCCTTTTAGTAGCCGTGAAGCTCCTGAGAAGCTGCTCCGTGTCCAACTCACTGTCATTCTTGTCTTCCTCGTTTTCCATCCCAGCAAATTTAGCTTCACCAGTGGAGACTTCTTGCTGAATTTTGAGCGGGGGCATGTTTGTCGACTCGTCCTTTTCAAGTGTTGGACCAAGCACTGATGCGTCAGACTGATTTGTAGAGTCTGGGACCACAGAGACACAGCGAGCCTCCCTGGATTCAGAATGTGGCACTTCTGCTTCTGCTGGTCTCAGATAAGTTTTTCTCCCATCAGTCTCCATACTTTCAATTCCTTCTAAATCTTGTTCGTACACACATCCATTCATTTTAGCTGTATCTGACATGTTCCCACTTCTACGTGGGGATGTATTGTCCAGTGTTTCACCTTTAGTATCTTCAGACTGCTTTCCAACAGTCCTGCCTTGTTTGGCCACTCTGGCTTTCAGGTTTGCCTTCTTGTGGCTCTGCTGGACTTCCTCAGCAAAAAGCTGAAGTCTTCTGCTTCTCCTGGTGCTTTTTACGGCAGGAGTTTCTTGGTCCTCGCTGCTGGGGTAATTCTCTATTTGTACTTGAACTTCTTCTGATCTTTCTCTAAGCTTTGGACTAGTTTCTCCATTGTGAACTCCCACCAAAACAAGAGGCTTGGGCCCTTTTGCAGGTTTCTTTTCTGACCTGGTGTTTTTACTTTTCCTCCTGCTGGTTTTCTTCTGATCTGCTTCTGACTCTGCCTGAGCTTGCTCTTGCAAATCACTGTCAACCAGCTGCAGAGTGTTATGGCTTCTTTTCTTTCTCTTCCTTCCTTGTTCTTGCGTTACAATATCAGACACAGAACAGGGGACCTCAAGTTCATTGTTCTCTTCCATATTTGTAGCTGAACTATGCTCCTGCTCGACCTCCATCTGCTCCTCTTCTTTAAAGATGTCACTGCTGTTGTCATTCTTCTTTTTTATTGTTTCTTGCTCTTTGGTGGGAGTCTGACTATCATCCTTTTTCACTTTGAAAACACCCTCAGGGGTCTGTGCTTCTGCTTCTGTTGCTGGTTCAACAAAAAGCTTAAGTGGAGGAGAGGAAGTCCTGTTCCCTCTTCGTCTGTAAACAGCACCAAAGACCTGCTCTTCGAGGGCTTTTGCACGATCTTCACGCTTCGAGTTCATTTCATTGTTGCATAGTTTGATATCTACTGTTGATGTGGATGAATTGTCAGAGTCATCTGCATCTTCATGTGGGTTCTCCAACTCCTCATCTGCTTCAGTTGGTACTTTCAAGAGCCACTCAGCAACTTTCTCTACACTTTTCTTCTTTTTCTGCTCAAAGATCATTTCAGGCTCTGAATCCTTCTTTTGCTTCTTCCGTGAAGATTTTTTACTTTTAGCTTGATGTGTGGATGTCGCCTTTTCAACAACATCTGCTGTTTCTGGTTCCAAATTTTCTGTTGAGATAGACATTTTCCTCTCAGAAGTCGGTGGTACGTCACCAAGACCGCTATCCAGGCCTTCGTTCTCTGTCGGTAAAGGAACCGAGTCTTCGAGTCCCATCAGTACTGCAAATCCATTCTGGGCTGTAAAATGAGATGAGATAATGGCTATTAAGATCATTTACTTGCTTATTTAATCAAGCCTTTTTATTTACTTGCATGAGAGTCTAAAAAGAGTCAAAACCTCATAAATTTCATGCCACATTTTTCTTTTTTTCCTTTATTTCTGCATGTTGCACCCCACTTTAAAAAAAAACCCCACATATTCAGATATGTTGTATTGACTGTCATCATGAGCGTACATCTCTACTTTTGATGTGCTGTAAACAAAATAGCATTTCTCACATTTCACACCCTATCCTGTCTCCTGTGCAAAACATATTCTCTTTTTTCTCTTCCTCTTTTTGTTTTTATCCCACAATGTGTGAACACATCTGTGAACACATCTCCAGAGGAGACTCTCCCTGTGTGACGTGAGAACAACTGCTGAAAATCTCTAGACCAAACTGTTCACACCTTCCTCTGAAAACCTGTTGTTTCTGTGTGAAAATGTCTTATGACATCACGCCATCTACCTTGCACGCTGGTCTTTTAAAGCAATTAGCTGACAACTGGGCATAAAAAGGCAGGAGCTAAAACAGTTTTTCCACACAGTATACTACTTAATAGGGCTGTCAGATTAGGTTAATTAATTACACTGCAAATGAATGTGTTATAAAAAATAATAGCGATTCATTCAGAGTGCCAATTCAACGCACAAGAATTTTTAATTTGGCCCACTGAATGACCCGGGCCGTGGGTGGCGGTAATGCACCTAAAGCTGTTTGCCAACCGCCAATAAACACCAGAAGAAGAAGAACACGTGTCAATGAGACACTTACAGAACTTCACTAGCTGTGTTGGCGCAGGGTTGCATGGAAAACTTTAAGGACTGCGGCCTTTGAGGACCATTGATCCCCTTGACTGCTTTAGCAGATATAAGATTAAGATGTGATTAATTTGACTAATTAATTACAAATGCTGTAATTCATTACATTAATCTTTTTAATTGCCTGACAGAATCGCACTAAAATAAAATCCTGAAAAAGTTAATAATGATAAAATGTTTGTTTGTTTTTCTCAGCCAAGACTAAATTAGATTACTTGAGTATTCTGTGACCGTAGTAGGCAAACAATAGTATTATGGCAGATATTCAAATTTCTTTAGATGGGGCATCTAATTTAGGCTATTTTTTCAGCTGCAGGATCATCATGGAAGAAAGCTTCAGGGTTTCTTTTAGACAGGTTATTCCACTAAAATCAGCATTTAATTTTTTTTTAAAGACACACCACGGAACTTTCAGCAGTTTTCTCAGTGACGCGCCCCCTATCGGTGGCTAAACTAGCATCCATCTTGTTCGTACCTGTACTGTAAGCTCACTCCAGCCAGTAAAAGACAGTCTTATCTTGACTCTTGTTCTGTCCCTTCCTCTGTTTCTTTTCCTCTCTTCCTCCGGTGATGTTTCCTTGCGTTTCTTTACCGAATTCGACATGATGCGCATTCAAAACACCCGCGATGTTGATACCTGGTTTACATCCGGTTGCTAGTGAGTGACGCGGTGCTGCAACCAATAGTTGGCTGCAACGTCACGGTCGCGTCCCGGATGGGAATCTTACATACTGCTGTTTCTGAGCCCCGGGACGGCTCTGGGCACTGACAGCTCGAAAATGCGCAAAATGAATGTTGGTGTGACATCAAAACGAGTCAGAAACACAGATTTTTAAGGTCTAAAAGTTACGTTGTGTGTCTTTAAGTCTTGTGAATAAAAATGAATGTTTCAGCTGATTTGTGGTAATACAATAAACAGCTGGAGACTTTACCTGCTACAGTTGAGGAGTGGGACTGTGGAAGGTCATCATGGTCTACATTGTCCACCTCAGTACCAAGTGTGTCTTCGGGTGATATATTTTGAGGATGCTCTGCATTTTCAGCATGTGTGACACTGAGAAGAGGACAAAAATACTCAGTATCACTGTAACTGATCAGATGCTAAATAGAAAACAATTAAGGTAAAACTAGAATGTTACTGTGAGTGTCTTTTTTGCAGGGATGCTCCGGTGAAGTCTGAAAACATACACATGCCGTTAGGTGTTGCAAGGAAAACAAACTCTACAATGTACTGTAGCTTTAATAAGTCTGTGATCTTACAGTTTGTTCCAGTGTCCTTCTCATATGCTTGTATCATGTCCTGTAATCCCGTAACAAGTCTCTGAAACCCAGGACTCTCCTGCAAACTCCTGTATGTACAGACACATATTACAGCATAATGATACAGGTTTTCAGTCAGTGCTTTCAGACTGATAAATGAAATGATGTTAAGCTTATTGAGTCGTCAAACCTTTTGGTTATCTTGGATTTACACACAGGACAGTTGGCTCTGTTTTGTTTAGAGTTGTCCAAAAGTTTCAACATGCAAAATCTAGCAAAACAGAAAACAAATTTATATCAATTATGAATGCAAAAATCATAAATGAATGAAATTATGAGTTTTTTTCTTTTTAAGGCATTTTGAATCATCTCAGAAAGATAATACAGTACTGTCTTACTTGCAAAATTGGTGGTCACACTTAGTAGACACTGGTGCAGTCATTAAATCCAAACTAAAGGGAAAAGGACACATTAAAATGACAAGACTCTTATTACAAAATACAACAGATGGATGAAATCTTTCATTTTCACAAGCTTTCTTCCACTGAATGCCTCTCACCATATGGGACATTGCAGAGTCTCCCACAGGACTGCAATCCCCTTTTTGACATCTGTGGCCTTTGGGGTTTTCATGGCTTTAAAGGCTGCTGCTGACGAGTGTGATTTAAAAAAAAAACAAACAAACAGTGAACAAATAAACTGGCAACTTAAACTATATAGTAGGTGCAGCCTATCCCAGCTGCCTTAGAGTAAGAAGTAGATTACCAGTCACATCACAGCACCAACACAGTGACATCTACCATGCACATCCACAGGCACAAACATGCATGTTTTTAGACTGCCGGGGGAAGTTTGAGAGAGGGCACGCAACGCACTGAAAAAACATGCAAATGCCACAGAGGAAGCACAGAAAACCCCCACAGCTGAGGGTAAAATCAGGATTCTTCTGGTTGCGAGGTGGCACTGCTAACCAGCACATCACTGTGTAGCTGCCCACCCTTTACATTTTGAGTGGCAGACACAGAAGCATGGATACAGTGTGCAAAGAGAACTGATTAATATTTCCATAACTATGAAATTATGATGCACTATTTGCACACCGTTCTGTTAAAATACAACAAAAAATTTGAAAATAAAAATGATCAGAAGCTACACTCTCTTGCAACTGCCACAATGAAGACAGTGGGTGTATCTGTGGTCAATAGAGATATACAGGGAGTGCAGAATTATTGGACAAATGAGTATTTTGACCACATCATCCTCTTTATGCATGTTGTCGTACTCCAAGCTGTATAGGCCCAAAGCCTACTACCAATTAAGCATATCAGGTGATGTGCATCTCTGTTATCAGAAGGAGTGTGGCCTAATGACATCAACACCCTATATCAGGTGTATCACTATTTTGAAAGTCGACGATTAGTTGATTAACCAACTAATCGTGGCAGCCCTATTATAGATTTATCAATGCATCTCAATATGTCCACGTAGAACTCAATATCAATTCAGCAAATCTAAATCAGTGTGTGGTATTCATGTTGTATGGACAGAGGCCGCATTAGATCATACAGCAACAAAATGGCAACTATTTTTCATTTTCAGATGTTTTATTGTTAAAAAATGTGAGCTGACACTTTTAACAATCAACACAGGCATCAAATTAATATTTAAAAACTGACAACAGAAACTGATCATATGTGTATTTCTGTCTTCTTACTGAATCATCATCGCATTTAAATTAACTGAATTGCAATCGGAAGAATCAAAATTAAATTGAATTGGAATTAAATTAAATCCTGTCTTTTTTTTTTCCTTTTACTATGTTTTACTTAATTACATTTTTGTTGTTATATTCCCATAATGCCCATCTTTGGGGAAATTATATGATGGGTGGGGGGAATAGATAAGGGGGAATGTGTATTGTTAATGCAACTAATAAATGTAAATTGTCAAACACAACTATGCATGAATAAAGAAAAGTTTATCTCAAAAAAAAAAAAGAAGAAAAAAAAAAAGAATCAAATTTAAATTGAGTCATGAGGTTCCTAACAATACCCAGCCCACATGATAATAGTATTTTTCCATGGTAATAACTAAGTGACTATCCTACCATGTCTTTGAAAAGTCTAATTATTGACAGAACAACTTTAACCTTGACTGCTGCAGTAAAGTTATGAGCTGTGTGTACTTTGGGCACTACATTCTTTTGTTCTCCAGTAGATAGAGCAGTCTTTCTACTATCCGGCTCATGAACCAGTTTTAATACTCCAAAAATAAGACTCAAAGGAAGTACCGGATGAAATATTCAGAGCCTTTATTTCAGTAAAATGTACTTATACCACATTGTTAAATCAAAAAGTCCAGCAGCTTCAGTCAAAGCTTTTACAACAATCAAAATCATGCACACAATGTATTGAAAAAAAAAGTCTCTGCATGAAAATATCTTAAAATATCACGCTGATCTACATTATTATTTCATTATTACTGTTGCATACATTGAAAAGCAGGATTTTATATTATGCAGCAGCTGTTTGGTGTGTAAAGACAGTATTCACAATTAATCAACTGAAGCTGATATACAGTCATTCTCAAAATTATTCATGCCCTCTAATTAAAGAAAAAGCTAAATTCACAATAGTAATTCAAATAACAGAAAGCTAAAGAAACTAATAATAAATAAAAATTTACAAAAATACAATTTTGTGATATAAAATATTGCTTTTGAAATGTGGTTGAAATAAATAATTTTAAAAAACCTAACAAACAAAACTGTCCCAGACACATTAGAGTACCTTTCCCCATGAACCTGCCTTAAACAAAATTCCCCGCTGAGCATCCCTGTGCTACATTGTCATGTCTTTCATACTATATCATGGTGTACTTTGTGTTGAAATGTTATTCTGTCCGTGGACCCTGAAAGTCAAGGGCTGGTCTGTGGAAAAGAATTCCCCCCTGGGGACAATAAAGTCTAAAAGTCTAGTCATGAACAGTGGGTTAAAATACCTGTCAACAGGTGTAGAGGTCTTTTTGAACATTACAGAAAACAACTGATTGTGGGGATTGCCTCAAAGTTTTGCTCAACAAAATTGTAGCCTCAGAGCTCCATCATGCTTGTTTACTTGTTTTATTTTTTTTTTATCTGTTTGCTTTTAATGTTTCTGTTGAACCACAATTCAAAATTAGTGTCATTATTTTTTTTTCATAGAATTTTTATTTATTATTACTTTTGTTTCAACTTAATTCACAGACATCTGATTTATTTTTTTCCCCTTCTTTAATTGGAGGGTAAGAATAATTTTGAGGACAACTGTAGGTATATTTAAGTAAAAGGTGCAGTATTTTCTCTTGAAAATCTTAATAAACAAAAGAAACAAAAACATACATAAATAAATTTCACCTTAGTTTCATACCATCAGTGTATACGTATGCAACATTGTGCAAATAATGCCCAAATATTTACATACTGTGTTTCTAATAACTTATATTAGCCTAAATGCGTCGAATATGAACACTGTAAATATACTGTTTATGTTAAATGACTATCGCTAGCTGGTAATAAAGCATCTTAATATTACAAAGGGCGAACACCACAATATAAATACGAAGCATAATATCATTGTAAATCTGCTGAAATGCCTGGAACCCATCTTCTTTAAATATACTGTTACTTTACATTTTCAATTACTATTTGTAAGCTAAACATGACTCTGGCTAACAGCCGCTATGATTTGTTTTACGGGGTTTAGTTACACAACCAACACTCTTCTCTTTTAACATCTCTGACACTGAGACAGTCGACAAAAAAAGTCACGACACTGATATCCGACATGTCAATGTAGATCGCACTCTTTGGTAACTGTAAAACAAGTAAAAGAGGAAACTTTACCTTGTTTTCTTACACTTCAGAGGTATCAACATCAGTGTCATCCGCTTCAGTTTTCCCGCAACTCATCCTCTTCTTCTTCTGCTTTGGTTTACCAATGTTACACATCTGGTGAAACAGCGCCCCCTGCTGTTTGGCACAGCGCACCCAGTGTGCGTTGTGCTGTTTGGCACAACGCACACAACACTTCAGAAGGCACTTTCTTTTAATTAAAATAGGAATTTAAAACATATAAATAAGGCTATACAGCGTACGGAGTGAAAATTGTTGAGCTAATATTCAAAATCGTATTTAAGATGTTAGATCTGACTTGTGTATTAACAACCGAGGTGCAGGGAATATTAAGGGAAATTAGGCATGAAGTGTAAATCACTGCCATTATTTAGTTATTATAGTAACAGCAACAGACTTAACTACATTAACATAAACCAAATGAAAATGCAAACCTGATACAATGACACAGATTGACTGCATATTAAATCAAGCTGTAAAAAATCAGAATGTGAGTTGGGTTTTATTTGGACACTAGGAAACAAGTGGAGGTCAATAAATATAAAATCACTTGTGTAAAATTTACTGAAGGGAAAAATGGGCATTGACTTTCAGACTGTTAGCTTGTTTAAGTTCAAGCTTATGTTCAAGTTTATTCACACATGACATTTATGGCAACCTTGGTTGCTCAAAGTGCTGGACAATTTATAATCAAGAAAACGATGAGAGCAAAAACAATGACAACAATAAAATGAGTAAAAAACCATTAGAAAGACAACAGTAAAAAGTCAAGCTCATCTATACTTATGGGCCAAAGTAAATAATTTCACACTGACTGAACTTGTTTTTATACCATAATATGATCTTGTGTTTCCTTTGAAATTTTTTTACACTTCATCCAGATGTTTGATGTTGTCTTCTTTTCCAATAACCCCTTCCGAGCTAATCCTGATTAAATGATTAATTCTTGTCTCAACATTCAGGATACAGCACAGAACCTCAACAATAAACCAGACAAAAACAGAGGGTCATTGGTAGCAAACGGCAGAGGGCAGCAGTGCGCTGATGCAGCGTTGAACCTGCCCACACTAAAGAATAAAGGAAGAAGTTACAACACCGTAAACAACAACAAGGAAGTGTCTTAATGAGCTAGTCACGCTAAGTATATAAAGGCTTATTTCATATTTAGTGTTATATAAGACGGGGTGATAAGGAAATAGTTTTATAATAAAAACAGTGAGTATATCGCATATTTATCTTACACTTACCCACTATGGTTCGGTGCTAAACACAAGCTAACTGGAAGCTAATCAAAGCTAGCAGTGCAACAGTTTGGCCAAAAACAGCTGGCAAGTAAGCGTCGATTAAATTTATTGTCATGTTCTTTGTGAAATCAAAGCACTCTTTTCTTCACCTATTCACGGTTGTTGTCCCCTCATTTGTTTTCTTGTAGATAGCAATGGAGGGCTCCAAGTCGTCGAGCACCACCATGCAAGTTAGCTTCGTCTGTCAGCGGTGCTGTCAGCCGCTTAAACTGGACACATCCTTCAATGTGCTCGACCGAGTTACTATCCAGGAGCTCATTGGTATGTGCAGCTTCAATAACAGTTTATGGGTGCTTCGAGATGCAAACGATATCTTCATGTTATTGCTCTACATCGTGTTTATTGGGTGCTTGTGATGTTCCCATGTCAGCCCCGCTGGTCACAGTGACCCCAAGCAAACAGGCTGGAAGCAGCGAAGTCGAAGCAGCACCAGAGGTGGGTCATTGCTCATCACCACACTGCTGAATACGTGTTGCTATGTAGATTCTCATCGACTCAGACGTTTTGTCTACTATCAAGGACACCGAATGGGAATCAGTGCAATTCACAGGGGAGTGGTCGTGTTATCCACCCACTCTCACCCATTATTCTTGTTGTTAGAAACACAAAATCCACTTTCAACTGACTTGAGAAAGGTATGTGGTTAAACTGTTTATACATGTTCAAGAACACCCACTGTGTATCTGACATAGCACAGAGACAAACAGGGAGAAGGATACAGATAATCAGAAATGCTTTGTATTGAGTCTAATAATCACCCAGCAGGATTGTCTGTTATCCCTCAATTTGCACAATTTTCTTTCTGTCCTGAAAATATATTTAGGTGCTCAGAACTTTGCTTATTTTTTCCAGGAGACCTTTGTGGAAAACAAGCAAGATGGAGTGTCAAGAAAATACATCCCTCCTGCACGGTGAGCTGCCAGGATCATTGATTTTTTTTTGGGGGGGGGGGGGGGGGGGGACAACATCAAGTACATATGATTACAGTGTACATCTGTTGAGGCATTTTTGTGCTTATTAAAAAAGAAAATGACACCACATCCTTCAAAGTTGACTGCTGAATCTGGATTCATCATCTTTTTTTTTTCAGGATGATGTCAACAGAGAGCGCCAACAGTTTCACACTGATTGGAGATGCCTCTGATGGTGGCACCATGGAAAATCTCAGTCGTAGACTCAAGGTTATCTTAATTCTTTTACATAAAATGAATTTAAGTTATTTCATTTCACAGGAAAGAACACAAGAACATTATTCAGCAAAACCAAGTGACACTTTTGCTTGTCACCTCGTTCCACTTAGGTAACCAGTGACCTATTTGACATCATGTCAGGCCAGACAGATGTGGATCACCCACTGTGTGAGGAATGCACTGACACACTGCTGGACCATCTGGACACACAGCTTAACATCACAGAGAATGAGTGCCAGAATTACAAGTGAGCTGGTGCACTAAAAATTGAATAACTTTTCAGCTCTTGAGAAAAAGAAAATAAGAGTTAAAAGCCTAATACCAATCTATTCTCAGGCAGTGTCTGGAGCTGCTATCAAGCCTGCAGGTGGAGGAAGAGGAGACCCTGCTGGCAGAGCTGCAACAACTGAAAGACCAGGAGGAGGCTCTGGTCCAGGAGCTGGAGGCTGTAGAGGAGCAGAGGTCTGCTGTGGCACAAGACCTGGCCCAGAGCAGGATCCAATCTCAGCAGCTGGATACAGAAGAGCTACAGTGAGTGACCTTGTATTGGTGTAGAGAGGTGGTGTGTTATGAATGATGTAGCATCTAACTATTCTGTGTGCTCCCACTGCCCGATGCTACAAGATACCAAAAGGAGTACAGTGAGTTTAAACGACAGCAACTAGAGCTGGATGATGAGCTGAAGAGTGTTGACAACCAGATGCGTTACTGCCAGATTCAACTAGATCGTCTAAAGAAGACCAATGTTTTCAACGCAACATTTCACATCTGGTACACACCTACTTGCTTATGCTCAGAACTAATAACTTTTTATACCAGCAAACAACTCATGTTGATTTTAAAATATGAATTATCTTCTCTTCCAGGCATAGTGGCCAGTTTGGCACCATCAACAACTTTAGACTGGGTCGACTTCCCAGCGTTCCTGTGGAGTGGAATGAGATCAATGCAGCCTGGGGGCAGACTGTACTGCTGCTGCATGCTCTGGCCAACAAAATGGGGCTGCGTTTTCAGAGGTACCCAAATTATTGCTTTCATTTTATGTAATTCTATCTTAGCATATTATCATTTAGTATCATTACTATCATTCAGTTCTTCTTACAACCTCCAACTTGTCCCTTGTCTCTATAGATATCGTCTTGTCCCATATGGAAACCATTCCTACTTAGAGTCACTAACAGACAAGTCAAAGGTAACACCGTTCTTCTATTAAGATGTCACATTATCATTTCAGCAGTCATCCTGGTGCTAGCTCTGCCCTTTCTCCTTGTTGTTTTATTCTCTAGGAGCTTCCACTGTACTGCTCAGGCGGCCTGAGGTTCTTCTGGGATAATAAGTTCGATCATGCCATGGTGGCCTTCCTGGACTGTGTCCAGCAGTTCAAAGAAGAGGTGGAAAAGGGAGACACAGGTTTCTGCCTCCCATACAGGTCAGATACCTGCAGATGTTTTTTCCAACACATCTTTGCAACCATTTAGAATAAACTTGTAAATGTCTTTGACTTTTTAATGCTAATGTCGTAGATTATTCGACAAGGGTATAGAGTTGGCCGACTATTCAGTTGAAACTAACGTGACAATAAGTGACTTTGAAATAAGTCTGAAAAAATAAAATGTATGGATATAAATGCTTACATGTTGCCATTGAACTTTGTTGATTCTGCTCGCTGTGCAACCTCTGGGTCAGTGTTTCTTATAGCTTTCATTATGCATTATCCATGCAAGTAAACATGCATTTTACCCTCTAACAAAAGTATCTTTTAGACCTTGTGACTGTTGTTAAGTGGTCACCATATGAACTGATTTTGATGCTAGTCGTCACAGCCGAGAGTAGGGATGTCTGATATTATCTGCCAATATTGGCATTAAAATGTGATATCGGAAAATGTTATCCTTTTTTTTTTTTTGACCGATAATTTTACAAATCTCACGAGATTTCGTTCCATCAGCACTGCTCCAGCATGTAAAAAAATCCCCGTTATTCTGGAAGAACTTAATATCCCAGCATTCCTTTTAGTCATGTGACTACAGAGCTGCTGCTGCTACAGACTGAATGGCTTTGAAGCTGCTTATAATATGTCTGGTTTGAAGTTGTTGGTGAAGTTACCAAGTTGTCAGAAACATTAAAATTAGCCACATGTTTGCTAATAGCTGCTAGTATCTGATATATGGCTGCCAGATGTCTGAAATGAACTCTTCTGGCTGAGCTAAGGATATTTTGGGATCTTTGCTCTTGGAGCAGAATATAGCTGTTTTTCTCAAAATATGATACAACCTCACAGTTGTCTGCATATATCTGTATCGGTTGATATCGGAAATTAAGAGTTGGACAATATCGAGTATCAGTAAAAAAGCCAATATCAAACATCCCTAGCTGAGAGGTTTAACCTGTGACTTAAGAGACGAAATTTTTCGGCAGCTTGGTATGTTCAGTTTTAAATGATATCCAGATCTAAGATTTGTAACCTAAAGTTATTTCTGTCTGTCCAGCCATAGCTTAGATTTATGCTTTGACTCATGTTATTAATCATGAAGTGATAGCTGTAAATTGATGTTTTGTTTTTTGTTTGTTCCTCCACTGTGTTTCAGGATGGATGTGGAGAAGGGTAAAATTGAGGATACAGGTGGCAGTGGAGGCTCCTACTCCATCAAAACTCAGTTCAACTCTGAGGAGCAGTGGACCAAGGCGCTCAAGTTTATGCTCACCAATCTGAAGTGGGGACTGGCCTGGGTCACCTCACAGTTCTACAACAGATAAACCTGCTGGACTTGATATATTGACTTTGCAGTCATGTGCACCTGATAAATGGACTTCATAGGGTTCTTGAGTGGGATATGTAGCCAAAGGAAAAAAAAAAAAAAAAAAAAAGCCTGCTCCATTTTGCAAGTTTTTACTGGATTGAGAGATTTTCAAATTGTGACTCCCTTGTGGGGTCATTAAAAGACTGAACCAGCAGTTAGTTCACACAATGTGTTGTAATCAATGTCATAACAGCAATTTTCTGAAAACATTACACCAATCTAAAGCAATTACCCTCTTTTACTGAAGAATGTGCTGTGAAAGAAAGCAAATATAGCTGCAAGTTTGCTTTTTTTTTTTTTTTTTTAAGATATAGGTTTCCCACGTTGCACTGAAATTTTGATATCACACCCCACAGTAAAGTATTAGATAACAAAATATTTAAATCAGAGTATGTCAATATACTAGCACTGAATACAAATACCGAAATTGTACTGCGCATACTCTGCAAACTGAGAAGCTGCATAAAAGCATACACTTTGTGTTCATACTTAATCTTTAAGATATGCAACTTTTAACTGTGGGACTGATTTAATAAATTGCTATGCTGTGAGAAAATGTACTTTTTATGATGTAGCATATTTAATGATGTATAACAGACTATTTCATTGCCCATCCCTCCCTACCCATTCTACCAAATGAGACAACACAACAGCGTTAACCAAATGCTTTTTAATGGTTTTATCAATTATTTTAAATGAATCTTTCCTCACAACACTCACTCAGACATTAGAGGGGGGTCAATTTCATGGAAAAATATGGACTTAATCAAAATAATAAGCCAACTTCCAGTTATCAAGTAAGCTTAGTGGGGGAGAAAAAGGGTCAAAATATTGCAGTCTTTCCAGAATCAGCTCTCTCCTGTGTCACTTCACAGGTTAACCTTTTCGGTGCCCTGCCAACAAGACAGGCCTTGAACCTCAGACAACAATCACTCATTACTTGTAGAAGCCCTTCCTAAAAACCTCAAGGTTTTTTTTTTTTTTTAATCTTACAGGGATATGTATTTGAAACTACATACTCTATTTCTGAAGAAGTTTGAGGAATGATGGATTTTAAGCAGTGTGGGATGAAATTTTATAAATGTTTCCTCCAATAAACCTTCTATAATATGAGCATGTGAGTTTCCACACACCATACATCCGAGTCTGTCAGTTGTGCAATTTTTCCAGATGTTTGTCATTATTTGGAAAAAAAAAAAGTCACTTAAAATGAGCCAAAGTTTACATTAGTGCATGCAGATGGGCAAATCTTTGGGTTCTTGTGAGCCCACAACCAGAGGCTGGCCCTTCATTTTTACCACTGCTGAACAACAGTGGTGGTCACATTTACTACTCCATTATCATGCCATTAACCTTTCTGCTTCCATTCACACTGAGGATCCCTCCTTCCCATCATGCCCTTAAAAGGAGGAGCTTCTTCCAGTGTGCAAAGTCTTTGTGCTGCTTTTGTCCTCTGTGGAGTTTTACTCTTGTTTCTTTCAGCTAACCTCAGCTGGAGGCAGTACTGCTGTAGCAGCTGGATGTGGATGGACTAGGGGGAACCAAAGTTGTGCTGCTACCCAAGGCTTTACGAATATGGGGCATGAGGAAGGGGTCACTGGCCAACTGCAGCACATCCACACGGTCCTCCTTGTGGTAAGCCAGGCAACGTCGAATGAAGGCCTAAAAAGATAACGAGGGACAAACAACTAATTTTGGACCCACTTTTTATTCTCAGCTTCCATTAAGCAACACAACCTTTAGAAATATATTGTTTTATCTTATTGTCTTCCATGAGCAGGAATTTTATCTTATGGGACAAGAAATGAACAAAGAGCATTTTAACATATAAGCTCTGATGGAAACAGAAGAGTACTCCACCTTTGCTTCTGTGGTGATCACAGGTTTGGGGGGAAATTGCACCTCCGTAGCTTTCAGTATGGTGTTTTCCTCGAGGATATCCTGCTGTGACTGGTTATGACCGAATGGCTTGAAAAAGACAACAGGCAGTCAGTTAACAGCCTGCTTCAAAAAAGAAAAATATAATCTGCTATGGCATGCAGGATCGCTGCTACCTTGCGCCCATATAAGCTCTGGTAGAAGATGACTCCTACGGACCAAACATCCACCTTGTTGGATATTTTCGGGAGATGCTCCCCAACTACAAAGCACTCAGGTGGCAGATACCTGAGACACAGAAACAACAACAAAACATTTTACTTGAAGGGTTTTCTGCAAACTTCACATGTGAAAAGGAGATACAGCATTGGAAGATAGCAGCATCTTCTCTACAAACTCGTCAACTTATTCCTCGTTTACCAGTAGGTCCCTGCTCCCTGCGAGGTCAACTCCATGCCATCTGCAGAGTTGTAGCTGTCGTCATCCATGATCTTAGACAAGCCGAAGTCGGTGATCTTTATCTCACCACAGGCCGTGCCATTAACCAGCAGGATGTTTCCTATAAATAAAACATTATGTAAAATAGGCTGTCCATTACCGTCCTATGGATACTTAAGAACTGCAAAGACCCATTAACTCCATGTGACTACCAGGCTTAAGGTCGTAGTGGATGATGGGTGGTCGAATCTGATTGAGGTACTTGAGGGCATTGACAAGCTGCATGACAATGGAGCGGCCCTCTTTCTCTGTCATGGACTTATTCTGCTTCAAGTAGAAATCCAGGTCATTGCCTTCACAGTACTCTAGCACTGTGCAGAATCTGCAAGAGATAATACAACATATAGGTGTTTTTGTTTTGTTTTTTCCCCCCCAAGAAATAATTGCTACTGATCACCTAATATTCCCACACAAGAAGCTCGAGTTACATGTTTAAACATCGATAGCAGTAAGTCTTAAGAATAAACATATGAAATATAAGAATCATTCAGTACAAGCCAGACAGATTCAGCTGAAAATGACTGAATTCATTTGGTGAAATTCAGACTTTTTACTTCACTCAACAATCTATATTAAAGTCAACATGAAATACTTTTTTCTTATGACCACACAACCATAAGTTTTGTGTAGCGTGAGGCACTCACGAGTCTGCGTTGATTGAGAAATAGTCATAGAGTTTGACTATTCTGGGATGGTCAAGTTCTTTGTGGATCCTGTATTCTCTACAGGCATGTCTGAAAAGACGAAAAACTGGATGAATGATTTAAGCTTATCCATTCATTTACTTTTAAAAACTGTTTAATGGCATAATATTTCATTACAGGTTAAACATTTCCAGGGATTTATTAACACTGGAAAAAAAAGAAAATTGACAATATCAGACTCACTTGTGGTAGTTTTCCTTCTTCTCCTCCCTCCAGTTCTTGTTAAGCTGATGAATTTTAATGGCCACGTATCGCTGTTCAGTAAAATCAAAAGCCTGTAAAAAACAAATGACATATTGGCGAATCCAGTATCAGGTAATGGTGGAAAGCAGCAGTTTACTGCAAACAGTAATGCTGAAAATCTCTCAGACAATACCTAAAGCCTTCCATGCATTACAGAAAAAAAAAGGGTTCTTTAAAGGCATATAGGGGAAATAAATAGTGCATACTTACTTTAAAAACTTCACTGAAACCTCCTCTTCCAAGTAAACGTAATAGCAGATATCGGTCATTCAGTGTGGGATGGTCTTTAAATCTACAGAGTGATTTTGGTAAACAGGTGGATTTCTTCAGTCTAATTTTAAATCAATTAAAAGCAGAAGTTGAGTAAAGTATATACAACTGTGATTATACGCACTGCGAGTTGTCCTCATTGTGGATTCGCTTAAGCTCTCGAATGTGCAAGTTTCTGACTCGCTCCAGCTGTTCCAGCTCTGCCTGGACCTCTGCTTCTTCCTGCATTCAATCACAATTTATCACCCATCTCATTCCCTGTAGACTTAGGCCTCATAAATTAAAAAAAAAAGGTGCAGAAACAACTGGATTCTAACAGTTGAGCTGGTACCTTTTTTAGACGACCAATTCGAAGTTTGAAAATCTCCTCTTGTTCACGGTAATCAGCCAGGGACAACCTGTGTGATATAAAAGATCAATGACATGCTGACCATCTTTATTATCATTACATGACACTCGAGACATGTGACTACACATGAACACTCACACATACATGACACTTGAGAAAATTACGCAAAAGTAAACAGAGGTATCAGGCGTTGCTGTAAGCTTCATTAGCCTTGTGTAAGCGGGGTGTAGACTCTTACATTTCATTTTCCTGGCCGTTACTTCTGCTCTTTCGTTTGTTCTGTTCCATATTGGGTGGTGGTGTTGAGGCCATGGGTGGTTTCCTTTTCCCCAGCAGCTTCCTCTGCCTCTCGATGTCCTCTCGCTGCGAGTTGATTCGCTCTTGCTGTCTATGAGGTAGAAAAACGATCTGGTGTCAACATTTTTGGTCGATAAATTGGGCTAAACACAAATATTTGTTCCTCTCAATCATGCTGACTTGATAAGGTTCTGAAAAGCGTATCCATCCGTCCACTGCTCGGTGAAAGAAGCTCCGTGGCGTACGGTGGTGAAATGACCCAGACGAAGGCGATCCTGCATGCTCTTGTCCCTGCATGCCATCTTCTCCTGTTTTGACTACAAAAAAATGAAAAGAATAATTGAGCTGGAACCTTTTTTAGACTTCTCATTCTTCTCTACAAACTCGTCAACTTATTTGTAGAGAAAAATGGAACGAATAAAACTGTAAGCATGATTAAAAAACTAAATGCTGTTGCTGATTTTCACTACATGATAAACAGTTAGGTCCTTATGTGTATTTAAGATAAAAGATAGCTGTTTTTTTTTTTATATATGCTTTCTGGAACAAAGACATCCTATGTCCAATAGTACTTGTGCAAATCATTTTCAAACCAACCTTTTCAATTAGCAGCTTCTTGCTCAGGGTCATACACTTGCTAAGCCGCTCCTTGTAGCGCTCCAGCATCTTCTGCTGCTCATCTACTTGCCGCCTCAAGTCACAGTTAGCCTGCAAATACATAAAAAGCTCTAACATCTCATTTTGAATTCAAGAACCCAATGCTAGTTTGTTCCCGAGCTGATATGTTTGATAAAAAATAAAAAATAAAAATAAATAAATAAATAAAAAAAAACATTGTTGCTGCTTGCATTACTGATATTAACATTTATGTAAATAATGCCACAATGACATTTTCAGTTTAATAATGACATCATTCAGAATGTCCGGGGTTGTTGAGACAAGCAGAGGCAAACTGGACCAAAATGATCAAGACAAATCTGCAAATGAGCCAAATTCACTTTAAAATTCTAAATTTGTACATGCACTTCACTGTGTTTGGCATTTATTTGTTTATTTGCATAATATCAAATTCTAGAGACGTTAGAATAAAAATGTATTTAATATTTTTGCTCTAAAATACTCAAAACGCAAGTTAAACTTGTAAGATTTAAATGAAATTAAGCATTTATCTTACTCTCAGCAGGTCGTCTATTCTCCCTTCTTTTTTCTCCAGGTCTGAGTTTTTGGCCTTCTCCAGTGCGGTCAGTTTCAGCAGAGTTAGATCTGACTGGAAGTACAGCAAACATATCAATAAGCCAACAGTTAGCATCTAACTGCATCAAAATGATAATCAATCTTGAAAAATCAAACCTTACTGTTCTGAAAATTATGTAAATTCAAAATGTGCGGCTGTAATTTAACAGTGTAATGAGCAGCACTGTAGGAGACAGAACCCTTACAAGCTGGACATGTATTTGCAGTATCAACAACATATTCAACTAGATTTTATTTCAAATGATAAAGTTAGAGGCAGTTAACCTGATGCAGGTTAGAAAAAAAAATACTGCAAAATGTGGCAAAATAGCAAAATACTCAAACAAATGCTTCTTGAATTATACTGATACCACAACAAAGTTGTGATTTAGGTTATACAGTTACCTGGATGGCTTTGTGTGAGCAGGAGCGTGCAGGAGTTGTCTTAAATGAGCTGCAAGATGAGGAGTCTGTGTGGGCTGAGCCTGTGGACGAGGGACTGCCATCCTGAAAATACATTCCAGAAAAAGAAGAAGAAAGTAAGTAAAATGCAGGAATCGGGAATTACAGGCAGCAGGAAGTGGTATCAAAGGAGCTAAAAGGAAGATAAACCAACAAATACTGAGGGTATTAAGATAAGACAACTGATTGTTTATTCAAAAGAAAAAAAGTTTACAAGTACCCAAAAATGCCATCTTTAATTGCACTTTACTAAATTTCAAAGAACAATTCTGGAAAAACAGTTCATTATTACTGGGTTCGAATGCATACTAGCATACTGTATTTTGAAATATTTGTTGATGCCATGCAAACAGCCCTATCTGTTTGCACATTTTATATGATCAAAGCAGTAGGCTATGACATGATAAAATGCTACACTGGTCAAACAAATAATGCAAATGGAGTTGGCAACAGTCAAAAATGAGAAAATATTTGCTGCCATGTTAACATTTTTATTTCTTTTAATAGAATAAGCAGCTACACAGACAAGCAATCAAAATGACAAATTTGTAACTTAAACTTGACCCACGTGTGCAGCTGAGGCATCATTAAATGAGTATAAAAGGTAAGTTTAAGATAAAGATTGAGAACCAGAAAGTGGGTTCTGCGTGACTGCATTTCAATCAGTTAAGCAACAGTCCAGTTTTTCTGCTGTCAAAGGCTACCATTTACAACACAGTAACTTTCTCACACACTGAGCAGAGTTCTTTGGTGCAACAGGACACTGAAAGTCATTTAAACATGTACTTAATTTAGAGCCCCTGCTATAACAAACTGTTCACACGTTGGTTGGTGGATAAGATGGAGCTGTGATGAGGACAGATATTATTTTAAATATCATTTACAAAAATGGAGGGTGAAGAGGATTTAAATTCAGACCATGTCAGTCGTAAAATCTGTGCCATTGTACAAATTACATTAAAACAATGACATCTTTAAATATCACTAAAGAAGCAGCAAAAAATATTAAAATGAACACATTTTTCAGGCCAAGTTCATCCAAGTTTTGAGAAGTGAAAGTTAAAAAAAAAAAAAAAAAAATCACATACATGCACACAAAATACATGGCAATCGTAGAAATAAGTTATGTTAAATTAACATTTCAGAAAAGTACTTCTCCAACCACCAAATAACCCAACTTGGAGAATATTGTTTCAACAAGAAAGTAGATGAAGACTCTTATTAACCAGCTGCTTTTCACTAAAATTAACAAGAAAAAAGCAGACAAGCAAAGAGCAAAGCAGATGAAAGATATGAAGATGGATGCTGGTGCTCACCGGAGGATAAGACAGTGAGTGCTGTGAGAAGGAGCGCACCAGCATGGGGATGCCTCGGGCAGGACTGGTGCCAGAGCCGCTGCTACCAGCAAACTGACCATGGAGTCATTGACAAAGAGTACAGGCACAAAACAGAAAGAAAAGGGAAAGAGTGGTTATTCAAAGAAAGATGAATGAAGGAACTTGCTGAATCTGTCAGAACATATGGGTGAGATGGGAAAGACTGAAGGTGATTTGAAGCAATGCAGAAAAAAAGCTACAAACATTATCTCCATTTAGCTCGTACTTACCTCAAAATAATCACCTGCTCTGTGCCACCTTCCTTTTCCTACAAGAAAAAGAAAAATATGAAGGTTTAACAGAAAATCCCATGTGACTTTTCTTTGATTTAAAAAGTTCTGTCTGTACCGATGTAAATTATGAATACAGAGATCGATTACTGCTGGAAAATGCTAATTTGGACAGTCTGTCAGAAGATAGGTTGGACTTGCCTTGGCTGTTACTGTCAAAGGGCTCTCCTTTTCTCTTCCTGCTTCTGTCATTGGTCTTCTTCTCTGGTGTCTGACGTATGCAGGAAAGCATGTTCAATTTAAACTTTGCTCTTTTGAGCTTATACAATGAACCATATTGACAAAATGACCAAAAAAGGGAAAACTTGTTTGAAACAAAATGCTTTTAAGTATTGTAGCATCAACATATAGAAAGCATTACAGAGAAAGCATAAGTAGTAAATCACTTTAAACACAGCTGACTGTTATTTCAGCTGAAACCCAATGGAAGAGTATTTTTCTCAGTCTAACAACTTAAAAGGATGAGGATGGTAGTAAAAGAAGTTTTGGAAGAATTAAGACACAAGGATGATTGAAACCCCTGTGAGACTTGACAATATGTGTATTGTACTATACTGTACAAGTAATAAACATTTTTGCCTTAAATTTCCATTCAGGTCTCTCATTTGATTTTTTATTCTCGACTTTATTCAGAGATACAGATAATGGATAAAAAGTTAAATAGGAGCATTTCTAAATCAATATACTTGAATGCAGTTAAAGGGAAATTGCATTTAGTTACTCTATAATGAAATCATTCATGTAACAAAAAACAAACAGCTAAGAGTTAATAAACTGTAGTGTTCATCAGTCCAAGAAAGCACCAGTAATACACCACAAATCTAAACCACTACCAAAGGTTGAATTGTGCACAAACCACCAAAGGAATTGAGGACTAGTACACATTCACTTCTCATTTCATCTGAGCTGACATTTTTCTTCCCAACCAACCTCGATCTCCTTGTCACTGAGTGATCCTGCACTGCACAAAGACTGGTTTGATGATTCACTGTTGGCTGAACTCTATAATGGAGAAGAGAAACAATGCGATTGATTAGTCATGTGCCACTCTTGTGAGGAGAACAGAAAAAAAATCTGAGAAAAACAACAGCTACATGCAATCCCACATCCTGTCTTATACGAAAATGCATTTTTCAAGTAAACCAATTAAATCAATCTCTTGACAAATTATTTGACATAATAATAGTACAATGCTTTTCATTTCAAAATGGGGGTTTATAACAATAATTCCTCAATATTTTCTTAAAGTATCTAATTTTTGCTAGAATTATAGGTAATGTAGTTCTCAATTACAGCTCAAAAAGGATTGCCCCTAAGCTAAAATGATAAGCCAGTGTGCAACAGTGGGCATGTAATACAGATCCCCATGTAAATCTACAAATCTTCAAACCACATCCAGCTGGGGTTATTCATGACTAGCTTACGAGACTTAGAAGAAACAGCAGGCTTACTGGGGCAGCAGGCTAATGCTTTTAAGGCCTGCTGGCTCTCTGCTGCTCAAGGTCACACAAACAGCCAAGAAATTTTCTCAGTCTTCCTGTTAACATGTACACTTCGCATATTCATTGCAATGTCTCAAACCGCAGTTTGATGCAACCTTTAATGTAGTCCACATATTCAGTCAAATATAATCTGTGCTTGAATACCACAGCTAGCATGCCTAACAATTTATTTTGGAGCACTATATAGGCCAGTCATAAATAACAGTAATTGCTTTTTTAGGAACTGCCATTTTCTCATACAGTATATGAACCCACACACAGTATCACCCGGCCTGTTACATGGCAGTGTTAAAGCAAAGCACACAACCAATTCTGTAAGCTTCAAATGCCGTGCTGTTTCAGTGTGACTAGTCTCAAATGAAACAAAGAGTTGCTGGCCAGCTCCTGTATCAGCCTAAACAGAGCTTGTCTTGTTTAATCTTGAGCCCAACAACATGTCTGCTGAAGGATGAAAGATGCTCTGAACTTTAAGCTTTTCTAACCTTATAGACTTAAAAAAGAAAACTATTTGGGAACGAAACTGGTAGACGAGCCTTTGTACGTCCAAACTGACCTTATTAATATTGAAAATCAGACATCACTTCAGTTTCAGTTTATAATACTTTCTTTCAAAAGTATTATAAAAAAAAAAACTCAACTAGTCTAAATGGTATTTAAAGTTGAACATCTGCAGAGATAATCCACATTTATAATAACCCGTCATAATGAGCCATTATAGTATCATAGTTGTACCAACCTTGGCCACACCAACTCCAGTGAAGCGGGCCTCAAGCAGTTCCTGCCTGCGTGGGTCCAGGCTGAGAGCCTGACTATGAAGTCCTTCCATCATGCCTAGAAGGAAAAATGAAGACAGTGAGCAAAAATGCAACTTACCAGGGTTGGACTTGTGTCACACAAGAAACTATGTAAAAAATTTAGTCTTTCTTGAACAGGTAGCATAAACATCTTGCCCATCTTGATGCGTAAATGGCAAAAAGGACACCTTTAACCACAGATACAAGGGAGATTGGGCCTACGCTGAAGCAGAAAATTTTACAGTCAACTGTCCAAAGAACATCACTACTCACAACGGGGGCAAAACAATCTCTGTCTACTGTATGACCTGAGAATTACAGAAGGAAAACTTAGAAGATGACTATAAACTATCTACAAACTGCATGGATTTCACATACATACATTAAAATTAAAAATACCATCCAAGTTTACTTCAACCTTATCAAATGGCATGAATTTAGTGTGTTATATATGTAAGGAAAACATATTTGATGGATGACATCAACAGGTGAACAAGGTAAAATTATCTAATGGATACCACTTTACAACCAACACAATTCATTTCCTACATAATGCAAGGCGTGCCATAAATGTTATGTTTATGTATGCAACTGAGAAATCAGGTGAAATATTAAAGAAATGGTTCTGATCCATATTAATTTCAGCCACTTCAACTGTAATCATAAATTTCATCAGCTGAACTGTTAAAACTCCGTATGTGATGTAAGGTTTTACTCAAATGATAAATAACTAAACAGAGACACCGAATCTGGGCATTGCATAACCAAGTGACAGAAGACAGGAAGAAAGGACCAGCAAATTACAAATCTTTAACAAATATACTGCACTATTTTACTTTATTTTCATCCTCAACAAGCAAAGATCTCTGTTAGACATTATTAGGGTGTCCATCAACTATTGACAGACCAACTAGAGAGCGAATAAGCTACATTTAATTGTGCCAACTGCTAGGCAACAAATTATCATAGTTCTGGCCAAGAAGCCTTACAATCCCATTAACTTGTTTAGCAAAACAATGCCAGCAAACAACTCTTACGTGGCTCCATCTTAACTCTCATGACAAACCCACTGTTAAAGAGTTACTAAGTTTAACTGATGTTTCTACCAAACTGACTTTATAAAAGTTGGTTTAACAACGACTGTGTTGCAGTTAACGCCAAACTTAGCTATCGCTAACTAATCAAAATCTTATCTATACTCTAAAAGAAAAAAAAAGAAAAACAAGACACTGCATTACACTGTCAACTTATCATGTATCAGTCAACAGTTAAGATGAGTAACGGCAGTGAAAACTACACTGGTTGTTCAGACAATAGTTTGGGTTATGAGGTTAGATATCTAAACTAGCTAGCGTCAAGTTGTGTAGCAAGCTAAGGTTAACATTAGCTACAATAGAAGTCTCACCTGGAAAACCTTTAGCAGTTTTCACAACCGCTCACAGTCCCAAAAGAGATGTTGTCCGTCCATCCGGTGACAGCAAACTATTTAACAGCTCCAGGTCCCATACACCCCAACTAACGTTGTCTGAATTAAGTAATCCATTTACAATTCTGTCAAATTCAGGTAAGACATTTGTTAGCTTAGCTAATGCTAGCTACACGGAGCAGGATAGCTGGCTCCCGCTGGTGTCATCCGGACGGGAGGCCGTGATCCTCGGGGTTTCCTTGTTCGTGTTGTTGTCCCTGTACGGGAAGGTGAGGAGCTGTCAATGCTTTGAAGCCTTTTGACAAGGGTTGTCACATTTCTGTCTCACTCAGTCTATCTTTTGACATTATCGAGCATCTACACCTGGAACAGTTGCCTTGTTAGAGTCCATTCAATAACTGATAGCAAAAGATCATAACCCCTTGCACCACGGCTGCATAAGGCTCCAGAGACAGCTGACACTGATGCTTCCCAAGTGCAGGTTTAACACTGTAACCTCCTCTGTTCAGAACCACCTATAGTATAGCCTACTGTTGTCAAGGTTGAAATTCATCATAGAAGAAAACTTCCCCGGAACACCAGACCTCCAAATATCGAACTCATTTATAAATGTTTGGGAAGACATTAAGAATTTTTGATTATTAATTAATGATTTGCGCGTTTAAAGTACAGGACAAGTAAGTCCTGCCCAACCATGGAATTTTCCAGCAGGGCCATTGGGATCAGTGTTGTACGACAACGATATTATGCCGGAAATTATGAAATAGCTGATTGAAAGGAATAATGAATAAAAAAAATAAAGAATAAAAAATATAATTTAGTCAAATAAAATAATAACAATTAAAACCACACTGCTCCCCCCAAAAGAATAAATAAATAAATGAAATAGTGCACCTTTCTCATGAATAGTGGACCAAAATATATGTCAACAGGTGCAGAAGTAATTGAACATTACAGAAAAAGGGTTGCTCAATAAAATTCTAGTTCAGGAGCCCCATCACTGTTTTGTTAATTTATTTTGTTGTTTGTTTTTAATATTTCTTTTGAACCACAGTTTTTTTTTTTCATAATTCAAGTTTTTATTGTTTTTCTTGGTCTGACAAAAATATACAGTAAATATAACAAGCTTTATCAACTACCAGGGGGCTTCAATATAACAGTTATATGAAAAAATAACATAAAACAACACAAAATTAAATCCATACTTACTATCATAATTATATCTATGTTCAGGGTGTGGAAATCCTTACCGTGTGCCTCTCAGAATAACATCAGTTGTTACAGCAGCAATATTTAAGTGCTATCCTGCTGGCTGATATAATACCAGAATGGTTCCCAAACAGAGATAGGGTATTTGTTGTTCAATTTATGGAGCATACATTCATATGAAGCCATCCTAGTCAATATATTCACCCATTCATTAAACTGTGGTATTTTCTGTGTTTTCCAGTGTTTGAGAATAACTCTAGCTGCTACAGACACTCCACTTCCCAGCCAGTTGCTCAAGACATGTAAGACAACTGACCAGAAGCGACTTATAATTGGGCACTCCCATAAACAGTGAATCAAAGTACCAGTATCATTTTGACATTTCCAACACAGAGTTATTTATAAGACCCATTCTGTTAAGTCGTGTTGGAGTCCAGTAACATCTATGTATAATCTTATATTGGGTGAGTTTGCCTTTACATTCTCGTATAATTTTCCCAGTTTCTGAAAGAATCTGTGTCCATTCTTCATCCTCAAACACGCATCCAAAGTCCTTTTCCCATGAGGCTTTTAAGTTCTTACAGTCAGTACTGAGTGCTGTGTTAAATCTTTTGTAAAATATTGAGGCTCGGTGATGTCGAGGTGGCAGAGTCAAACAGTCCAGGATATGATTATTGTGAGTTTGATGTGGTAAAGACATTATACAATTCCTTATCTGAAGATACTTCCAAAAATGACCTTTCCCTGCAAACTGTATTTGCTCATAACATCCATAATTTTTTTTGCATTTTTACTCTGTTCAATTTTGATTTATTTCACTGACAGCTGATTTTTCTTTCTTATTTAAAGCAACCCTTACCGATGTTGCATTCTTACACTATTTTTCTAACAGGGTAAAATGCTATGAATGAGGTAATGGAACTCTAAAATACAAGACAGACCCACCATTAATCAAAATAAAATATTATTCCAATCTCCAAATATTCAATGAAAACTCCAACCAATCCTTGAAGTGGGGTGCACCTCTAGGATTGTCCAACGGACCTGCCTGTCAGACCTTTGATTCTGCATTGGGATGTGGAGGGAATGAAGGGGTGTGTCTTAGGAGTGAGGCGGGACTGTTTATATTCAAATAATCTTGCTGTGCTTTCTGAAATGCAAGATCTGTAAAGGTTGCTTTAATGGAAGGGTATGCATAATTTTGAGGATGACTGTACATATATATATATATATATATGTATATATATATATATATATATATATATATATGTGTGTGTGTGTGTGTGTGTTCCCTGTAACATTAAAAGATACCTTGAAATTAAATACAATAAGTAATACAAAAAGTGAAAAGAATAAGAGTAAACTTTACAAACAGGAAACAGGTGTAGCAATGTGGGTGGGATTTGAGATGTATGGACACAATGGATGGCCAAGTGAGTAGTAGGGTTTTAAACTGAACGTGGTATGAGATGGAAAGCCAGTGCAGATGCTGCAGAACAGGTGTGATGGGGAAATGAAGTCCTACTTATTACATGAGCATGAATTCTGAACCAGTTGCAGTTTATGTAAAGTTTTCGGAGGGAGATCAAATAAAACGGAGTTGCAGTAGTCTAAGCGGGACATGACTAGACTGTGAATGAGAATGAAAGTGGTGTGGGGCATGAAGGAGGGGCATAGATGGTTGATTTTGTAGAGATTAAAGCAGGCTCTACTGCTGATGCTATTAACATGGAATGTGAAAATGTGAAAGAAAGTGTGCTATTGAGGATGACTCCCAGATTCTTGACCTGAGGGGAGGGAGAAATAACTGTTATCAATGAAAGAAGTGGAACTGTGAGATTTGGTCAGAGTGGATTCTGTACCAAGCAGCATTTTAGTTTTTTCCCTGGTTGAATTAAGAAAGTTGAATGCATATCCAGGATGACAGTTGAGAAGGGATGAAGGTGGGGTATTGGAATCTGGTTTAGAGGAGGGGTAGAGCTGGGTGTCATCTGCATAACACTTAAAGTTGATCAAACTTAAGCCAAACTGTTGAAGATGTTGCTGATGCTGAGTTTCTGTTGGTGGTAGCGAATCTTTCACAACCCCTACAACAATCTTGTCTATTTTCTGTTCACTAGTAATATTTTGTTTTTAGGTTGTAACACACCTACTCGCTGTTAAAATTGCACGCGGTGTGTGATAAATTTCTTTCTGTCACTGTTAAGTCTTCCCCAGGGTCTCCCTGAATCTGCTATGTCATGTAGTCACCACGTGGTTCAAGCACGCACAGAGACAACGTGCACCAGGAAACCATCAAGATGAGTGTTTACGGGCTCATGATCTGATCATGAAAAGGTTTAAACTACCCTGTCGAATTGAAAATTATTCCCAATTGAGGCAGACTGGCTCAGCTGACATGTTTATATGGTGCATTTTTGTGCTGATTGGTGTTCAACTGGATCAAAAATGTTCCATGCAAACGCAGCAGTGAATTACTGAAACGCTTTGTCCACTCAACCATTTTCTTGCCACATCTCTCTCTCTGGTCACATTTGCTGGTTCATCCGGGAGATCCTGCAGCGCATGTGAACGCATGTGACACACCCTGACTCCCCCCCTTCCTTTACAATGTGTCTTCATCTCCTTCTTACATGTAGATCCATCTTCATATCATTGCTTGATCCAGCTGTTTATTTTGCAAGAAGTTTTTATTTTGGAAATGGACTGGATTCTTTACTGTACTTTATTCATCCCACTTCCCACCGTACGTCAGAAATTTGGCTGTGGCAAGCGCAGTAGACCTGATGCTGAAATGATCTTCAGACACCTCCAACAGTCCTGAAGACACATCAGAAGTGGATTTTTGTGAAAATGCTGAACAAATTTTGTTGGAAACCAGAATCCAGAGGCTGCAGCAGCCCCTCCAGCTATAGTGCTGGCTGCATTGCCTCCACTGAGAAAACCTTTGACCCAGGTTGACTCCAGCATTTCAGTTGGTCTCCCTGCATCGGTGGACCCAACCACAGCAGAAAGACTCCAGCCTGGTTTGATCCCTTACCTATATATCCCATTTGAACAATCTGTTGCAGATCCCAAATCAGCTGCAGAGGGGTCTATTGAACTAACCAGGATCAACCCAACCCAGAGGTTAGCGGTAAACCTGAAGCAGCAGCTCCATCATCAAACCTTAGCTAAGGCTCAACAGCTTTCGTCTGTTCTGCAGCAGAATAACCAGCTGCTGGATGAGGTGAAGGAGCTGTCAGACAGGATTCATCTGAAAACCATCAAGCAGTCAGTGGCTTCCCAAAAGGAGAAAAGCCTAAACAAAGATACCTTAGAAGAGAAGGTAAAAACAAGACACAGCTGAGACTTCCTTCACTCAGCTACGGGAACAATCAGTGCAAGTCCAGACCCAGCTGACTCCAGCTGTGATGGATAAACTGAGATACGTGGAGAACCAGAAGAGCCAGTGGGAGAGCGAGAAGTCCTCCCCAGCCAGCATTTCCTTGTGGGGCCCATATGGGTTAAATTTTGGCTTCATATGAGGGACCCAAGTGGGATTGTCCATGGTTACCATGGTGGCCCCACCTGTGTTTTCCCATATAGCCTATAGGCATGGGCTTGAACTGGGCAAATTTGCAGATCTCATAGTTTAAGTTACATGGGCCCCATATGTGGAAGCCCACATGGGAAAAGCACAGATGGAGCCACCATAGAAACTGTGGGCAAACCCACTTGGGTCCCTCATATGCAGCCAAAATCTAACCCAAATGGGCCCCACATGCAATGCTGGCTGGGTCCCTTCTGGAAATGATAACCACCCTGACAGTGGAGATCACCAAGGACGAAGCTGGAGAACAAGAGTTTACAGACAGTCTGATAGCAGGATAGAAATCCTGGAGAAGACTGTGGTGGAAAAACCAAACCAGAAATCTTCCAGAGGAGAAATCCACCAGGTCCCCAAAAGATCTAAAACCACTCGACCTCACCCCAAGTTCTTAGAACTGAAACTCAGTTTGACAGTTTCTCATTGAAACACTCTCACTCATCCTTAATATTTAACCCTCAACCCTCATCTCCCCAACTTTTCCCTCCAACTCGCATCCTTCCAATCTTCCTCCCAGAAGAATTCAAACCAGACATCTTCCAGGAGGGAATTCCACCAGCTCCCCAAAGCTGGGAAAACTCAATCTTAATCCCCCCCCCCCAACTCTCTCTCAACTCTCCCTCCTCTTCATTTTTACCCTTCATCTTTTTACCCCCTTTTTCATTTCATTGTGCAATTTGGTTCCATTTGGTCACAAAATATTTTACATGGACATCTAATTGGACCTCTAATTATACAAGTTGCTCATTTATTTATAAATCTCTTAAAATGTCTTCATATTTGACTATAGCTACACTTTCAGAAAACATATTAAATGTAGCCTTAGAGGAGTGCAAATGGTTGTTTTTAGGGTGGTACCTCAAAGGTGCTGCTGCTGTTTCCTCAGCAGTGAGGTTTATACCTTTTAGTGACTAGGACTGGACCTCTGGGAGCTGTGCGGTCTTTAAAAGGTATATACTTCACTGCTGAGGGTACAAGAGCTGTACCCGTATGGATGTCACCCCAGTAACGATCCTTTGTAGCCGTTTAGGTCCCTTATTCTCCGAGTGTAGTTCTGGTCAAATATGGTGAAATTTGAGTCTGGCTCCTTGTGTCAGACGGATCTACTGAAATGATAAGTTTGGTAGAGTTTTATGTGTAAATGAATAACTAATTAACATAAATACAGTATTTTTTGATATATTTAATTTTACAGAGTGAGTATTCATTAACACCTCAAATGAACTATTTTCAACCTAAACTCAACCTTTAAAGTTGAGCTGGCCTTTTCCCTTTATTCACCTCCATTCTTCTTTCCCTTTCTTTTCCTTTCCCCTTCTATAAAAAAAATCCCACAAAATAAAATAAATTAATAAAAACATACAAAAAAACCCTTGTTGCTATAAGAAAATGTTTTAGGAAGTTGCCAATGCAGTATGTATGCTGAAAGAATTAAATATATAAATGTGCAACGGAGGCAAAATGCAGTTGAAACTTTACTTATTTTTCTACTGAAATGTAATGTTTTTCATAGATTTCTTAAAGGATTGTTTATTAAATGTGAAAATCTTAATTATGTACTTCTACTTCTTTGTACTAAATCAGAGAAGAATGGAGTTTTCCTTATTTAAAGGTTAGAAAATTGTTATTTTACTATTCCAACACACTGGCAATCACATTGTTCCAAATGTGGAACCTAAAATTTGACCCCCCTGCTCACAGAGATGATTAGATTCAGCATTTCTGGCTGAAACAGATAAACTGATAACAACTGTACACCATGTAGGTCTGAGGGCAGCTCACCAACTAAGAGAACCGAAGAACCAGATGGTCAGAGGTGAATGAACCCTGCAGACCTGCAGTGATGGAAAGCTCAGAATTTTGTACAGAAAAAGTCAAAGCACCCTGATCCTGACTGAGGAACAGAGGGAGTTGAGCTGAAGCTGTGGGCAGTTTCGCGCCGAAATTTCAGGATGGAACCAGGAAAAGTTTAATATCCTGGAATGAACTCGGACAAATAGTAATACATATGCCTTAATGCTTACAGCGCTGGCACCAAAAGTATACTAAGGTCATCAGCAAACCATTGATCCAAATCTTATGGCATCCAGTTCAGACTAAATTGGATCTGAGTGATATTTCAAACAGCTACCCTGCACATTAAAATGTGACTCCAAAAGGTTCCTGACTAAGCATCCATCTGGGTCATTGGAAGTGACTTATTGTTGAGCATCAGCAAACAAGATCAAAGTTTTTTCTTGACATGTTTGAACGTGACCAACCAATACATCTATTGGTTAAATACTAAAAGTCCAGGCACCTTTGGCACTATTGCCATGGGTGGCATCCCATGGCATAAACACACAAGCTGGCACCCCATTATAATGGGAATTGTCACGTTTTGCGTGGCCTGATTTCTTGTGTCCCGTCCACAATCCCTCCAACACTGTAGCCGCAGTCCTGTCCACATTCCCAGAGACTTATGCATTACAGAGGTTGTGAACAGCGGCAATGCCAGCTGCCAAAAAGACCAAAACTCCCCTTGCTGGGGAAGCTGGACAGTGCATACACAGATCTCCCTCACCTCTCAGCAGGGACTGCACCTTAGAAATTCGGGTGTTTCCAGGACATTGCTCTGGTGCTGCTGCCAGTCTTTGGGTCAACATATCCATGTGCTTAAATGTTTTTATGTATGAATGTGCTCAAAAGAAACTACAACTTTTTTAGCCTATTCTTGTGTGTTTTACAGGTTCCATGAAGGGATGCCAGTGTCATTTATTAGGTTAATTGTTGCCTTCATTTACTTAAAAAAACAATACATAGTCTTTCTTGTTCACACCTCAAAATATAGGCTTAGAAAATTTACCACATTAGAGAAAATAATTATAAAAAAAAAAAAATACAACAAACGCTCAATAGTTTATTCTGTACCACATCACATCAGCTGCAACTTATCTCACTGCAGACAAATCCCAATTTTCTGATCAGGAAGTGAAGCTCTCCGTTCGGTATATTATCTGCCCCTCACTTCCTCAATGGAGCTTAAGGATTACATTACCTTTTTTTTTCCACTGAGTTTGCAATTGTATCCATTCATGATGGTAGCTTTGGAAACAATACAGTAATTTTGGGGTGGGGGGGGGCATCGTTTTTAAAAATCATGAACATGAGAGTTCCATTATTTATCATTACACCAGGGAGGTAAAGTCTAAGCAGCATTTCATTAATATTTAAAGACTTGAAAGGCTGCAAATATTTAAGCAAGTACAGCAGCACAGCATCTGCTTTGGGCTTGGACAAAAAAAAAAAAAAAAAAAAATCATTAAAACACACACAACAGCATCTTCTGTTTAATCAGTGTAGTATGGAATAATGTCGAATCCCTGATAAAAGTGTCTTCTGAATCATTTCTACATATTTACACATAATTATTAATTATTGTCTTGTGACAGTAGAAGCCTGCACATGATCCGTTGCTTTCACCCAAAGGATGCTAAAAGTCCATTGTTTCATCCTTCATTGTTCCTCTTTGCTCAGTAGCATCAGTCTTTTCCTCTGTATGTGATATTTGTGAAGGTAGATGTGGCTCCTTTGTAGAGAGGATTGTGCCCCTGTTAAAGGAAAATAAAGACAGTAATGAGAGATTCAGGAGCACAAAATAGTCTTGAAAATGTGTAAATTCTACAAAGATTTAAAGCGTAAATCTTTACTTTCTTTGTGTACATGTGTTATCCATTTGTTTCCAGGTTGTTCCCTTCAGAATTGTAAATTTCTGAATGTGTAACTTGTGTTTTCACTCGTTACTCAGTGACCGCAGTGATTCTTTGAGATCTGAGGCCTTGGGTGTGTTTTTGAGGCCACAAAGAGGCCTATTACTAGTAAAGGGTAATTAACACTGGCTAATTTAAACCCAGCCCTTCCGCTGGCTGCCTTTTGTTCTGCTGAGAGTAACAGCATGCCACAAAAATAATAAAAAAAACTGCATCAGAAAACAGGAGCAATTCACTGCATGTGTGGCCTTTCATGTGTGTAAGAGTGTGTTGGAATTTACAGGAATATTTGCATACAGTACCAGTGTGTGCAAAGAAAAAAAGGAAACTTCACAGGTATTAGTGCTAAAAACTGCCATAAATCATCCTAATATTTAACCAGTTTCCAAACACACTTATTCATAGACGCTACGTTCACGCTAGATTCACATACCGTGTCCCATTTGGCACGAGCACGCTCTTCCTCAAATTTGGCAAACTCTCGTCTGTCATGGATGGTAACCAGCAGCTTCCAGATCAGCAGAGCTGCCAGGCCAAGGAACAAGATGGCTCCTGCCACTGATAGAAGCACCACTAAAATGTCTGGACCCTTGGGGCAGTCTGGAGGGGCACAGGAAGAGATAAAGAGGTGAACAGATTGGACACATCAGAGAAGATAGCCTTGGACCAGGCCAGAGGAAGTCTAACTTCATAATCCTGTTTCCTCCTTGAGTCTTCTTTGACAGAAATGTTGATTAATTTCAACTGCTTGGCCCAAAAAAAAAAGTTGCAGCATTTTCCAACATGTCTGCTGAAGTTATCAGTTAAAGTGATAGAAGAGAATATGGGCAGCATAATGGTTGTGAACATTAAATTTGGTTAAATACCAAAGAGCAAAAAAGAGGATGGGCTACAGTGGAAAATAGTTACATCTTACAGCCGTGCCACAACTCTCCCTTCCCTCATTATGGTCTGGCAAAATGCAACAGGAATCTGATTTGCACAGTTTCAACAAGAACACACATTAGATGGCTGACAGTACCCATTAACATGAAGCATTCCATCGCCAGAGTGGAAGAATACATGACTTGTTGTGCTCTCCTCAGTCATCTTTCCCATCATTAGCTGTTCTGGAAAACTTGATCGTAAATTAACCACCAAATATGGTTTTGAGTAATGCAAGGGGGAAAGGCCAAGTGCTGCTGAATCATCCTTTATTTTACACCTACATCTTGTTAGAATGATTCCATAAAAGTTTGGGGAGTTTCAAGAGGAAATGAGTTAAATAATCAGCTCTGCACCGTCATTTATTTGCTGATTGGCTTGGCCTCTGCATCCAGGTTTAAACGGTTATTAAAGGATGTTTTTTCAGACTGAGGCCAAGTCAGTGTGACAACGAGGATGCAGGTCAAAGTTGTGTAACAACTCAAAAGTTTGTTGTCTTAGTCAGCATCTCACTATCAGATGTTGAGTCAGCAATGTTTGGGTTCCTTCAGATAAAATGTCTGGTTTTGCCTGTGATGTTCTTTTTGATTAGAAGTGGGCAGGACTTGGATGCCCACTACATACTGTATTAAACCCATTAGTTAGCTTCGGGTCAGAGTCAGGTGTTTTTGTACATTCTTTTAACTTTCATGGGCAACAATCAAATCAGGATAGCAAAAGCCACATTCATCACTCAGTCATTTAATGTTTTGGGGTATATTTAAGATTTTTTGTTGTATGAATGTAGATGGAACTGACACTGTATTTTAGTTTTGGCCCTGACTTGAAAATTAGTGAATGCACTCAGGTGTTGTGCTTCATCTGAAGTCATTAAAACCAGAGTTATTTAATGAAGGACTGAATGTCAAATAAAAACTTTCACATTGCACCCAAGTGCCAGATGTTAGCGAGTGGTTTTTGGGTGTTTAACCAATGTAAAAATGGCTGTTGTGTGCGTGTCTGTACTCATTTGTTTGCCAGATTTGAAGTATTTTTGAAACATCTAATCACTGTCTGAGTTTGAGTGCATGGTGTCATGCACATACAATATGTGGACAGCACTGTTGAATAACCTACAGAAAAACCAGGGCGAACTTTTATGGCCAACATCAAAGCATCTCTCCACTTCCTTGCTCTTTCATTTTTACTTTGCGCCATTACTGCCACTTCAGCTGACCCCTTTGATCCTTACAACTATCCTTACAGCTTATACACAAATCATTTTACTTTAAAGATCATTTTCACACTATTAATCACCATCCTCTTATTCATTTGTGTTCTTTGCCTGTCTTTGGCTCACATAGTTTTCCCTTGCTGGCTCTCCTGTTTTCCTCTTGAGGATATGTAGAGTCAGCGTTACTCTGGTTCCTGAGCCGTGCCGCTGTTTACAACCATCTTTGACACGGCAGGGAGTGCCTGTGTTCAAGGCAAATCGTGGGGCACTTCTCTGATCCCCAGTTGTGTTTAAATTAAACACACACATTCATTAAAAGGTATAGTCCAAAGGACAGACTTTCTCTGCGGGCAATGGTGGTCATTAAAGGCTGTTGTACCCCACGCTCTCTCTTCTCGGCCACCTAACAAGCAGATGAAGAGCAGGCATCAGAAAAGTGACAAAAAAAACAAAGCCGAAAGGGGAACTTTGACCATTTTTGCATTTTTAGTGATTAATCTTTGCTAGTGGCTCAGTTCTTGTAGGAACTATTGATGTTAATACAGCTTTCCTTCTGTCTACCTCATATAAGCTGAATCATATGAAGAAGAAGCACAGTGTATGATATTGTACTGAAATATCTTTGGTCACTTGAGGGCAGCACACAGCCTGCGAATCCAACATTCTTGTGTTATATCATTATAACTACATGTAAGTAAAACCAGCAGAAACAGGGCAGCTGTTCATTTGGAGTAGCGTTAGTAGGTTTAATTGAATTTTAAACTTGGTGTTCACCCAATTTTTTCTCCCCATAGCCACTCAGTGATAATGACTAATATTTACTTAATTGCTATATGTGTTCAAATTACCGCAGGTTATTGCCCCAGTACAAATTAAAGCAAACTGTGCTTGGCACTGAATCAGTATGGGTTTGTCAGCTGGAAATATTTACAAATGCAGAAGAGTGTACAATAAAGCAGCTACAACACAGCTTGAATATTTTTGCATTAGCTGATGTGAATATAAAACCTCTAAAACCTCAGTCAGACGTATTTGGTGGGTTTCAGTTTCTTTGTTTTGTTTTGTTTTTCTTTTCTTTTCTTTTTTTACACAGGGTCTCTCTTTTAGGCTTCATAAAGAAAGAAAAGGGGGGGGGCAGCAGGGTGCATTTCAGATGTCATTTGACATTAAATAGTATTTCAAAAGTTAAAAAGAGACAAAAATATTGCAGCTGCAAACAAGTCAAGAGAAGAAAAAGAGTAAATGCTTAACAGATTGGCAATTCAACAGGTTTACACGTATCCTATAATTTTTTTCTTTAAGAGAAATAGCTCATAAACTATTTAATCTGGGGCTGAATTTTTATGGAGCTAGCGTCTAGCAGTTTTTTGTGTTACTGCACTTCACAGCCTCTTTTTCTGCAATCCATGAGTTCAACATACAATGTTAACCCTGATCTTTCCATTCACTGTACTCCGTTCAGGTCTCTGTTAGTGGTGGACCTCTTACCTGGCTCTTTGATGACAAACAGGATAGATTTGCCACTGGCGTCCTCATAGTACTGGAAGCGCTCCACACAGTCATCCTCATCTTTGTAAGTGCAGTTTACAGCGTTTGTGTCATGGAGCACTGTGTGGAAAAATGTTGAGGAAATAACTCATCAGTGAGCCAAGACTTGAACCTATCACTGTTATGCTTGTATGAAGAATAAAATCTGAATATGTTCTGTCTTAATTCCTGGTTTATTTGGAAATGACGCTCCTTTGAGCATTTTGGTTATTACTTTCTCTGCTTTTTGCTCCTCACCTATTATTTTTGTTATCCAGTATATTTACGCTTTCCTCTCTTTCGTGTTAGCTCCCAGAACCTTTTTGAATCTACCAGCTTATTTCCCCACTTGTCTTGTTCTAAAAGCTTTATCAAGCTTAGTTCTGCTTGGATTTATTTTGATTTTGTTTTGGCACCTGGACCTGCAGCTTTGCTTTCCTTTTGAACCAGTTTCTTTTTTATTCTGTGTCTGGTTCCTTTTTCCTAACCCTGTTGTAGCAGATACTCATTGGGCAGACCAGTCCACTCCCAGCTTTAAAAGGCAAGATCATGTAATTTGGTAAGGATGATACTGGCTGAATGACACACTTATGGCATTATGAATAACATGAAGTCATTTAGAAATGAAGACACACGTGATGACTGATTAACTGACCATGTTTTTTTTTTCTTTAAATTCACTTAATTGAAAAATCCCGACTGACCATATTTAAATAATCACAGAGCTGAAAGTTATTTTCCTCTTCAATAGGGGTGTCCAAGTTCAGTCCTTGAGATCTACTTTTCTGCAGCTTTTAGATGCATCCCTTCTCCAGCACACCTGAATTACCTCATGCACCTATCACTCAGCTCTACAGAGGCCTGCTAACGAGCCATTTATCTGATTCAGGTGTGTTGGCAAAGGGATGCATCTAGAAGTTGCAGGATAGCGGCTCTCAGGACTGGACTTGCAGTGGTAAATTTTTCTCATCAATGTCTCATGTATTTACACCATCTAAAAACATCCGAAAAATAAAAATTAATCACGAACATTGCAGTTGGTTAGTGTTTACATAGTTATTATCAGTGGATGATACCAAACATGACAGCCTTGATTTTTTTGAGCAAAGTTTTGATCAGCTGCGTCTCACCTAGTTCGTCCACGAGGACAATCTCATCTTTGCATATTCGACTGCAGGTGTTGTCCTCAAACAGCTTGCCTCTCTTGAAATGTTTGCACTCCACGCACTCCCTGACAGAAGGAAAATATAAATGAATATGTGTCACAGCATGAGTTTATCTAAGAAATCCCTCTGGAAGGCAAATTCATGCTAGCTTGTGCAGTTGCAGACTCACTTCTTCATGGTACAGGCGTCTGGGCAGGTGGGGCACTTGTCACATGTGGCCCCGTAGGCTCCCGGCTGTGTGCATTCACAAACCCCACAAACACACTGACCTCTCCCGCTGCATAGCAGACCCAGGTTGGACATGCAGGTGTCGGTGCGTCTGGAGCAGTTACAGTTGTCTCCCTGCCAGTCAGGTGCACACTGGCAGAAGCCACAGTTACATACACCATGACCTGAGAGAGAAGAAAAGCAACATAAATATTCTCTGACAAGCAGCTATAAGTCCGGTTATTGGTATAGCTTCAACTTTCACATGCGGTAAATATACAGCTGTGATATAAACAAAGGAAGAGAATAATAAAGACAAGGAGGAAAATATGACGAGTGTTCTGTGTGAAAACATGGGTGTGGTTTGTTGAATTTGGTAACGGTGGAGTATTTATTGACTGACATTAATATGACCCGAATGAGGGAGATTCATTTGCTTTAAACATCTTAAATATGTCATGCTTTCACAAGTTCAGATTTTATTATTAAGAAGAACATTATAAGAAATTGTGACTTCAACCTCAAAGTAGCTTTGTTGTTAACATCATCCCGTGTTAACTTGTTTGGGTTTATTTAATCTGGGGACCCCATATTTATTGCTCTATTTTTCCATAAAATGTAAACTTTATGTGTGATAACATGCCATAACACTGAACGCTCCCAGTTCTTTTCATGGATTTTCATAAAAAGTTACATTTGTATTAAGTTCATGCGACCTTTCATGATATAAAATAATAGAGTGACACTAACTTAAGTCTTTTTTCTGTTTCTAGCCCTCACTAATAGCTTCTGTTTCACTAGAACTGGGCTTGCGTCCCACAAAATATGAGGGAAACAAAATACTGCCAACACCTTTAAACAGGGTTAATTAAGTCATTCCTACAAGAGGCGCAATCCTGCAGTTTTCAATGTAACCCTGGTTCAACACACCTGACTGAAATCAGATCGATCCAAGAGCCTATAAGTTCTGTACAATGACTCAAGCGTGTTGGAGCAGGGTTACATTGAAAACCTGCAGGATTGCGGCTCTCGTTGGACTGACTAGGGTAAACCCTTCATTTAAAAGAAAACTATCCAAAAATGCTACCAACAACTAAGTAATTAGGTCAATATTTAAGTAATAAAACAAACTGAATATGTAGAATGAGTATATGTTACATGCAGTAGATCTACAGTAATAGATCAAGGGTGCCCAAGTCCAGTCCTGGAGAGCTACTGTCCTGCAAATTTGATATGCATCTGTTCTCCAACGCACTTTAATCAAATGACTGGCTCATTACGAGAGAGCTGAGCGACATATGCATAAGGGATATTCAGCTATTTGATTCAGGTGTGTTGAAGAGGGGTGCATCTAAAAGTTGCAGGATAGTAGCTCTCCAGGACTGGACTTCGGAACCTTTGTAATGAGTAAAAAGTGTCAGTTGAGTGTCCAAAATCAAAGTCATCTAAGCCTCTTTTATGAAACAAAACCACTGAATTTAATGAAAGGGAAATTTAATATTTTATGATGAATAATGTTTTTGAGTGATGTCTTCTGAGCTTTTACAGTATGGCATGAACAGTAATACTTGACCTTAAAAACAAAGGTTTAAGAGTAGTTGAATTTAAGACAACCAATCTCTTTTGGTCAAAATTTATGTTTCTGATATAAATTTTTAAAAAAAGATTTGCTATTCATGTGGCATAAAAATGTTTTTTGAAAGTCATAGGGACAAACTTAAAATATTATCAACTGAAGAGATAAAGGTTTTCTTTTGCAGATTTTAATTTTTTTTTTTTTCCAAGAAAACTCTTAAAGTGAATTTCAGTGTTTGGGTTAGATACAGTACTACAGTATGGTATAAACATTATGAATCATTTTATGCACAACCTGACATGCAAGGTGACATGCTTTAATATAATTTTATTTATGAGGGTTTGAAGTGAGTTTTTAACATGGCTATTGCTTTTTAAATGGTCACGACGAACTTTACCAAACCTGTGTCATTCTTACTATTTTCTTGACTTGTATCTGTTACCGTAGATTTGTTGTAAATCCCTACATATGCAACAACCACTTCAGCCCTGTTAAAACTCACAAATTAAACAATGTGCCAACATTTCTTAGTAAGAAGTATAGTAAGTATAGTAGGTCAAGGCTCCTGACTTGTGATTGAAAACACTGGAAAGCAGAAGTAGATGTTTTTAAAACGACTGTTCCATTGTGTGACTGTGGTGTCTGCTACACTTTTATTTTTGGCTGAATTATTCACCGCATGTGTGTGAGTAGTTTTTTGGATTTTGTTTATCCAGTGTATCCAGTGAGTGTCATTATGAGTGACATGCAGAAAACATTGTGGCCTATCACCACAGAAAACAATGCTCTGATAAACAATGAGACAGGAAGCTGCTTAAGACAGACTGGCTGGATAAAAGATGATCCATGAACAAACTATCATTACCACATGACCACAGCACTGCTGGCTTTTAATTACATCATTCTGTGGAAGAAGAAGAAGAATGGTCGACACACTGAATAAGGGATTTAAAGACAAAAGCAAACCATGTTCTGCCCAGACACACTCTGAACATTTCCAGTACTCTCCCACATGGCCCTTTTCTGACCAAACATGGGTTTATTTTTAGCCTTATTACACCACACTAACCAATGAGTAAGCAGAAAGGTATTTTCATGTTACTTTATGGACTTTGGGGAGTACAGCAAAACATTTCTCTGTGAGAGCATGGGAGGGGGGTTGAGTGATATATAAGGTAATGATGTAATGAAACATAAGGCAGAAAACAGTGCCAGAACTTTGCAGCATGCAATTATCTTTTGTTCTCCTTTCTGTCTTTACATTCCTTGTCTGATCCTTTTTTCTTTTACCAAAGATGTTTGATAGTTGGGAAAAAAATGTGTTTTTCATGTTGTAGTTTGAATCAAAAGAGTGGTGCACCTTACAGTTTGTACATTAATATGTAATCTTCAGTTGTTTTTCAAGCAAAGCTGTGATTTCTTTGGTCAGAACCAAACAAGCCCTGCTCCCAGTGCTCAGCAAAGCTGACCTAAGAATAGGAAAAACACCAGATCTTCACAATATGGCTTTGTTTAAACCATTGAATCAAATAAAACAAAGTTTTGAAGAAAGTCCAATGAAACAGCAGGTATGGAGATACTTTTGCTTTGAAAAACATCTACTACTGCTAGCATGCTAGTTAGCTAGTGCTATGGAAGATGTTGTAATTGGTAGCCATCTTGGAAATGCTTCCAGGCTGTAATTTCAGCTTAGATAGAGCAGGTGCTTGTGGTCCTTGATGTACCTGGTCTTGGTGCAGTATCCTGGATAATCCAATCACAAGTGTTCAGGGGTAAAAATGGGAGCCAACACTCAAATCTGATCACTCAGGGCACATTTAATGGGTGATCCACACACTTTTGCCTCATTCTGTCAGCACAATAATGTAATCTGAATAAAGTCCATCCGTGGAACATCTTAAGAGACCACTTGCCGACCTAATGTTACTTCTAATGTTAGTCCTTTGCAGTATTTTATTTGTTCTTTGCATAAAAAGTTTAATTCAAATCCACAACCAACATATCTGAAATCCAAGGCCAGACGGAAATAATTATTTTCTCTCCATTGACTTCTATCCATATTTTTTCTTTTGTCTCTCAAGTTCCATGGTCTGCAAGTATATGAGCGTACTCTCCATTTTAACTTCTTATCATTCACCAATGTTACACCAGTATCACAGTGACAGGTATCATAGCCCTGACCTAAAACTGAGCTTATAACAATAAAAATTTAACAATAGCTGTGACCAGCTGTGACTGAATCATACATCAGACATCCACAGTATTTTTCAGGTCAGAAGACTAAATCCATCCTTCATATTTACATTTCCCTCCTTTTTTTTTTTTTTTTTTTTTTTTTAATGAGTATCTTAAGACTTTTTTTTTCATGCCGTCATGTAGGATTGAGTCCTGAATAAAAGCAGCAGTAATGATGATGGCCAAAACTCTTGGCATTCAAACATTGGAAAGCACAATTAATGGGAGGTTTGATTGGCTACAATTGGCTTTATAATTGCATCTATTCCAATGTTTCCCTCACAAAATGCTTACAATAGTCACTTCCTTGCCAGTGAGAACAGGCAAAGGAGAGGACTTTGAGAAAATTAAAGGTATTTCTGTTCCCACCTTCTCATGATAGCTCACCTCCACAAATATAGGAATTTTCCTCAAAAATAGGAGGTCAAATCTCAAAATCTTAAAATAATTTCCACATTTGATGAGCAAAGTAGAAACAAGAGTAAGGTCCATTTGAGAGACATTTGGCTGGTAGGACTCTTCAAAGAAAGTTGAGGTACAACCACAACTACAAAAACTACAAAAAAAATCATTTATCTGTTTTATTTTTTACCGTTTTATTGTGTTGCTTTTATTCACTGTTAGCTTTATTTTAGAAGGGACTTTGGTTGGCCATTAAAAATAAAGCTGACATTGACATTGATAACTAAAACACACCTCCTGAGATGTTTCAGAAGGACCTCTGAAAAATAAATTCTCCATCTATTTCTAACAAATTCTAAACTCAAAGACATTAAATACCATCAATATTGATTGCCATGTGTAGACATTTCTGTATTTTTTAAAATGATAAACAGGTCTTTTTTTTATGTTGTTTGAACTCACTGCTGTTGACCTCACAAAGTGTGGCATGGGCCAAAATTGACATCACTGAACCTGGCACACCCAGCACTTTGATTTAATTTTGGCCAGTTGTGCATCTCCTGATTACTGCAACCTGTAAGATTTGCACCTCTACAATCATCTGTATGACCAACAAAAGCCCATGACGGTTTTGTTTGTGTTTGAAGATTTGAACAAAAAACCTGTCATAAAAAAGCCTTTTTTTGTGACACTCAAAGATCTTACTGTTAAAATCTCTACATAAAACTTCCAGAAAAGCCAGAGTATCCTCTGACTGCAGAATGTTTCGATCAATGTGTTTTGTATGTATGAATGCTTTTGAACTCTGTGGTACAAAAGCTTGGCTCAACTGACACAAACATACAACCTGAGAGCTTACACTCACACACGGTGGACATGCAACAGCACATGTTTATTGTGAATGAAGCCTGTGTCCCGGGTAGGGGAGAGAATTGTTATTGTATGTAATTCTTCCCAGATGAAGTGGGTGGCAAGTCAGCATGGTTAAAAGGACTGCCAGCCTCAACACAAAGATACGCACATCCCAGAAACTCCACCACAGCCATACAAAATAATCACACTGGTCAGGGGGTCATTTTTATCATCCTTCACCTTTCAAGTGTGCCCTTTTCATTTTCATTTTAAATGTTTCCAAGCTTATACAGAGTGGTCACCTTTGCTGTATTTTTTCTTTCATAATGAGCCAGATAGTTTCAGTGGGCGGCTGGTCGGCAGTCAGCACCTGAACACTTTATCATTAGTCATGTAATACAAGCTGAATTTATTACAGCTCTGTTTAGGTGAAATAAAACAACATACTGTATGATACTAAAAACCTGTCATGTAGAATTAATGTGGGCTCCACTGATGTGAGAGTTAATGCTGTCATGTGCGCTGAATGGCTTTTAAAGAATAAAATGAGCACAAGCTGGATGTTTTTTGTTTCTTTTGCTAAGAGGATGCAATGTCCACGCTTTCCAGTTGTCTCAATTTAAGCTTCAGGATATGGATACAGCAACAAATTAAGCCCATGAAATGCTTTCTTCAACAGAATCCTGTCTGCTTTTAATACTGTGGTGCCCATGGGCTTGAAGCTCACCACCATTTATATTATATTGGTTTTCAGCCTTTTCTCTCAAGTTAACTTTATATCGCGAGCTGTGTGATTGCGTCCCTATTGTATGTGCAAATTTATGTTGCGAAAAGTTAAAGTATTATCCGTTTGTCTACACACTCTTTTGAAAAAAGTGATGAAAGCTTCTCTGTGAAGCTTTATTTTATAACCAATCGTGTTACTGACCTGTTGCCTGCTAACTTGATGAATTGGGTTCTTTTTCTGGGTCTTTTGTTGCACATGCAAGTGCACATACGCATGCATAAAAACACACAAACAGGAAAAGTAATCTTCAAAACTCATAGTTCTATGTAGACCGACATTCACACACAACTATAAGCCACCAGTCCAGGCATTTTCTCTCTCTTACTTCCATCAAAAGACTTGATAAAACAGTCACAAAATGACTCTATATTCACATTATATTTTGTTAATTTCAGCAACATAGTTGTGCCATTTAGTCAGTAAATGATTAAGAATGAATGATGCCAGTTTAATGTGAGCATTACAGTATGTGTTTATATCAAAATTCACTGCAACAGTAAAAACCAGAAGTAGTCAACTGCAACTTCACTGATATGATTTAACTAACATCAGAAAATGGAGGCTGCACGGTGGCGTGATGGTTAGCACCGCAGCCTCACAGTAAGAAGGTTGCTGGTTCAATTCCCAGCTGGGGAGGGGGTTCGAACAATTCCAACTGTGACCTTCCTGTGTGGAGTTTGCATGTTCTCCCCGTGTATGCGTGGGTTCTCTCCGGGTACTCCGGCTTCCTCCCACAATCCAAAGACATGCATGTTAGGTTAATTGATCACTCAGGTCACTCTCACACAGGTATGAGTGTGAGAGTGAATGGTTGTCTGTCTTTCAGTGTTGGCCCTGCGACAGACTGGCGACCTGTCCAGGGTGTACCCCGCCTCTGGGATAGGCTCCAGCCTATAGGCTTCAGCAACCCCCGCGACCCTGAACTGGATAAGCGGTACAGACTGACAGAAAATGGAAAAAGTCAACTCAGCTTAGACAGAAAAGAGACTGTCCAACCTCACGATGGGTTTCTAAACTTTCCCATAGAGCGACCACCTGTGGAGGTATGCTTGGTTCAGCAGGACCCATGTAGTAAAATAGGCCATGTCATTGACATGTAAAAAGACACACATCCACAAAAACACAGTTCATTTGGAGTAAACCAAAACTTCAGATCAAGTTGCAATCACATCATTAACAACCAGTTAAACTTCACTGATGAAGTTAAGAAGTTCCCTCTTCAACGTTTAACCTGGACTAATAAAATGTTCCTCACTGGTACAGTTTACAGCTGTTTCTGAATTGGATGAGGACAGGAACTGTGGTTTAAAATATCTACCTGCCAGTTCAACACATCACATGATATTAACTAATATTTTATCTACGATAAAATCCCATATATGACCTTCTGTATCCATGGTTGGAATATTGAGTAGCTTTAAATTTGAGTTGATGAGAGACTAACAGTAGTACCAGAGTTTTTCCAACAGCTACGTAAAAAGGACCATGAAGAATCTCAACTTGTGACCATCGTGTTATGTTCAAATAAACTACTTTGAAACATGCTTGTATTAGATTCAAATGAGCAAACATAGATTATTTACTCTAAAAATGTCTTTTAACATTTAATTTGCTGTCTTCATCATGTTCTCAATTAAATATGCTTTTGTGTTTTGTTTATATTAATCCAAATCCTGCTTTTGATTCTCTTGATCTATTTTTTTTTTTAATTTGAAAAGACCTTCAGTGTAAATAAAGCCAATTTCTTTCTATTATACGTATAACAGCTGATAAAAAATTGTTAATAGAGAGCAAAAAGACAGTGTTTTAAAGCTATGATGAAAGTTTTTAATGGGTGCAAATGTAGTGGCATCAAGGGACAAAATGTGGACTCGATGTAAACAGGGATATGAAGGGAGCATCCAATACGCAACTCTTGTAAACATGAAAATCAGAATATTGTCCTTGTAAAGTCAAAAGATCTTTTAAATGCAGTAAGTTAAATGCAGTCAGTAAAAATGAAGCAATTCATCCAGCTGATCGGCAGTTACCATGTCTTAAGGATAAAATGTCCAAGCTTTCTTGTTCTAGCCTCTCTAGTATGAAATTTTGGTTGTTTCAGTGCTGAAACATTAACATTGCGAATTTTAAGTTGTCAATGAGACAAAACAGGACATATGGAGACACTTTACAATGAGATTAATCATAATTTCATATGCTGTACTTATTCATCTTAACAAGCTGAAGATGCAGAAACCTTACCTGAGCAGAGCTCTCCTTTGTAACGCAGGCAGTTGAAGTCATCACACTCACACAGCTTTCCCCAGACCTTTCCAAAGTCACTGCTGTGGCACACACACTGGCCACACACACAGTCTCCACGCCCGCTGCAGATGGCAGACTGAGGTCCTCCGGATCCTGCAGGTCCGCTGCAGCGATCCTGCTCTGTGGGACTATAGTCGCCCTCTGCACACTCGCAGAACGGCCCTAAGCGGCCTGGGTGGCACAAGCAGATGCCGCACTCGTAGGTTCCATTTCCCTGGCTGCATTTGGGGCTGTTCGGCTGAGCTTTGGCCTGGCACTTACAGTCACACTCAAAGGTGACGGTGATAGACAGGGAGTCCTTGAATCCCACAGGCTTGATTATAAACGTTTTCTTCTTTTGTTTAGGGCAGCCACGAGCACGTGCCTCCACACTGAACGAGACCTGGATGAGAGAGATTTGGATCAAAGCTTTGTATGTTTTTGGTACATTTTTTTTTACTCATACAGATTCTGTCGCTAGATTGATGTTCATTCAATAGCCACTCATTTTTCATCCTTATCAAGTCACTAAGGAAATAGGCAGCACAACTAATGGCTCCAAATGCATTTAGTCAAAGTAATTGTTCAGTCAGCACTACATCCATATCTGGTAAATGTCCTAAAGTGGGCAGTCACTACATCTGGACAGACATCCATATATGGAAATAGTAAGAGGAGCTGAGGCAAAGAGAAAGAAATGTGTGGAGGCCAGAAAATGTCACCTGGACTGAATAGAGATCAACAAAAAGCCTAGATAGATAGAAGATTAAAGAAAATATTCTTAAAAAACCCAGATGGAAATGGAGTTGGCATAAAAAAAGAAGGCAGGAAAAAGGATGGGAGGCATCAGTGCTGATCTCTTTCCTCCACCATCTGATTTATGGCACCATGAGGAAAAGGAAAAACCCACTTAAAAAGACATGATAACAACAGAAAGGGAAATGGAAAAGTTAGACAGGCGTGCTGTCCAAGAACACAATAAAAATAGCTTAAGGACTGATTTATTAATACAAACAGTATAAGTAAGAACAAGTGGGCATGTAAGTTGTGAGATATGTTATATGGCAATACAAATAGTTGAAATAAGAGGAGTGTTGCAGAACTAACTGTATCTCCGATTTTGAGCCCAGAGCAGGATTTAAGGCCTGGAATGAGCTCTCCATTCAGGCAGGTGGCATTAAAGGACAGGGACAACTCCTCTGGGACACCTTGGAGCTCCAGCTCCACTTTGGAACGAATTTTCTGTCAGTACCAACAAAAGAAAACAGCAGAAAACATCTTCAAATGAAAGGTGATTTGGAAACTGGTACTGTGTGAGATAAACAAATTTCTTTCTCTAATTCAATGTAAATGTAGCACTCAAAGTTTGGACAGATGTATCCATTCCTTCCGAACGAGTAGGTGACAGTTTCTATAGATGCAGTTTAAAAATTAAGGGTTAATCGAGAATCAGTTCCATCTCATTCACCTGCTGTCTACATCTTCAGCTCAGGTGAAACATAAATAATGAAAAACAGCAAGGAGTTGCCCGCATTTGGTCAACTTCACACTTTAGCCATTCGGGAATTTCTGCTAAGACTCTGGCTCGACAACACACATGACTCAGACACTGTGGGTGTGTGTCAACAAGCACATGTCATCCCCTAAATTATCGTCTAGCCAAGGATATGCGTGTGTATGTGTGTGTCTGACGTGCTTACAGCGTAGGCCTTCAGTATGAGCTGAATAACATTTCCTGAGTCGTTGGACAGTGTTCCTACGGTGGTGCCAGGAATCAGCTCACTGTAGTTCTGCAGAAAAAAGATGGAGACAGTCAGACTGGCAGACTGTTGTCATTGCAGACTCAAACTACGAAATATGCATCTTACACCTGCCAAGTATAAAACCTAGATGCTGTGCCCTTTGATTCCTTCACACATTGTCTCTCTCCTTTTAAGCCCAGAACATATAATATTTTCCCCAAAACATTTTAAGTTTTTAATCATCTGACCACAGAGCAACTTTTCACCTCACCGTACTTCATCTAAAAAAAAAGCTCAGGCCCAGAATAGATGGTGTTTGGATCTTTTTACGTGTTGTTTTAACTTGAGTTTGTAGATGGTTGAAGATGCTGATGTTCTCTGGTCATATATTGTGTAGATATTTAGATTATAATGCAAACAATCATACTTTCTGCTCATAATGATATGCACTTAAATATCATTATCGTCATTGCAGCTTTGAAAAAGGATAATAAAGAACCAGGTCAGAGTGGACTAGATAGAAAACACAGTACCAGGGAACTGGTGATGTAATAATAACTGACAACTGTGTGAATGCTCGGACCTTTATTTCTTTCTTCTATAAATTAGGTGACAGAGAAGTTTCTTTGAGCACAAATTAACTTAGAAAGAACATTTGTTATTCAGAAAGTTTCTTTGGCATTAATGAATAATTTCCTCCACATGGACAAGCAGCAAACTGTGTTTACTGACATTAGTTTTCAGAAGCCCATGAAGGGGTTTTTACAACAGGAATGTGTCTGTTTTTGATGCAAGGCTGCCTGAGGGCCGAAGATCACAGCCATTCACTGTTGGTTTTCTGGTTTGTCCTCCATGTGCAAAGATTTAGAGGAATTCTCTCAAAATTTAAATGATATTATGAATGGTAGATGGTAGATGATGAAAACCCCAAAATTTACCTTGAGAAATGTGAAACTCAAACTGGTGGCAGTCTGTTACGGCATAGTGAACCTAATAAGTTGTGTGATGTGTCGCACAAGTTTTATTCATTTATGTTTTTCTGCATAGGTATTTCGTCTTTTTTGTTTTGCTCACAAAATATACCGACTGCAAATTCAAAGTGAGCATATATTTGGAAAAAAAAAGGGAATTTCTATTATCACTTAGGTAATTCTTCTATTAAATGTGAAGTTGAAATGATTGGCAAATCAGAGATAATTATAGAGGAATCTGTCCTCTTCTCATATTCAGTTTAAAAATATTAGTTGAGTTTATTTAATTGAATTATTTTAAAATTTTGTTTTGTCATATTTTGCATGCAAAGGTCAGAAGATAGCTTGAACTGGCACAGCTGTGAACTCACCTGGTAGAGAGAAACCACAGGGTTGGTTACTGCAAAGATGAGATTGATATTATTCTCTGACATCTTCTCCGTGATCAAAGCAAGAGATGGATAATCCTGCAGGCCGAGAGAGTGGAGTTTGCTTAAAAGGAATTACACAACTTTTGCTGCATTTTTAAACAAAGTCTTTTTATAGTGTTCTACACAGTATGCACTAACCATGGTTGTGGACATGCTGTAAATATTGTCAGAGTTGAGGTGGCACTGCCCATCATTTGGCTGCACAATACCAGCCAGCCGACCATCCAGAGCCACATGAGTCTTGGCATCTGAGGTAAAGATCAGGAGGTGAGATGCACCTGGACGCCAACCAATCTGCTCCTGGTTTCCATGAAAGGCCCAAAAATATATAATTTAGTAAAAAGAAAAATGAATGACCTCTTTCACGGCTTTTATTTTACATCCACTTTCCTTCAGCATTTCTTTGAAGCAGCCATGTTTTTTTTCACAATAACTGTAATACTGCTTTTTTCTTGCATTGGGTTCATTTTTCTTTTAGTAATCCTTGAATGTTTTGATGTTTTGAAGCAAGTATGTGTGTGACATAAGAGAACAAGAATGTAAAATAAAATCCAAGCAATGTGTGCAAGACAGAGGAGGTTCGTGTTTGTGCAGTCTGTTTCTCCACCTTGCACACAGCAGCCTGGATGATGGCATCAAAGCCTCCCTCCGGGGCATCTCGGTTCCTGGATACCATCTGCTTCTTCACCTCCTCAGTGAAGCGACTCACTTCCTCCGTCAGAGACAGAACATGTTTGTAGCCGAACTGGGGCAGACAGGTGGTATTAATGCTGTCAAATAAACAGAAATGAACAATTTCACAATTAATCTGGGTTCACCCAAACTGCTGTCAGAAATGTAGGTGAGCCAAAATGCTCACCCACAATTCATCAGCGCAAAGATCAATTTACTTGTTTGCTTTTTTTCCCCCTTTTGTCATGTAAATGTTTAACTTGCTGCCTTTTATCAGACGACAGCTACTACAGGCAAACAGCAGTGAATTTATCTTCTTGTACTCATGTAGAAGAACAAAATTTGTCTTCTGTGCCACCCAACACAGCTGTTAAAGAAATTGATTTCAATAAGATGCCTTGTTTGCAAGTTTAAAAGCAAGCAGCTTAGTTTTTTGCAACCTTAACCATGTTATTAATGCCAAACCTAAATACAGCAAAACTGCAGGCGAAGCACAAATATGCAAAAATCAAATATGTTTTGCCATAAGATGTCATTTCAATAGATCACCTTTCCAGTAAAGAAAAAAAGAAGAAGCCAGTCTCACTTTCAGATTCATGAAATCATTTGGTTCAGCCCTGCATTTAGCTAAACGCTAACATTAGCATGCTAACACTCACATCTCATACTGATCTTTACCGCTAGACTTTGTGTGTTTACCACATCCTACCAAGTAGTGCTAGCTTTAGATAGCTAGTCAGCATTGAACCAAGCTGTTGATGTCTGGTAAATGGAAGGGGCACAATTAGATTACTATTCCCCAGAGAAACAGGCTATTCTGCAGGAATGGCTACATTTTGGAAAACAGTGGGTGTGCAGTCCACATTCATTAGTCTGCCTTGTAATCTAGAGAAGCTGCTCTCAGTTGACTCTGTTGCAGTCTTTGGTCACTATTTCTGGATGATACCTTGAAAATACAATAAAAGTGCTTGAAATTTGAAAAAAAAAAAAAAAAAACTATAGTTACTAGGATAGCTGTGTGCTATTTGTGTAGGTTTGTTTATAATTATTAAATGCTTTATCATTATTTCCTTTGACCTTTGTATCTTTCCCACTAGTGTTGCACCTTTTTAACCTTCTCTGTCCTCTACGAAGGGCTTCCTGTGTGTTTTCTCACTGCCACAGAAACTCCTGCACTCTGCTAATTTAATAAACTGTATGTACTCAATACGTGGTGCTTTTCTCTATAATCACACACCAATGAACATATCAGGGGCAATTTGGGATTCAGCATATTGCCCATTGTTCATCAACATGAGGATATGCTATAGGGATTACAACCTGAACCTTTCACCTCACGTGTAATGTTATAACTTCATATTCTCATACATAATAACTATAGCCGTCTGAACTGCATGTGGATTCTTCTTTTTCTACATTGTAGACTAGCAGACTGAAATGCTACACTTGTCTTATCTTTTATCCAAACATTCCTGAAGGCTGGATCTAGGCAGATGCAGTGTAAACCTGAAGTAAATGGCCCCAAGAGACATTAAACCACCAAATCAATCTTAGAAGAGCTGTGGGGTGAAGTTACTGTACACCGGCTTGTATTTAGGTTTAGACACTCGTGCTCTGAGTCAGTTACCTGTGGCTGATTCAGAGCAGCTGACTGAGCACAAACTGGAGCCAGAATGAGCCTTTAACAAGTGTTGTGACGCTGCCTGCCTGGTAACTAAAAAGTGCTGTGTTTAAAGATGTCCACAGAGAAATGACATCATCTGCATAATGAGACTACTTCCCACATGCAGACATAAAAAACCCCACTGAAATCACCACCGGTGAGTATGTATCAGGAATGGACAAATCAAAGTCTGAACTCTGATTGCAAACATCTGCAGTTGATAAAATAACATCAGCATGTTTTCATTTTTTTAAATGTTCCAACATTTTGTGAAACATGGTAACAACCAATCAAGCAAAAGATTAAGCAGATTAAGATGAAGTTTTAAGCCAAAATCCCAGAACATATGTGCTATTTTCCAGGACTCTGCTTCTGCAGAGCAGCAGTAGCTCATTAACAAATTTCTTCTGAGTTGTGAGCGGAGTCCCCCCACCCACGCAGCTCAAAGCTAGCTCTGCCTGCTAGCTTGGAGCGCGCTAATTTCTGGACTCATTGATAAATTGTTTTTGTTGTAAGTAGTACGTTTGCTTTTGGGTGCTTCTTCTCTGCATTTGATCACGTCAAAACAAAATCATAAATAAGGAGGATAAAGTGGGTTTTGATCAGGTTCACGGCACTGACAGACACCTAGTGGTTTGTTACAGTATATTGCTAAGAAACCTTAACCATTGCTCTGAATGGGCTGAGGGGGCGAATCCGGACTGAAGCTTTGTGATTGGCCACTGGGTTTGTGATGTAGGAAAGCCTGTTTGTCTGAGCCTTCCTTTTAGGGCCTGCCATTGGTTCATGACGATTTGAATATAGAAATACTCAGAAATGGAATTGGTTAGTTTAGTTTTCTCAAAAAAAGTCCTTTATCATCAGAAATATGTCACATAAACATGATTTTCATTGGAGTGGATCTTTGAATGTCAAAATATACCTGTAACATAAGATTAAGTTCACTCATTTTTAAGTTTCACATTATGCTGGAGTTGGTTTAGCACTGAGTGCATTAACAACCGCAGGATTAAAACTGGGCTCCATAAAATAGGCCTGAGCTTTACCTGTAGCACGGGTTCTTCACAGCCTCCTCAGGTGAGATGTACATGTACGGTGAGAGCGGCTTGTCTACAAAAGCCCCAAAGCCCATGCGCAGGTTGCTGGTAGTACGGTTCATGGCTTCAGCCAAGCCTTTGCCCAGCGTTCTCAGGCGGAAGAGGTCATCATTCATGGAGTAGGAGAGATCCATGAGGTAGTACAGATCCACGGGGTAGTCCTCCACCTGGCGCACCTTCAGCGTGAAGCGCTGAGCATCATCTGGAAAGTGTCATGCACTATTTTTCATTAATACCCTTGATGTTAGTGATAACAAGCAATTTTTAATTCTTTCTAATGAAAGCATCAATGCATTAGATGTGTTTAAATCAAAACAGTACATCTGGAGCAAGGTGGTCTCACCTGGCCTGAGGGTGATATGTAATCGCTGGGGCTTTATCTGGGTAACATCTTGCGTTGCTCCTGCTGCTTTGTTGCTGAGTGGTCGGTCCTCAATCACCTGTAATTTGCTGGTTGGAGACTCCAGAGCTGATGAAGCGCAGCCTGCTGCCAACAGGTTTTTCCTCAGATCGCAGCGAGATGAGCTAGCAACTCCATGGCCAAAGTCCTGATGGAAGAAGTTAGACATTTTACAACGGTTTCAAACAATTTAAATGTTCATGTTCCTGTTCAACCAGTGCCTCTTGACACTTTCAGAGCACTCAGGCTGAAGTCATCCAGAGTTTTACAATATCAAATCATTGCATCAATGACTTATGAAGTCAGACGGTTTCAGCCTTTGAGGACTCACTTAAGAAGCTTACAGTGGCAAGCAAATGTCCTCTCTGTTGCTCCTGTTACTCGGAAAGTAAAAACCTTGTTCACAAATTAGACAGTTCTTCCTCACCAGATAATCTCCGGCTGATAAGGAAGCCTGGCTGTACTAGCTTGCACAAGCCTAGCTGGCAGAAAAATGATAGTCTCAATGAAGTGAAGCAGAAAAAAGAAACAAACCTCTTGAAAACACCACGCACAACTAGGGTGCACGGCCAGACATTGCTTGCATGTGCTGGCTCCTCTAGAGGTGCACACATTTGAGCCTGAAAACAAGAGAAGAAGAATAAATCCCTCAAAACTTGATTCTTCAGTGGTTTTTTTCACCTTCATTGAGGAAAACACAGTGATTGTGTTGCATCTTCAGTTGCTTTGAAATCTGTTTAAAATGATTTAACTTGTTGACGTTCGTCAAGAAGCTATAAATTTTTTACTGACTGTGAAGACAGGCAAGAACAACTGCTTATGCATGAACATGCATCCGATGAAATGACACCCAGCAGAAATTTCCACAAATAATTTTAGTGATGTAAATTAGTTTTGAAACTTCCTGTTTTATTATGCTCCAACATTGATCTGGCAGTTATTTCTCCATACAAGCCTCTACAAAGCATAGTTTTAAAAAAATATTATAGATTATTAAAGATTATAATAAAAAAAGGAAGTTTCATGTTATGACAGAGACATTAGAAAGACGAGTATTCAGACAGACTGAGGGAAAGTTATGTTTGACAGATCAAAGAGAGGCAGAGACTTTTAGCATGCGAGAGTCTTGCAGGATTTTTTTTTCAATATTTAACTGCATTTTAAGGTTAATAACAAAAAAATCAAACAGATGTGTATAATTTAACTTGTTCACAACTCTTTAGATGGGAAACACTGAACTACCTGGCTGTATAAAGGCTGGCTCATCCTCCATTATGATGTGAATTGATCATGCAGTAAAATAAGCAACCAAGTTACATGTTAAATGTAAATCCCATATAAAAACATCCAATTTTAATCATCAAGAAGCCAATACTTTTAACAACAGGCATATGTTTACTTACTGGGCATGTAAGTCCTGCTACATTTCCTTACTTTAATGACTTCCCAAGAAGTTTCTTAAGCTCCTCCAAAAATGACAACTTTCCTAAAGGCACTGACATCCCAAAGGGCATCATGTTACCTATAAAAACTGTCTAGAAACATGCTTTTTAAGCTCTGAAGGCTTCAAAACATAGTTGCGGTGCCATTTAATCCTCATTTTCTGGTTTATTGATTAAAACAAGACAGCGGGCTCACCTTTAACTGCTGTGATTCCTGTGAAGAACAAAACGCACATCCACAACAGCCTCTGCGTCGAGAGAGCTCCCATCCTGGTGAGGGCTCTCTGTGAGAGGACGCAGTCCGCCAGTGAGCTCCGGTGTGAGTAGTACAAGTTAAAAAGAACAGGAAAAAACTCATCTGTAATCCACACAACTCCAAATAGAGTCATATGTCTGAAAGCCGCCCCTCTACTCCCATTCCAGAGCTCACATATTCATACTATTAAGTGTAGTGGGCGGGGAAAGCGCAGCATTCAAAGCTGTGGGTGCTGGAGAGCAGCACGTCTGAGCATTATAGACCACAGACCAAAGTTGTCATTTGGACGTTATTATCATTGTAATGTGCTATTTCATTTCTTTGGCTCTGAAAAAAAAGCATTCCTCATTATTTAAAGCTAATGCAAACAACTAGAAAAAGGGCTACATCTGAGCAAACAATATTCAGTTTTCAGCACAGAATAATTTTGCTTATATTGTTTTTGGTAAAGATATTACTTTAGCTTTTCTGTAAAATGCACTCAGAACTGGGTATTTATACACGTTATCAAATCTTAAGAGTTTTGTTAGCACTACACTGCCCTCTAGTGAACATTTGATGTAAGGGCAGGAGAACAGTCCTGTGAAAAAAGAGGAACCTAATATCTTCTTTTCTCTCCAAAAATGTCCAAATAGTGACTTGAGTCGAAACTAAACTAATAACTTGGTAGTGGACAAACATTCAAATGCTTTTATAAAAGCATGAGAGTCATCTTTCTTTTGGTTTGAGGGTCAATTTCAAACACTCTATTTATGCTGCAAACCTGAGAAGCACCATTAATGTTAACATCTAAGTATGCTATTTCATATCAATTGCTCGAATCGTTGTTTTCTGTAGGTACTTTTTAAAAAATTATTAACTATGAACATACATAGTGGGTCGACAGCTGTAACTTACACATGATCCTGAATTTTATGTGATTATGCTCAGAGGGACGTCATGAATCAATGTAAATCTGGGATATCTGATCACTCTTCACTAAGCTTTGACTTTAGTTGCTGTACCTTAACATGTGTCACTCTCAAAACGCACGTGCCAGCAAAAACATACAGTATGACAAATGAATGATGGTTCTCTATTGGGCACAAAGGTTATAATAAACCCTGAGCCGAATTTATAACCTGTTGATGGAAAGTCACATAATACGGTAACAGTTCGGTAACAGTGTTCCCCTTACCAAAAAAAGTATTCCTAGGTACATGTCAATAAGTATACTCAAATATAGTAAAGTATATCCCCCAAGTGTACTTTTATTTATCAAGTACACTGATACCAATGTACTAGTAGTATGCTCCTTGGGACTAAATTGGCCCACTTTAAGTATTTAAAAGTAGGCTACACTTCCAAGTATATTGAAAGTAATCTTCTTGTTATACTGTTAATTTCGTCAAACTAAAACTTCAAGCTTACTTTAACTTCTAGAAAGTACACTTTTAAATATACTAAAGTACACTTTTAAGTAGACTAAAAGAAACATATATTAACCGGGGATTTTCAAAGTGTGAGCGAGCTGGCGCCTAAATCTTACGAGATAGGATTTAAAAACATGATAAAATGTACTGTACATCTTGCAGTACGCCACAAAGAAACCAGTATGTGTGAAAATATACTAGGAATGTTATACTATTAATGAAATGAAATGAAATGAAATGAAAAATACTTTATTTATCCCAGAAGGGAAATTCATCATTGTAAAAACTCAATATTTTAAAGCATATTGTTTAAAAGTTTAAATATAAGTATAGGCTAAATATACTTTAACTTCTAGTATATTTATTAGTAAATGGGAAGTTAACTTTAAGTATATTTCTGACAAGTACATAAACGATAAACTTAAAGTATACTGTCTCATTCAAAGTTTAAAATCAGATTACTTTAAGCATACTTGCATATTTTGTTAAGGGTTCTCCAAGATCGTGTATTGATGATGGGAAGCTAATATCTTTTCTCCAACCACAGGATGCATCTTTCCACATGGTTGTCTATGAGAAGCTACTCATTGCATCAGCTGAGGTTAAATTATGTGGCTCATACCAATTTTTTAAGCTAACAGGTGAAGACTTGTTCTTTGGCCAGGCAGTGTATATACTATATTTACTACAGAAAAACTGTTTTGCAGATCTGAATTATTGGCATCTTTTAATGTAAAGCTCTAATTCTTTACAATATCTTGAAATATGAAAACCCATCCTTTTACATTTAACAATGTAACTTGAATAAACCAACTTTAAAAGCTGATGAACTACTATCCTAAATAAAAAAGATACATAATGTACAGGGGTTAGACAATGAAACTGAAACACTTGGTTTTAGACCACAATCATTTATTAGTATGGTGTGGGGCCTCCTTTTGCGGCCAATACAGCGACGATTCGTCTTGGAAATGACATATACAAGTCCTGAACAGTGGTCAGATGGATTTTTTTTTTTTTTTTTTTTTTTTTTGGGAGAAATGAAAGTTAACAGAGGTAATGATAGAAAGTGAAACAGAGAGAGAGGAGTAAGGAAGAGAAAGAGAGAGAGGAGAGAAAACATGAATCCACTTACACAGTTCACTGGTACATCTGTACCGCGATCCCTAAACAACCAAGGTCTCTGTTGGAAAACAAAACAAGCAATCCCCTACAGGAGGACCTGCAGGTGGCTTAAATATCCTCAGATCATACAAACACACGCAGAACTACGCAGAGAAGAGGTACAACCTAGTCAGCGCAATGGGAAGTAGAGAAGAGGTACAACCTAGTCAGCGCAATGGGAAGTAGAGAAGAGGTACAACCTAGTCATCGCAATGGGAAGCAGTGTCACAGTGTCAACATGCATAATAAAGGGTGCTCCGTGGTGATACAGTCATGCAGATGCAGCCTCGTCTCTGCAAGGAGGAGGAAGCCCGCAAGGCTCGCGACCCAGGCCCCCAGCAGCCACCCAGAGGCCCAGATCCCAGCTACCCCCCCCCCAAAGAGCGGACATGCATCCCCCCGAAGGGCGGCAAAAGGCGGCCCCAGCCGGAGCCCCCCGCAGTCTGGAGGCCCAGGCCCCAGCGGACCAAGACCAACAGCTGCCGACCCCACCGGGCGCCGGGCGTCCCCCGGAGCGGAGACAGCGCCGGGCCCAGGGCCCAAGCGCCCAGGAGCAGCCACCCCCCCCCCGGACCCGGGCGGCCCAACCGAAACCCAGGAGGACCGGACCCCCCAGACGACGCCCCCCAGGGCAGGCCAGCCCCCACCCCAAAGTCCCTGCCCCATACACCTGACACCAGGGCGCCACCACCTCTACCACCCCCTACCCCGCCACCACGCTCACACACACACTCCCCACACACCTACCCCAACACTAGGGCTGAAAGATATACCGTCACCGCCCCCACATCGAGACACAGGCACCCAAGACATCAATACCGCAAGAGCAACCACATACAAGATACAGATCCCCCCTGCGCCCGCCCCGCACAAAAAGCCCCGGAAGCCACAAACAAAACCGCACCCCCCACCAAAGCGCCCGGCCCCCAACCAACCCGCAGCCACACCGCACCGCACCGACACCAAGATGCCCGGCACGAATACCGAGATACGAACCTCCGCCCACACCGCCCAGCCCTACCCAACACCTCCGTGTACCCCCCACACACACGCATACACCCACCCACTCCGCTCTCCGACCTTACATACCCACACTCACTCCTCTCTCCACCCCCAACACTCTCCTCCGTCTACCGTCCACACCTACCCCCACCTCCTCATACCCTCTAACACACACATGCACTCCCCCCACATAACTGCACCAACCCCTCCCCACCCCCCCCACACATACGCCCCCACCTCCCTATACCCCCAATACCCCATACAGTCCCCCCCTTACATGTCCAGCCCCGCCCATCCCTCTGACCTATCACACTCCCGCCCTTCCTTCCTTCAGCCCCTCATGACCATCCCTACTAGACACTCACGAGCATGCCACTCCTTCCTCCATCCCCCCTTTCCTCCAACCACTTACCCACATCTCCTCCCTCTTCCAGCCCAAGTTCCTCCCTCCCACATTTCCTCTTTCACACTCTCATTCATTATTCTCACATACCCACCTCTCTCTTGCCCATGCCCTCGTGCCTCCTGATTGGTAGCTCGGGCCGGGGAAGGAGCCGCGAGCTCCAAGCCCCCAACACGTCCCCCCCCCCCACCCCCCCCCATCCCCCACCCCCGGACGCAGCAGGCCAGGCATCCCCCAGGCCAGCAGATCCCCCGCAATGATTCGTCTTGGAAATGACATATACAAGTCCTGAACAGTGGTCAGATGGATTTTAAGCCATACTTCTTGCAGGATAGTGGCCAGGTCACTACGTGATGCTGGTGGAGGAAAACGTTTCTTGATTCGCTCCTCCAAAACTCCCCAAAGTGGCTCAAAAATATTTAGATCTGGTGACTTTGCAGGCCATGGGAGATGTTCAACTTCACTTTTATGTTCATCAAACCAATCTTTCATCAGTCTTGCTGTGTGTATTTGTGCATGGTCATCCTGATACACTGCACCGCCTTCAGGATACACTGTTTGAACCTTTGGATGCACATGGTCCTCCAGAATGGTTCAGTAGTTCTTGGCCCATCTAGCACAAGTCCTGGGCCAAGCGAATGCCGTGATTTGGGCAGCTGTGGTTTTACGTTTTTTGGATACAATCCGGGTTAGCACCCGAACATCACGTTCAGACAGCTTCCTCTTGCGTCCACAGTTAATCCTGTTGGATGTGGTTCGTCCTTTTTGGTGGTATGCTGACATTACCCTGGATACTGTGGCTCTTGATACATCACAAAGACTTGTCTTGGTCACAGATGCGCCAGCAAGACATGCACCAACAATTTGTCCTCTTTTGAACTCTGATACAATGTTGTATGCATTGCAATGCTTTGAGCAAAACTGTGCTTTTTACCCTGCTAAATGAACCTTTACACTCTGCTCTTACTGGTGCAATGTGCAATTAATGAATATTTGCCACCAGGCTGGTCTAATTTAGCCATGAAACCTCCCACACTAAAATGACAGGTGTTTCAGTTTCATTGTCTAACCCCTGTACTCTGAACCCAGTTGTTAAAACCATTTTGTTTAATTTAATTTAATAATCAAAATTGGACAAAAACTGCTTTAGTGTCTACATGACTTGTTGTAAGCAAACAAATGATAGCTTTAAAAATCAGTGGAAGTTTAATTTTATTTTTTTTCTCATCAAAGATGACATCATCAAAACGCTATTGTATAAAAATTAAATAACAAAAAGGACTACGGAAAAGTACAAGGAAACAAATACGAACCAAACACTAACAAAGGATAATTATGTCCGGGGTTTAGTTTTCTTCAGTCACTAATCTAAAAAAATACTGAGCTGCATCGATTTTTGAGAGAACTGAAAAGATTCCATGTTTAAAATTTGTATTTGAAATTTAAAGGTTGTACTATATCCAAGTAAGTGGTGTGCGGTTGAAAGCTGCAGTCTGTAAAAGGTGGAGGCAGGGGGTGCTGTTGCATTGTGGAGTCTGATGTCTGAAGCACAAAACATTCAACCCTGTTGAGGCTGAGCAAGTCAGTGGTGAACATATTCCAGAGCTCCTTCAACTCACTCAACAAAGGAAAGAAAAGCTTAACCTTCCCCTCATCCTCCTCTCTGTATCTCTGTATACATTTCCATAATGGAAGGGGATGCTGACCAGGGAACATCTCTTGCTGCCTACAGCACAGCATCAGCTCTGTCCTGTGCAGAGTGTGTGCTGTCACATGGAATTAGATATAAGCTAATAAAGAGGGGACATCGTATTTGTGCTGCTTTAACTTCAAGTTCCCTACTGAAGCTTAAAGAGATAACTTCTTGTAGCCATACAGAGCATAATATTTTGACATCATGAGTCAAAATGAACTTGTGGGATGCTTTTATGACAGGGAAGATATTTACCCAATCCAATTAGTGAGATAGCAAAACATTAAGCTTTCATTGGACAGATATGAAGCGGTCTAATGACTGGAATCAGGACTTTGAGACAAATTGAATTTAAGCAGCAAAGAAGGAGAAAAAACAGTCCTGAATTTCAGCATTAGAATTTCAGCAATATCCAAAGCAGTTAAGCCAGTTTTCATGAAACCATGAAAATCGGCTCAGTCTAAACTTTTGTCGGCCTGCTGCTGAATCTCTTCCTCATCCTTTTTCTCCTGCTTTCTCTACATCCTTGTCAGTTCCTCTCTTTGTGTCTTTTCCTCTTGAGCCTCCTGTTACTCAATTATCCTTTCTATTGCAGCACATTTGCCTTTCCCTCCAAGTTTTTTCCCTCTAAACTTCCACTAGCAGTTGCGCAACATTCTGTGAGGTAAAAAGCTCCTCTTTTCTCCAGCAAGTTTGATTGACAGCACCCCTTGCACACTCTGCAGTATGTGAGTGTGTGTTTGTTTGTGGGGGGGGTGCATGTGTCTTGGCATCAACCTGTGTCTTTTAGAAGTCTAATTGCAGCATTTGCTCCTCCTCAGGGACACAGGAGCATGTGTGGATATGCTTTCCTTGTGTGCATGTGTGTGTGTGTGTATGCTTTACAGAGCAACAAAACCAGTCTATTGGTTGTGAAAGAGCTTTTGCATTGATTTATCTCGGGAACCCGGGCACACGTGCACACATAAATGCACACACACACACACATTCAGACACAGATTCAGACACAGGGGTTGTGTGTTGACTTAAGAATTAATGAATGGATGACTGAGGGCTGCAGGGGTTGGGGAAAGCAGCGCCCTGGAAACAACTCCTCTTTCCCAGGAAGCGAGCATATAACTTGAGTTAAAGACAAAGAAAGGGATAGAAAATGAGTGTCTCACACTCACAGAATGAAATTCAGATTATGTGTGCAGAGAACCCAGAGGGGCTTTGGGGTGAACTACTTGAAGCAGCAGCATTAGAGGCACTGATAAAGCAAATAGCATGTACTTGACAAGAACCCAAAGGGAAAGAAAGAAGGAGAGAAGCAGCTGTTGGAGGAGGAGAGTGAGACAAAGAAGGAGCAGGGGGCTGTCCTTGCTTGCTCTTCACTGCAAGGGCTGTATGTAGGAGGAGGCAGTGGGAGAGCAGGAGCCATAGGGGAAACAAGAGAGGAAAAGAGCAGTAAGCAGCATGTGTGGCATGTAAAAGAGACAAATACATCTGAAATTGGGTTTTGCATAGTTGTGGGCTTCCTCACTAGCCTCTCCTGTGCTGCACACCCTGGGCTGAGGGACCATGCTGCAGGGGTGGACTCTTCCTTGGCTCCACGCTCTCCTGCTGGGGCTGACAGGGCTCCGGGTGTCGGGGTCGGACTTCAAGCATCACCGATATGAGGACATGGTGCGAGCCCTGTTTGCAGTGCAGAGTGAATGCCCGTACATCTGCCGCATCTACAGCATTGGGCCCAGCGTGGAAGGGCGCCACCTCTATGTGCTGGAGTTCAGTGATAACCCGGGCATCCATGAAGCCTGTGAGTAACACCTGATTGATTATTTGGAAGGGTGATGTGGATGGAGATTTCACAAAAAAGGTTTTAAAAAAGTGCTTTCAGGGTGGCTTTTTAAAAGTAAAATAGTAAAAGTCACAAAGATAATGCAGAAGGAAGATGCACTGGGAATCAAGTGTTTAAAAGATGATTGATTTCACTGCATGCTGTATTAAGGGCTTCTTATCTGCTTTTTTTAAATTCTTTTTTGCTGTTAAAAGTGAGAACAAAGCTGGTAGGAGACAGCAGACCAGGAGCTCTGGTTTTCTGGTTTTGGTGGAGATGAAATGCAAGCTTTTAGTTTTGACTTTCTGAAGCTGATTCATCGAGTGGTTTAACAGCAAAAACAAAAAGGGGGAGTCATTCCACTGCTGGTGCCTTTGATAAACAAGTTGTTTGAACCAAGAATTGAAAAAGAAAAAGGCAAAAGTGAAAGAATTGTGTCAACATCTGTGTTTCATTTCAACTTTTGCTGTCAGACCACTGACAGAATGTGGGGTGTTATTTGAAGCTGAGCAGATTATTATGAGGTTCACTTGAAATGAACAAGGTTTAACCCAAATCCTGCTCTTTTAAAAACTTTGCTTGTTTTTTTTCCACCTCTCTTCTAACTATTGGTTGCAAATTAAAAACCATCACATTATTTTACTTCATGTGTGGGGAAACAGGCAGAAGATTTTCCCAACTTTGAAAATGCATTTGAAAATGTTAGAATAAAAAAAAAGCTAATCAACTGTAGCAAAGGCTTTTTTGGCTGTGGCTGAGCTTGCATTTTTCCCCCCTGTCTGCACACGTCCCATACGTGTTTCCTTCAGTAGAATAGAAGGATGTGCGCCTGTTCTGATGCAAGGTGACCCAGGGTGAAAAACAGGAACCGTGCACTTCATGAAGTTGAGTGACCAGAGGTCTTGTTTAGGTCAACCCTCTTGCACTGTTAAGGAAGTTCGTGTCTCTATGTAGCTCTGTGTGTTTTTGAAAGTGTTACTCTGGAACCAAGTCTCTTTTCTGAACTCGAGGCCAGTTGGCCCCCGTGTTAAAGAAGAGGAAGTGAATTGCGGTGGCCAAGCTGCCATTTGGGTGCCTGAAGCAATTAGTGGAGAGCGTTGATAAATTTGAGTATCTACTCAGCCTCCTAATACCCCATTCCCCCCTGAAACCACTTCTTTTCTTTTGTTGGGAAACAGAAATAAAAACAATCGTGAAGAGATGTAGAGTAAAATCACATGAATCCAGCTCTCAGCAGCAGCTTTGTCCTTAAGTCCCCGTAATTTGGGGTCTTGTTTCTCTCGGCACTTCAGCAGTGATTAATGAAGGGACCCTTGGGAGGAGGGAACTCTATACAGAGGGCAAGGTTGTTTGGATTGGTGGCTCACAGATACCCACAAGAATGCCAGATGACCTTTTCCAAAATAATGTAATCAGTTGTAATCAGACTCGCTCTCCTAAACTCCGCTTTGTCTGAGCTGAGCCTTAAAGTTTCCTTATCAACAAGCGTTATCACAGTCTTCCTCTTACAGCAATTCAATGTACTTTTGCTCTAATAAATGCTTTGTGGGGTTTTGCTGTTCTGGTTTTGCATAGTCTGGCAACTCCACTTCACATCCTGTCAAAATCTGTTTACAGATGTGTAGGAGGTGCACAAAGTCTGATAAATTGTCTTTTGTGATGTCACTTAAAATCAGTAGGGGTCTTGCATTGTAGAAAAGATGGAAGTGCTGTAGAAAACAAGATGTTACCCTTTGATTTGCATTCGATAATCTCAATCTTGGGTTTTTGGTGCCAGAAGGATGCATCAGTCTGCGAAGATTTTCACTGTCTGTAATGTTTTTGTCTGCAAAACTGAGGATTTTGGCTCGCAACCTTGAACAAACACTTCAGTCTCCTCAGTTTAACGTCACAAATATGCCCCATGTCTCCATAGCGATGGTAAGCTTAGTCGAGGTAGCACTGATGCTGACTGCAGTTATAGGATTTTTTTTTTTTTATTATAAGTTTGCACATAAATTTATTGTTACAAACCAGTTTTATGGAGGAACAGAGATAGCTATGGAGAATAACATTCCAATGAGACACAACCTTACTATTTTGGACCAGAACCAGTTGGCTCATGAGCTGGTGGGAGTTCAGAAAGAGATGGTTTCTTGTTGAAGAATGGCAAAAGACTTTCTGTATGCCCAGAGCATCACAGTTTCATTTGGCTGAGCTGTTTTTTCCAGCAGGACAGAAAACTGTCAAATTACTTCTCAGTCTGGCCAAAAATGTTGCATGTACATTGTATGTTTGTGAATATTTTTACTGAGATATTTTTGTTGATGATGCAGCATGGGCATTATTTTTAGGGGAATTAAAGAGGAAGTAACCCTATTTTAAAAATACTATGTTTCTGTCTTAAAGCTGACATCTCTTAAGTGAATTAATTTACCTCAAACAGAAAAAGATAGAAGTGGTACAATGTTTTGAAAGTTGTTCCCCCCCACAGCGTTGCGGCAACAGTAGCTCAATTAATCTCCATGCATTTGTAGAGGGATAAGGATGGCGGTCCAATTTAATGGCCGTTAAAGCTCTTACTGAGATTCATCTTTGTTTCGTGCAAACGAAACAGCTGCTGATGCTTGACTTACATGCAAAGTTATGTTGAGATACAGTTACAGTTTAACCTGGCCATTTAATTGGACAGGTTAGACCTGCATTTTGTCTTGGCTTTGTATGTAAGCTAGGGATGCACGATATAATTGGCCCCCTATCGGTATCGGCCTATATCGGCCTTAAAACTGAATATTGGACATTGGCTACCCCACCGATATATAACCGATCAGGCTGCTGTTTCTAAAGTCTAAAAAAAAACCCAAAACTTCTTCTTCAAAAACTTCTTTTTTACAGACTTTAAAACTTCTAAAGACAGTTTCTGGATGTTCTGTGTGAACAGTTTACACTGTCATTTGTGTAAAAAACCAAACATTAGGGCCGGGGAAAAAATATTGATAGACTGAAATATCGCGATATTTTCATATGCAAATTTCATATTGATATTTGGAAACATGATATTGATCTATTTTACCTACGAAATCTCGCAAGATTTCGTAAGAGAACGACAAAATCTTATGAGAGTTCATTAGTAAAATAGATCGATTCCGTGTTTTTAAATGTTGATATGATATCAGCATGTGAAAATATTGTGATATTTCAGTGTATCAATATTTTTTCCCATCCCTATCAAATATCCCCTGTTTTTCGGTTTTGTTTTTTCTCAGGGAGAAGAAAATCCAGGTGGTTCTTGTACATAATGCACATATCCTATTAGTTTTGTTTGAACAACTGTTAGTAAGTTTGACTTGCTATACATAACACAAGTTGAGGTATTTTTCTAATTTTGCACAAGGAATGACTATTACATAGTTTATTTTTCAGCTTTAATATCGGTATTGATATCAGTTATCAGCCACATGAGATTTGAAATATCGGCATATTGGATTTCGGCCAAAATTCCAAGATCGTGCATCCCTAATGTAAGCTAAGCAGCTGGTGGTGTCACAACTGTCACTTCCAGCTGCTGCCAGCATAACATAAAAAACAACAGCTATATACTTGTAGGGCTGCTACAATTAATCAACTAATCAACTAATCATTGATTATTAAAATAGTCGTTTGTGGCAGCCCTATATACTAGTGCTACAGTAACTCAGATAATTAAGATTGATTAGTCTTTTTGATTTTTTTTTTTGGTTTTATCTCAAAAGCACTCATTTGTTTTGTGCATGGGCTTTTATTAATACCTAGGTAGCTAAATTAAATACTTAAAAGTAAATCATTCAAGATGGCAACCATTGTGAAAAAATTTTCAAAAACTCCTTCAACAAAGTCATTTTAACATGAGAAAGTCAGCATACCTAAAGACTCTCTATGCATACCTGTATGCTGAATGTGTGTATGTACTCATTCAGGCAGTCATTTAAATGTCGTGCTTGGCAGCTCTGTGGGGCTTTTTAACCTCCCGCTTCCTCTACCTCTGTTTTCTCTCCCCAGTGGAGCCCGAGTTCAAGTACGTGGGCAACATGCATGGAAACGAGGTGCTTGGCCGTGAGCTCCTCATTAAGTTCTCTCAGTTTTTATGTGAGGAGTACCGGGCTGGAAACCAGCGGATCATGAGACTGATCCACGACACACGCATCCACATCTTGCCCTCTATGAACCCTGACGGCTACGAAGTGGCAGCCAGACAGGTAATATAAACTCTAGCATGCTTGCGCCAGAAGACATGCTTCTATGGGCCAAAAGAAAACCAGGAAATCTCCCACAAGGACACCTTCAACTCTTTTTTTTCTAAGCAATCATTTGTTATATGAAAAAAAAAAACACACACTCATAGTTGCCAGTAAAGTAGAAATGCTGAGGTTGAGTCAAACTAAACATCAGTAAGTCAAATAACTGTAGTAAACAGACTCATTCCATATTTTAAGACTCCGTTTGATAACATGAATAAAGATCTGTTTTGAGTCACAAGGTAGATTTTTTTCTTATTGTTTACTAATGTCTGTTATAATCCCATCCTGAGAAAACCCCTTCTTTTTTTGGGTAATTACGGACTATGAAACAACAGATGGCATTTACTTTAACACAAACACAAGCACGTGTGCACAATCTCTTTGAGACTAATTATATGTCCACAAGTAAGCAGCAGTGCATGGCAGATGGCAGTCTACCTTTTTGCCACTCAAAGCACACATGCATACTGCACTATAATTTATATTTATAGATGTTCAGGTGCATCATCATCTGGACAACAATGGCGTGTTTATTTTGTTGATTCTAGCTAATAATTATACTTTTGAGACTAAACGAGAACTAAACAAAATATCTTTCAGATATAGACGTAAAGATTAGCCATTGTTTTACCTGCCTTACAAGTGATCAGATGCTTTTAAGGCATGTGGAGATCTTTGAGAAACACCCTGCTTTGCAACAAATCCTCATTGGAATGTTTTTATCAAAGAAGCGACTCTTTTTTTTTAGCTTTAAGCAATAAATGTGTTCTAGGATGACTCTTACAGATAAAAGGTCATTTTGAGAAGATTTTAACAAATGCAAACAAGAAAATTCCATCACACTTGAAGTCTTGTACTGTTCTTTGAACTCAATGCTAACATCAGCATACTTTGCATTAAGGCCTAGATACACAAGTCTACACCCACTCTGAGATCTTTTAACAGAGGAGTCTTATCTGTGCCTGAAACATGGCAGAAAACCAGCGGTGACTGAGCTTATGCTGCGAGGGGTGCCAAAGTTGTGGAATGAATTGTTTAAAAAAAAAAAGAAATAGGTCAGCAAAATTGAGATCTTTGTAAAATCAGTGCCAAAGTGCAAGATCCTGCTTCTGCATCCTTTTAGGTGCACAAATGCCAAAGCGCAGCACAAAAATGAACATGGCAACTGTTCTAGACATAAATTAGCTGCAGATGTGCGAACACTATTGCCAATCATTTCTGACAGAAAACAGAGCATTCTTAAAGGAGTTTGTTAACCAGACAAAACCTCTGCGCTGTGTGTGTGTGCGTGTGTGAGACAGAGTGAAAGAAAAGGAGGAAAAACAATAACAAAGAAAAATATGATTCAGTAACTTTATACCATGTGTAATTGTGGTATAAGTTGGCAAATTTAAGGTAACAAAATCAGAGTAGCAGCTTGGAGATGACTGCGTTACTGAGATCACATGCATATTCTTTCCTCTTTCTGTTTGTGATACAACTTTTTTGCTTGCAAATTATCTACAAAGTTACAAGTCAAAACCAAAGAACATAATTCTCTTCCTCAGAAAACATTGCTCTTGAACTGACTGAAGCATCTTGTTTATTGTCCAGGCCTGTCTTCTAGTTCTTACACCCTCTACATCACCATAAAACAGTAAAAATTACAACAAAAGGGAGAGCCCGGCCACCCTGCGGAGGAAACTCATTTCGGCCGCTTGTACCCGTGATATCGTTCTTTCGGTCATGACCCACAGCACATGGCCATATGTGAGGGTAGGAATGTAGATTGACTGGTAAATTGAGAGCCTCGCCTTCTGGCTCAGCTCCTTCCTCACCACGACTAATCAATGCAGAGTCCGCATCACTGCGGATGCCGCACCGATCCGTCTGCCCATCTCCCGTTCCATTTTTCCCTCACTCGTGAACAAGACCCCAAGATACTTGAACTCCTCGACCTGGGGCAGTACCTCGCTCCCGACCCGGAGAGGACACTCCTCCCTTTTGCGGGTGAGGACCATGGTCTCGGATTTGGAGATGCTGATTCTCATCCCGGCCGCTTCACACTCGGCTGCAAATCGCTCCAGCGAGAGCTGGAGATCACGGCCCGATGACGCCAACAGAACCACATCATCTGCGAACAGCAGTGACCTGATCCTGAGGCCACCAAACCGGATCCCCTCAACACCTCGGCTGCACCTAGAAATCCTGTCCATAAAGGTTATGAACAGGATCGGTGACAAAGGGGAGCCAACTCTCACCGGGAATGGATTCGACCTACAGCCGGAAATGCGGACCAAGCTCTGGCACCGATCATACAGGGACCGGACAGCTCGAACAAGGGGGTCCGGCACTCCGTACTTCTGGAGCACCCCCCACAGGAATCCCCGGGGGACACGATTGAACGCCTTCTCCAAGTCCACAAAGCACATATAGACTGGTTGGGCAAACTCCCATGCCCCCTCCAGGATCCTGAGGAGAGTGTAGAGCTGGTCCACTGTTCCACAACCAGGATGTAAACCACACTGCTCCTCCTCAATCTGAGGTTCGACTATATGACGGACCCTCCTCTCCAGGACCCCTGAATAGACTTTGCCAGGGAGGCTGAGAAGTGTGATCCCCCTGAAGTTGGAGCACACCCTTAGATCCCCCTTTTTGAAAAGGGGGGCCACCACCCCAGTCTGCCAGTCCAGAGGTACTGCCCCCAATGTCCATGCGATGCCGCAGAGGTGCGTCAACCAAGACGGCCCCACAGCATCCACAGCCTTAAGAAACTCTGGGTGGATCTCATCTACCCCAGGGGCTGAAGAAGAGTCTACCCTTGAGTCGCCAAACTCTGCTTCCTCCTCGGAAGACGTGTTGGTTGGATTGAGGAGGTCTTCGAAGTATTCCTTCCAATGACTCATGACGTCCCGAGTCAAGGTCAGCAGCCCACCATCCCCACTGTATACAGTGTTGATGGTGCACTGCTTCCCCCTCCTGAGCCGCCGGATGGTGGACCAGAATTGCCTCGAAGCCGTCCAGAAGTCGTACTCCATAGCCTTACCGAACTCCTCCCATGTCCGAGTTTTTGCCTAAGTGACTGCCAGAGCTGCGCTCTGCTTGGCCTGCCGATACCTGTCAGCTGCCTTGGGAGTCCCACAGGCCAGGAAAGCCCGGTAGGACTCCATCTTCAGCTTGACGGCATCCCTCACCGCTGGTGTCCACCAGCGAGTTCAGGGGTTACTGCCACAACAGGCTCCGACAACCTTACTGCCACAGCTTCAACTAGCAGCCTCAGCAATAGAGGTGCGGAACATAGCCCATTCTGACTCAATGTCCCCCACCTCCCTTGGAACATGGTTGAAGCTCTCCCAGAGGTGGGAGTTAAAGCTCTCCCTGATAGGGGACTCAGCCAGACGTTCCCAGCAGACCCTCACGACACGTTTGGGCCTGCCAGGTCTGACTGGCAACCTCCCCCACCATCTGAGCCCACTCACCACCAGGTGGTGATCAGTGGACAGCTCCGCCCTCTCTTTACCCGAGTGTCCAGGATAAGGGGCCACAAGTCCGATGACACGACTACGAAATTGATCATCAAGCTGTGGCCTAAGGTGTCCTGATGCCAGGTGTAAATGTGGACACTCTTATGCCTGAACATGGTGTTTGTTATGGACATTCCATGACGAGCACAGAAGTCCAACAACAAAACGCCACTCAGGTTCAGATCAGGGGGGCCGTTCCTCCCAATCACGGCCCTCCAGGTCTCACTGTCGTTGCCCACATGAGCGTTGAAGTCCCCCAGCAGAACAATGGAGTCCCCAGAAGGCACACTTTCCAACACGCCATCCAAGGACTCCAGAAAGGGTGGGTACTCTGAACTGCTGTTCGGTGCATAGGCACAAACAACAGTCGGGACCCATCCCCCCACCCGGAGGCGAGGGAAGACTCCCCTCTGTCCACCAGGGTGAACCCCAACGTACAGGCGCCGAGACGGGAGGCAATACGTATGCCCACACCCGCTCGCCGCCTCTCACCGGGAGCAACTCCATAGTGGAACAAGGTCCAGCTCCTCTCGAGGATGGTGTTTCCAGAGCCCGAGCTGTATGTCGAGGTGAGTCCAACTATATCTAGTCGGAACCGCTCAACCTCACGCACCAGCTCAGGCTCCGTTCCAACCAGAGAGGTGACATTCCACGTCCCTAGAGCTAGCTTCTGCAGCTGGTGGTCGGACCGTCAGGGTCTCCCCCGCCCTTGGCCGCCACCCAACTCTCACTGCACCTGACCACTATGGCCCCTCTCGCGGGTGGCGGGTCCACAAAAAGGGGGGCCCATGTCGTCCTTTCGGGCTGAGCCCGACCGGGCCCCATGAGCAAAAGCCTGGCCATCAGGCGTTCACCCCCGGGCCTGGCTCCAGAGGGGGGCCCCGGTGTCCCGCGTCCGGGCGAGGGACAAGGTGGCAGCCACCTTATCGAGAAAATCACTCAGCAGGATGTTTTTGTGTGAATTGTATTTAGAAGTTTTTGGAAATGGTCTGAATGTTTCATTGTGAACCAAATGGTCAAGTCTATAAAAAAATGATGGAAAATATTTTATTGAATCAGTTTTTGCAGGTCTGGTAATAATGAAATAGTTTTTCCTATGCTGCTTCCAAGCAATATGAAACTTGAAGATATTTTATCCTAACCTCAAAAGCCAAAACGCAATCAATGTGTCACTGCATTGGGAAAGACTAAGATTACCCAACAGTTTCCATTTGTGTTTGTGTGTCAACAGGGTCCAGAGTTAAATGGCTATCTTGTGGGTCGAGGGAATGCCAGAGAAATGGATCTGAACCGGAACTTTCCAGACCTGAATGCACTTATGTACTATTATGAAAAAACTAATGGACGAAACCACCACCTTCCTCTGCCAGACAACTGGGAGAAGCAGGTCAGTGCTACTGGATGCACACAGACAAGACCCTGTTTATATATCTGCGTCTCAAGTCTTACAGGGAGATGTATGCTCATGTGAGTGCAAATTCGTGTGGGTAAGATCATACATTGGTGAGAAAGAAAAAGGGAGTGAGGAAGATGGATCTCTGTTCGCTGTGCTTGTGTGAGTGTGGACTGAATAATGAGTAACTGAAGCATAGCTTAGCTATCTTGGCTTTTACTTAGTTGACATAAACAAATTGGTGGGATTTACACACGATCACATTCCAATGCCAGCTGAGCTTTAGCTGCATAAAAAGAGACTTTCCATAAATTCAAACAGTGAGAGGTAAATCTCCGTGACAGGCTTTCTGCTTCATGTTATGAATGTTTATGGTATGCTTAAACAGTCTGACTCTTTTGGGTTGGTGTTTGCTTGTCTTTCTGTAGAACCTAGAGTATAAATTATATGAAACAGAAGGGTAAAATTGCAACATCACTTTCCAGTGTAGATAAACTGGAACAAAAGTGTCTTCTAACATATGCAAATGTTAGTGCTGGACTTCAAAAAGTCAGGATACTGTAAGAACAGAGCTTGTTTCATATATCACCCGATAGGATGGATGCTCTCTATATGATTTGGTTACCACTAAACATTTTTGTCTTTTTGTCAGCTCCATGTGAAGTTGAGCTGACCTGCACTTTGACGTCAGAATGTAACTCTTACCTGCTACCCTGAATTACTGGCAGACTCTCTGCATAGCTGACAAAGCTGTGATTTCGCTCAAAGTCATATGTACATTGCCAAGTCTGTTATATCAAAAGCATGCTCTTTCTCTCAGTGACTGATACTTTTACTTGTATGCTTTTCCCCTGATTCCAACTGATTTCCTCGCACTGAGACTGTGGTAAAACCCTCATTCAGAGCTGGACTTCTCAGAGTATGTATTGTTCAGACTATCAGAAACACATGGTTTCATTTTTGGTGATTGAGTGGCCTCTATAGTTCACCATGTACTTATTTTAGGTCACTGAAGTGTGAAATGAACAGAAGAGGGAAATATAAGAGCATGTGTTCTCAAACTATTGCTAACAGTCTGCCAGAAAGCACATTTCAAGTATTAAGGTCAGATCCTTGGGGGGGTGTCTCGACTGCATTCATCTTATCTTCAACAGATTCTTAAAGGGCTGCTGTTTTCCTTGAAGTTTTCCTTCAAATTGGCCTGGATAGTGTAATATATTCACAATGTGGTAGACAGACATGGTTACACTCTTCCAAGTGCCTAAGGTCAAATATATTTACTGTATGTATGACAGTGTTTGTTCCAACCACATTTAAACACTTTTAAATCAAATCACAGCAATACTGACAGCGTTTTAAGTAGGGACGTAATGGTATTTAGGTATAGTGCATTATGAGAGAAATAAAAAGTGGATTTGTAAGGTGCAATTGTAAACTGTATTTAATTACATGTTATCAGCAGATGCAGAACACAATCTGGGGGCAGCTGACTAACACCAGACAGCTATGAAACTGTCATTTTGCTTACTTTAAGTGCACTTGTTTGTCTTTTATACTGGCTTCACACTGGGCGCGTGGGCATATGCAAAACAGAATGATTTCCATTTCATCTCCTTAAACGATTGGAGCAACCACAACAGCTGCAAGACACGCTTGTTTCATTTGTGGCTCATGCCACACTGCAACCACAGGCCTTCTTTTGGCATGGTGATTATGGGCAGTTTTCATGTCTTCACTTTTCAAGTCACATCAATCATTAATTGCACAAAACTCTGTGTGTTTATGGAAGTTAGCAAAGACATTGCTGTTAAAAATGATTGTGCAGGCAGTTGTGTTGCAGTAGTTCTGGGGCAGAAAGGCTACTGGAATCAATACTAGCATGCAGTTGTGATGCAGCAGATCATCATAGGATGTCACTTGCTACTTACATTGTGACATTGTCATAGATAGGATAAATCAGTTGGTGCGTCAATATGTTGCTTCATTTGCTGTTTGAGTTACTTGCTTTGTTTGCTGTAAGTCTGTTTATTTCAGTGGTTAATTTCTCTTTTTCTTTTTCTTTATTCATACTCTTCTAATCTATTGATTTATGGCAATGTTGTTCTTGTAATGGTTATTTTTTTAGTTTATTGTTAGCCTTCATTTTCATTTTAGAAATTTAACTTGTAAAATTCTAACAAAGAACAGAGTATGCATATCAGGGACTTTATATATTATATACAGTATTATCTCTGTTACTGATGGGATCCCAAATCTTAGCAAATATTCTGTTTCATTCATTCAAATGAGGATGAACTCATTTTCTCTTACTGTAGAAAAACATAACATGCTATCACAAAGGAGTACTTTTCCCCTTCTTTCTTTCAAAGCAAGCCTTTATGTTTTTGATGCAGTTTCAACAAAGGAGTAATTTCTTCTTTGTTTCTGTCAGAACATTACAGTAGTTTGCTTCTCCAGCGTGGGGTAACAGCGTTCTCTCTGTTTTTGTATTTATCACTTTTTCAGTTGAAAATGTGTTAGGGAAAAACTAAAACCTTTCAGGAGGTGTCATTCCAGCCACACGACTGCCTGCTGACAGGGAGACACAACTGTGCAACTGTTTTAGTTGCTTCATTGGTGCTGGTCAGGATAACAGGCTTGCTGACAGCATGAAGGCACAAGCCATGTGCTTGCCTACGGCTCAGTCACGCTACATTTAGTAATTCAAGTGATGACATATTATGCAGAGGAACGACTGGGCTGAAAAAGGTTTTGCTCTTTTCTCATTTTAAGGAACTTTTTTCCTCCTCATAAAAATGTGTAAAAAGAATAAAAAAGAGAGATTTTTGTCTGACTGAATTTAAGATCTGAGTCAGTTTAATTTCTGGACCCTTGGGAGCCTGGATGTATAAAAAATATGTTGTTTCGATCATTGCTTCTGCAAAAATCTGGGAAAAAGGAAGCTGGGAATCCTGCTTGGGAAAATATCACAATATTTTCATATGCCGATATCAAATTGATATATAAAATCGCGGTATCTATTTTACTTACAAAATCACGTGAGATTTCATCGTTCTGTAACAAACTCTCACGATATTTCAAGAATTCTCATGAGATTTCGCGAGATACTGCGTTTTTAAATGTCAATATGATATCAGCATATGAAAATATTGCGATATTTCAGTGTATTGATATTTTTTTCCCACCCCTAGTCTTTGGAAGTTTTAAAGTCTGTAAAAAAGACGTTTTGAAAAAGAAGATTTGGGGTTTTTTAGACTTTAGAAACAGCGGGCTGATTGTTTAAATATCGGTCAAATATCAGTGGGGTGGCCGATGTCCGATATGCAGATTTAAGGCTGATATAGGCCGATATCGATAGGGGGCCGATTATATCACACATCCCTATTAAATACTACCTGCCAGCATTTGTCTTTTGTTTTCTTTTGTTTTCTTTTCTTTTCTTTTAACACATGTTAAGAGAAAAAGCCCTCCACGAAGCAAGCTTTTGTTTGTGAAAGTGTGTCCACTGGCTAGCCTCTACAATGCATCACTGAGCTAAAAAAAAAAAAAAAAAAAAAACATTTAAAATTTGCTTGAACCAGTAAGTGGTTCACCTTTTGTGAACTTGTGACATTTTTAAGATAAGCTAGATTTCTTTAAGCTGCAATATTGTGTGTTGTTTCTACATGAATTGACACCATGAAGAGAGCTTTTAATTAAAAGGATGTTTCAGTCTAACTAAAGAGTCACAAATATCTTAAGTCCTGCTGTTGGCTACAGCTGCTGTTTTCAAGGTCAGTGGCCACTGATCAGCAGACTGTGTTTATTGTCCTACATACTAGACTCAAGGAGACATATTACACTCTGTCTGCAAACATGATACACAACTCAGAGTGTGTGGGGATTGTGAATACCGACGGAGTCTATAAATGGTCTCTGCCAAGGTTTAAACACTCTGTAATGATACCAGTAAAAAAAAAAATAATAATAATTTTATCAGTTTTAAATAAAAGGCAGACTTATACTTTAGTTTGCATACTCTTTCTGTAGAAATTTTTGCTGTTTTCATCGGGGCAGGTTTGTTTGTTTTTTATTATTATTATTTCTGCTTGAATGAACACAAACAGTGAGCTCTTATCAAATTCTAACTGGGAAACATTCAGGCTGCATGACAACATGTGATATACTGAGCTGTGGAAAAAAAGGAAATAGCTCTATTGTAATTACTGGTGAAGAATAATTGAATGGATGACTTTGAAGAATTAACTGTTCTTAGCCAACCGTTAAACCACATGCCCTCAGGCAAGAAAAAAAGGAAAAAAAAGAAACCTCAGAGGAAATATCTGCATATGGATAAGCAGAAAAATTAGTTTTTGTCCAGACAAGCAGCCAAGCAGAGAAGCCAGTGGCTCTATTAAAAACAGATGTCAACCCGCTGATGATGTTTGCATGAATGTGAGGCATTATTGGATATAATGTATTGTGTAATTTTTCTTTTTTTTTTCTTCTATTTTTTTTTTGGGGGGGGGGGGGGGTATTTTCTGTTTTATGAAACTTATTGTTGTCTGTTTTATTATTGCCTAATGTTATTTAATCTTCTTATCAATTAATAAATTCTATATACCGTATTTTCCAGACTTTAAGTTGCTCCTAAGTATAAGTTGCATCAGTCAAAAAATGCATCATGAACAGGAAAAAAACATTTGTAAGTTGCACCTGACTAAAAGTCATATGTATTTATTTAAAATAGCGTGCTTTTCGGATTTTTCATATCCCACTTGTTACTGCTAAAAATTACCCAATCAGTCCAATTCCAAAGTTAATGCCTGTAAATGATCATAACATCATAACTAAGAAGGATAAACATGTTTTTTGAGGATTTGTTTCACCGTACAGGCAGTACAGCCGAATGTCCAAAATGAACTCCTCTCAAAAAGATAAGGCTATTTTGGGATTTTTTGCCCTTGAAGCAGAATATAGTTGTCACAAGCTTAGAGCGCCCTCTTTTGACAGTAGATGGTAATATTTACTCCTTGGCTCATGTCAGTCAATATGAATTGAGACTTTAAAATATGTTGAATTGTATATATTTTGATATATAAGTCACACTGGACTATAGGTCGCACAAGCCGCCAAACTATGAAAAAAAGTGTGACTTATAATCCAAAAAATACGCCATTTGGAAAATATATCAATATTACTTTAAATTTAGTGGTTCAAAATTGATTTGTTTTCCTTGTTTGTCTGTTTACACACAGTTAAAAAAAAAGAATACAGCCTAATTCATCTATCACAGGAGGAAGACAGGTTGAGGGCAAAAATAAATACATCCAAATCATGAGAAATAAGGTACTGAAAAACTGATGATCCGTCCATGTAGAACAGAATCCAAAAGCAGAAGCAGGCTAGACAAGAAGAACAGGAACCTGGAAGAATGACAATGATCTCATACTGAACAAAGAACAATCTGGAAGTATATATATAGTGAGGAAGGTGAATTCTAATGCGGGGGAGGTGTGTTAGCAGTCGGTCACAGAACCAAGACTAAACAGAGTGAACAAAGAAACACACAATAAAATCAACCTGGACGTAATTTTAAACTAGGAGCTGAGGAATGACCAGTTTCAAGATTTAAAAGAAATCAACTAACTAGATAACTGAACATGCAGATCCAAATGACTATAACTAAAAACCCAGACCATTAGAGAGTCTAGTTGGACTAAGTTCAAGTGGGCCTAATGTGTTAATGAATACACGCATTCACGTTTCATATAGACTTACTTATAGAAAGTGACATTCTTTCTGAGACTTTTATTTTGTCTTTCACAGGTTGAACCAGAAACCTTTGCGGTCATAAAATGGATGCAAAACTACAATTTTGTCCTATCAGCTAATCTCCATGGAGGAGCAGTTGTTGCTAATTACCCCTTTGACAAGTCAAGAGACCCTCGCATTCGAGGAAGGACCACGTATGCAGCAACTCCAGATGACAAGATCTTCAGGAAGGTGCTGCAGATTACAAATTCTTTCCACATGTTCACAACATCTGATCTCATGGCTGTCTGTCTGTAGGAATAAACATGTGGATGACTGGGTCCGTTTGTATTTGTGTGTGATGACAGTTGGCAAGGACCTACTCGTATGCTCACAGCTGGATGCACAAGGGTTGGAACTGTGGAGACTTCTTTGATGAGGGAATCACCAACGGGGCCAGCTGGTACTCTCTGTCCAAAGGTAAGTAAAACCTCAGTTACTATACAGTAGGAGATGAACAAAAGTGTTTATTCAAGCACCAGAAACCTTCACTGCAATCATGAAAAAGCCATTACCCTCATCTTTGTAGTAGCTTCATTTAAAATGAAAGGGAGGTACCTCTTCATCTCACATGGTTTATATTGTCATTGCTTATTTTTTGTAGTTTCACTAATGTTTAAGTAAATGAATGAAGTCAAGTAGTAAATAGTAAATAGTAAAAGTAATTGTTTATAATTCAGCTTTCGTGTAATTACATTTAAAATGAGAGCAAACTCATCCAACTTTTGGCAAGTCTGTTAGTTTATCAACCGTAACATTGAATCATTTCTTTAAAAATAACAGCATGTGTTCATTAGAAATGCAAATATTGATCCTAAATATGTCAGAGCGCAACAGCAGTGCAAGTGCTGACTTTTTAAAAATGAAAATTAGTATGGAGAATGCATTTTGATTACTGGCACAGAAGAGTTAGCCATAGTTTTACAGACATAAATGTGCAAAAGTGATATTATCGTCTTACCATTATTATTGGCTGATTTTGGCATTGGAACATATCACATATTAGTGGTGTTGGTTTTTACTTTTTTAATGGCACAACTTTAACACAGCATGCGCATATTATACATCAAACTCTTCTTCATCACCTCTTCTCAAAAATATCAAAATATGAGAGATACAACCGCACAGTTGCATAAGTATAATGTTTTCATTTTGTGAAGAAGTATTAAAGAAGTAAAAACCTTCATATCGGTTTTGGTTGATATCATATTTGGACAATATTGGTATAATGAATTTTGGTTTTAAAAAAAGCCAATATTGAACATCTTTATGCAAAGTAAACAGACTTGTTTATATGGCCTTCTGCTACAGGTACAGATACAAAGCAGACAGAACAGACAGAAGCTCAAACAGCTCATCTAAAGAAATGGATGAACTGTGGGAGTACAAAGAAAAGATGAATAATCACTGCAAAGTACTTAATGGTACTAGATGAGTCCCTAAACAAAAACACAGACCTGAAAATGAGAACAATGTCTCATTTGAAGAGGACAGAGTCGCATTTAAGATCCACTTGTTGTTAAGAGCTGGATTCTTTCAGCACAAGGACCATCGCTTTCATGCACAAAACTGATCTTTGCCTGTTTACATGTGAAATTCCTTTGTTGTTTGGAGGATAGCCATTATCATTCCTGTTCCAACAAACACAAGGCCACCTGCCTGCATGATGGAGGGTGCTTAAGAATGAATGAAATGCCTTGACAGGCTTACAAGGCACGCTTTCCCCCTGTCATTGTGAACTCACTGACTCTGCACTCTGCTCTTGCCCCTTTAACCTCTTCACCCCTGCACATAAACAGCTGAACCGCCACTCACCCTTCAGTTTAGCCACCAAAGTATGCATCCCACTTTACTAGATTAACCATCAGAAGTCAGTTTACCCCAGTAAGGTGACTAAATGTGCCACGGACCACCTTCGTGAGCTCCAAAGTGCTGACTATTGTTTTTTTTTTTCAAAGTGAGAGATCATTTTAATTTTTATGAAGCTGGAGAGGTCTCACCATTCCTTCGTTATCTCCTCTGTTTTATTTGGCCTTTTCATGGCTACGTGTATGCTGCAGCAGGCCAGATTGTCCTGCAGTCACAGGTTGACATTTTCAGCCTCAGATCCCTCCACATGTTTAACTCTTTTAAAGTTCGCTTTTTTCATAAATGGTTGAGATTACAGTTAATACTAGAAAAGCACTTGGAGAGCAAAGCAGCCAAGCAGCTAAGATCCCCCCATATGGCCCAATAATAAAGAATCCTTAAAAAAAATTCCTGGATCCAGACGGTGATCTGGAGCAACACCAAAATTGAATCAGTTCTTCTTGTGCCGTTATCACTTCTTGTGCCAGTATCAGCATTCCCTGAAATTTCATCTAAATCCATTCAGAACTTTTCAAATTATTTGGCTGACAGACAAACAAACAAACAGCGGAGGTAAATATAGTTACTGTACTAAAATGTACAAAATTTGAAACAGTAATGGGATAATAAACACTTTTGGCCTTGCATAATTAAACCAAGTGATAGACATACAGCAAGTTTATTTGCACAATTTTTTGATAAGCTTCATTGTGATCACCAAAATTTTTGCTCTACTTAACGGTAGAACAGTCAGCTAAAGGGTTAAGTACCTTTGGGCACACATCTAATTGCTGGGTGAAAAAGAAATGCGTTACTGAACCAAACGGTTCTAAGTTGTTTTATACCATTAGAGCTTTTTCTTCTGGCTCTAAAAATGACCAAAAAATGTATTTGTGAAGTAGAAATCATACTCCTCGGTATTTTTATGAATACCTCCCAAGTTCCTAAATACTTTAGCTAAACAGCCAAAAAGCAGATAAATTATGCAGAAAATATTTAACGGATTTAACTAATTCAGCTAATCATAACTTCTGTTTGCCATGAGTTCCTGCTATTACACAAGCGATATAATGATATTAATAAACTGTAATAAATTTACTTTTCACAGATGCAGAATCACAAAGTGCTTCACAAAACAGCACAAATAAAACTAAATTGAATACAGGATAAAAGTTAGTATAATCTTCGGCACTGGCAGGAAAGTTAAAGTCCTCATCCTCTTGTTTGGTTTGTCCTCGAGAAACCTCATCCCAACATTTTGATGTTTTGATGAATACTAACAGTGACGTTTTGCTGTATAATTCTTGGAAGTTGCAAGTTCATCAGACTGTCTGGGCATATTTTCAGCTCAGTGAATCTGTAGCAGAAACAATAACATAACCCATTTCTTTGATGTGTAAGTCCTGGTCTGGACTGGCTGGAGTTTTCATTGGAATGTGAATCTTTAGGGCTTCTTAGTTGACTCATACAAGGTTTTGAATTGGATGAAAACGACCACAGTTTCGTTTAGTGGGAACATGTTATGTTTACTCTAACAAGTTATTTTGCTCCAAGTGTTGTGTCATGGTCCACAAGGTTACATTTGATCCTCCCTCCCCAATATTGGCCTCATATGCATTAGCTCTTGATGAAAAGTTGAGCCTTATTGTTAAAGATTTGCAAAGCTGCATTGCCAACATAAATAAGGACCTCAAAACTTCAGTCTTAAAATTCATATGAAATGTTTTTAAAGAAGCAAATGATTTTCAGATGGCTTAGTTAAAGCTTTGGGCTCCTCAGTACTCATTTCTGGTAAGTCCTTAGAAATCTGAGCAACCCCTTTGAGAAGAAAATATAAAAATAACCCAATATCATTCAAAATAGACTGATCCTATTGTTAAGATTTACATGCCAAATCAAAAGCGACACATGAAAACACATGAATGGATTATTTTTCTGTCTTAACTGTTGGTTTTTAGGCATGCAGGACTTCAACTACCTTTACACCAACTGCTTTGAGATCACTCTGGAGCTGAGTTGTGATAAGTTTCCTTCAGAATCAGCGCTGCCCAGAGAATGGCTGGGCAACCGGGAAGCATTGGTTTCATACCTGGAGCAGGTCAGAACGAACAGATTTCTTAATATAGAATTCAAATTTTGCAACTTATGCACGTGCAGACACACAAACAGTACTGTGCAAAAGTCTGGGCCACCCCTACAAGGAACCGCTCTTACTTGTAATCAGTAGTTTGATAGTTCTAAAAGCTTTTTGACGGTCTTTCAAAAGTATTCTTTTTTTGGACATTGTCTGCTTTTTCCACTCATTTTCATTCCTTTTCAGTTCTTGCACCCGCCAGGAATCATTTGTCATTTAACAGAGAACGTAAAACAACCAGAGTTGCAGAACTCTGGTGTAATGTTCACTAAAGCCTCACCAGAGATGGTCTCCACATTTCCATGGGTGGCTGTCAAAAAGCCAGTTTTTATGAAAGGAAGCAGGGAGAAAAGGCCAACCTTATTTGGACTTTATTATCAAGCTACATTAACAGTGTTAATGAGGACACTTCAGCTTTATGCCAAATCACAGAAGAGCTGGACTGAAGATCAGGGGAAACGTGTCTTATGGAGTGATAAATCCTCCCTAGAGCCCAGACTTCAACACCACTGAAGCAGTGTTGGATCATCTTGACAGAGCATGTGACAAAATTTAGCCAACATCCAAAGAAAAGAAATGTCCTTCAATAAGGTTGGAGAACCCTTCCTGAAGACAAGATTTTGTAATCTTGTAGTCAGGTTGTCAGAAAGCTGTGAAGAATAAAGATGGTCATAACAGATAATGATTATGCATTTCATGAACACAGTATTTAGGGGCCTTGGCTAAGCTAACAGCTAAAATGTGCTTTTATCCACTAACTTCAGCCACAAGGCAGCGCTCAGAAATATATTTTTCCACATTGCAGAATAAACAACCCAAACTAGAAGGGGCTGCAGTCTGTGGAAGGTTAACAAGGTCTAATGCTTTGGAAACTTGGCACTGAAATGTAATTTATGACTTGATATGATTTGATTTTTATTGCTCTACTGCAATCCACAGCTACCTGTATGCCAATATAAGGACATATTTTCCATTAAACTCCAGATGATACAAACTATCAGCACATTTACAGGCCATAACAGCCCCTAACAGAAAATAATTAAATTACAACTTGGAAACTTAAAGTAGCATTTGTCTGTTTTCAGGTGCATCATGGGATAAAAGGCATGGTGTATGATGAGAACAACAACCCGATCAGCAACGCTGAGATCTCAGTGGCTGGCGTTAACCATGATGTGACCAGTGGTAAGACAAATCTATTTCCTAGCTGTTATACTGTCACTCTGGTGTTGAAAAAGAACTTAGATTTATGACAAATAATATGCTGATATCCTGAATAGGAACGAGTGTTAGAATGCAAACACTATTTATAGGAAAGTTAAAGCCGATGCCATCTTGATGAATGGGGAGAAATTGTGGTAAAAGTCTTAAAAACATACAAGACGGGACATTTTGGGCATAAAGTAGGTAGTTATTTATATTGCTTGGAAGAGAATGTTGTTTTGGGAGAACCAGACACATTTTTGTTTTTTTAAAAAGAAAGTAAGTGCCTTCAGTCCCCGTATTTAAATGGAACACGTCTTCCTCTCCTGGTGAAAGATGGAAGTGCACTTAGAAAAAAAAAAAACTTTCCTTGCCCCCTTGTATTTATTATTACATTGTTAGACATAGTGGGTGTAAACTTGTGTCTCACTCGATATGATGGATAAATATTTAACTTTTGGTTTTTTTCTGACCACTACTTCCTTCCTTTGGGTTCATTGACAAAAAAAAGAAAAGTAAGAAAAGAAAATTGATGTTTTTAGTTTGCATTCTCTCTATCTTTAACTGTGTGTGCTCCTCCAGGGGTGGATGGCGACTATTTCAGACTTCTGTTACCAGGAACCTACACAGTAACAGCATCTGCAACGGGTTACCTTCCTTCAACCAGCACCGTCACAGTGGGACCAGCTGAGGCCATACAGGTCTGTCACAAGGTGTTGCCTGCTTATTTAGGAGGAGAGGGAGCAGGAATCTAGCTGTTAAAAAAAAGAAAAAAAAAAAAAAAACAGCACATGAAAAGTCAAATCTAAATAGTCAGCAGGTTTGTATACGTACAGTTGTGTAAAAAAGTGTTTGCCCCCTTCCTGATTTCTTACTTTTTTGCATGTTAGTCACACTTAAATGTTTCAGATCATCAAACAAATTAAAATGCGAGACAAAGATAATACAAGTAAACAGAAAATGCAGTTTTTAAATGAAGATTTTTATTAGTAAGGGAGGAAAATAATCCAAACTTACATCACTGTGTGAAAAAGTGATTGCCCCCTCTGTTAAAACATAAATAAACAGTGGTTTATCACATCTTTGGAAAGCTGAGTTCAATTTCTCTACCCACACCCAGGCTGGATTACTGCCACACCTGTTCTTAATCAAGAAATCACTTAAATAGGACCTGCCTGACAAATTTAATAGACCAAAAACATCCTCAAAAGCTAGACATCATGTTGCGATCCAAAAAAAAAAAAATCAGTAAAAAATGAGAAAAAGTAATTGATATCTATTAGTCTGGAAAAGGTTACAAAGGCCATTTCTAAAGCTTTGGGACTCCAGTGAACCACAGTGAGAGCCATCATCCACACATGGTGAAACCATGGAACAGTGGTGAACCTTCCCAGGAGAACCTTCCGGCCGACCAAAATTACCCCAAGAGCACAGTGACGATTCATCCAAGAGGTCAAAAAAGAATCCAGAACAACATCCAAGAACTGCAGGCCTCACTTGCCTCAATCAAAGTCAGCGTTCATGACTCCGCCATAAGAAAGAGACTGGGCAAAAATGGCCTGCATGGCAGAGTTCCAAGACCAAAACCAGTGCTGAGCAAAAAAAAACATAAAGAACATCAGTTTAGCCAGAAAGCATCTTGATGATCCTCAAGACTTCTGGGAAAATACTCTGTGGACTGAGGAGACAAACGTTTAACTTTTTGGAAGGTGTAGGTCCCTCTACATCTGCCGTAAAAGTAACACGGCATTTCAGAAAAGGAACATCATACCAAAAGTAAAATATGGTGGTTTTAGTGTGATGGTCTGGGGCTGTTTTGCTGCTTCAGGACCTGGAAGACTTGCTGTGGTAAATGGAACCACGAGTTCTGCTGTCTACCAAAAAATTCTGGAGAATGTCCGGCCATCTGTTCATGACCTCAAGCTGGAGCGCACTTGGGTTCTGCAGCAGGACAATGATCCAAAACACACCAGCAAGTCCACCTCTGAATGGCTTAAGAAAAACAAAATGAAGACTTTGGAGTGGTCTACTCAAAAGCCCCGTTTCCACCAGCGGGTCTGGGTCGGGTCGGGCCGGATCGGTCCACGTTTTTTTGCGTCTCCACAGATAGAAACCTGGACGGGTACCCGGCCTACTTTTTTGGCACCCTTCGGCCTGGCCGGTCCTGACCCGACCCTGACCTGCGGGTGGAAACGGGGCTAAAGTCCCCACCTGGATCTGATTGAGATGCTGTGGCATGACCTTAAAAAGGCGGTTCATGCTGGAAAACCCTCCAATGTGGCTGAATTACAACAATTATGCAAAGATGAGTGGGCCAAAATTCCTCCACAGCGCTGTAGAAGACTCACTGCCAGTTATCACAAACGCTTGATTGCAGTTATTGCTGCTAAGGGTGGCCCAACCAGGGATTAGGTGTAGGGGACAATCACTTTTTCACGCAGGGCCATTTAAGTTTGGATTTGTTCCCCCCTTACTAATAAAAATCTTCACTGAAAAACTGCATTTTCTGTTTACTTTTGTTATCTTTGTCTCACATTTAAATTTGTTTGAAGATCTGAAATATTTAAGTGTGACTAACATGCAAAAAAGTAAGAAATTAGGAAGGGGGCAAACACAATTTTTTCACACAACTGTATTTTGATTATCTCACCTCCTCTCTCCTTTTCCTTCCTTACAGCTTCATTTTTACTTGAAACCAGCTCCAAAACAAAACCTGAAAGGGAAGCCTCACAACGGCAAAAAAACCTCTCATCCCACAAGGTCCCATCGAAGCTCGGCCCAAGATGAGGCATGGACAATAATTCAGACTATAATTCATACAAATACACACACACACACACACACTGAAAGTCTTACATGAAACACATACCATTCACATCAATGATATTTGCATATGATATACCTTGTAGTTTTAGGGTAGTGCCTGTGTGTATGTGTGTGTGTGTCAAATGCTTACATTTTGTTTTTGGTTACTTTTTTTTATTATAAACTGTGTGTCTGTATTAAAATAAATGTTGCAAGCTTGGTGTATTTATGTAACAGTGTTGATGTGTATGAATATAGGTCACCTATATGTGTCAACTTTTTTAAAAAATTGTGATTGCAACAATTTTATGACAATTGAATAAAATGATAAATAAAATGATGTTTTTATTATTAATGTTTACAACACCTGTATGTCAGTCTCTGCTTTGTTGGTCATGTTATCATTGGATACTTGTGTTATTATGAAAATAATACTTGTTCATGTGCATTTTATTTCAAAGTTTGCTCATGCTAATGCAGTCAGATGCAAAATGAAGCAGAAAATAAATCCCAATTTTTAGTAGAAGTTTAATTTAGTTATCTGAATTCATTTATTGATGATTAAATGCAAATTAAATTAAGTGTAACAGACAGAAACAACTGAGCTGATGACCCCCATAGAATCTGTCTGGCCACCTGGGTGCCACCCTGAATACCCACTATAACAAATATTCAGCGTAGACTAACTTTAACCTCAGAAAACCCCTGATGCTCTATTGTAAGTAAATGCAGCAGAAAATATCCTTCTTTATGCTTTTCTATATGATGTTCTGCAATAACACCACCATGTTCTTGATCACAGTGCAACATTCATACCGCATTAGCATAATGGACACAGGTGATAATATTTATCCATTCAAGCAATTTATATTTTATGAGGAGGATGTAAAAGTCTCATTGGCCAAGAACACTTAAAAAACTCAGTAAGAAAAATTGGGATTTGACCCAAAGCTGTTTTAGAAATCTAGAAATCAAGTGCAACTTTTTGATTAAAGCCAACGATGCTAGAGTATCCTGAGAAAACAATTGCTTATGACAACAAACCAGTGACCGTTTACTAATTTATTTTTATATCAGAAGAGCACTTTAGTTTAATAATTAGATAATGATTTCCTTAAATCTGGACCTTTTAAATACTCTTTTAAAGGTATCATTTTCGTTCAGCGTGCTGCTCTTTTTCTGTTCGTGCCCCATTCTGGCCCCCACGTCAAATATTTTCTAGACCATCTCCTGCATGTCAAGGCTACACATCTGCTATTAATAAGCAGTGCAGTACCTTCTCATGTCTTGTTCTGCAAGCTTTGTCTGCCCATACAGTCTGAAAGTTGAGGAGAGAGGAACTAGAATCTGGAAAATGTTCCTGCAGCCATGTCTTGGGGAAACACAACACTGCTTTCCTCATATCCCTGGGCTCTGTACTATGAAGCAGGATTAGTAACTCAATGACGTAACTTTCGGTTAAGCTGAGACTTTTCAGTATCATGAAGCTAGTGCACTTCTTACCAGGTTGAGTAACCATGACAACTTATGATGGGTTAGTGTTGATCAGCATATTAACTGACATAGTCAAATAATCAGCACTTTTCTTGTTGTTTAAAAACTTCTAAAACCTTAAAAGTGTTTCAAAACAGCCTCCTAAAACCTGAATGGGTCATGAAAATGTAAAACTTTCTATTGAAACCATTATCTCTGACTGACTAAAGAACCTACTTACATTAAAAACAAATAACAAGAAAACCTTAGAAGCTGACTTTGCGCTTTAAGCTTTATTGCATGTAGTGATGAAATATTGGTGTTTGAACACCAGATATTGTCAAAACACCTCCAGTGTACCTTGTTAATAATTCTCAGTCACTGTAGTTGAACGTAGTAATTGTGATACGAGAAGAGATCAGTCCTAATCAGACAAAAATGTTTATTGTACATAAAGGTCATCAATCAAAACAACAAAGGGACAAATATCCTAAAACAGTGGCAGCAAAATTCATTCCTCAGTTTCAGAAGGCCTGAGCAAAGGTTCAAGATTATCCTGGTTTGCCACCCACCTATATGCAACCCATAAATTAAGGAAAATAATTTCAAATGCAGAACTTCCAAGTTTCATGCAGAAGGTGTCACTGTTGTACAGGGGAAAAAAACGCAAAACAATTTCCCATGGACCTGATAAATGGCCATACAGTCTGTGATTTTTTTTTTTTTTTTTTAGTTTTTCCTTTTTTATCAAGCCTGCTGCTATTTATTCAATCTGTTTAAATCATTGTCTCTCATATTCATATCAGTCTCTGTGGCAGAGATGCAATGAGTTATTTCTCATTGTGAGGATTTCTACACTGTGGTTCTTTTCTTTATTTCTATTATTTTGCTTTTCTTTTATCCTTTTATCCCATAGATTTTTGGCAGCTATTTAGGGAGAAAATAGTGTTTAATGACACCAGATCTGGTTCTGTGATGATGTTGTTGGCATTTTTTGCTTTTCGATCACGGGCAGGACATGAAAAAAAATTGTCAACATGAGCATCACGACTACTTACTGTACTGTACTGCTCTTCTTTGTGTTGATGATTCATACTGACGAGGCTGAAGTCACAAGACCGGGCGTCAGCTTCCTGGAGGTGGCAGCAAAAGCTGCTTAGTGTGACATCACTAAAACGTGATAGTTTCTTTTTCCCATTTTAATTGAATTACTGTATATTTCAATTTAAAACAAAATGCCATCTCAGAACATATTGGTCCTAATCACAATCTGGTTAATAAAGAGCCTGTGACTCAGTTTATTAATGCATTTCTTTAATGAAACATAAGAAAAGATGCACTAGTGCTTTAAAATGTAAGATAATTTGCTTCTGTATTCTGTGCATTCCTTGTGCAGATTCTGCTATAGGCATTTGAAGTTTTTATATGATCCCATATTCAAAAACAAGGCTCAAAACAGTTCAATAATGAATAACACAGGATTTTAACACAGTGACTCTTTTGGTGTTAGAAAATTTTTAGGTGTTTTCATGGTATTGCTCCTTAATCAGAAAATGATCCTACAAATTGAGTCTCAAACAAGGGATCTCGGAACTTGTTTTTCCTGTGCCATTCCCAGCCATTACAGAACAAGAATAGCTCCTCTTTGACGCACAGGAAGGAGGAAAAACGCACTTCGAAGGGCACTCTATGAATTTATGAGAATTCAAAAGTCAAACAAGGAACCAAATACACAAGATAAATTATGAACTATACCTGTACTGTGAGACCCACTATAAAGTTTTACCTTTGGAAATCAATGTGTTTAACATAAAGGCTGTGAATTAAAATAGATAAATGCCACATTATAAACAGCAGACTATAATATGAACATTTGTTTGTAAAGCAGCCAACAGTGGAAAAGTCATAGCTTGACCATAGGCTGTTGTGAAAACCACAACACAATAATCCAAAAGTTAACAAAGCCGGCAAACAACTTGATGTAAGTTGTGTGTCATTAAGCCAAACGTCATGATAAAACTGAATCATAATCATCATCAATAATGATCTTTAAGTCACTCAGTCACTGACGTTGGTTCTATTATCTGTTCAGTAACTATAAAAACTGAACACAATCGTTCTCATCTTTTGCCCACAGCTGATGTTTCTCATAGAAAAGACAAAAGCATAATTGTACGATAGCGGAGAGCATTATAGTAACTCAATAGGCAGCAATATTGAAAGACAACAATAGACCCACATGCTGCTTTCGGATGAAAGTGGCCACTGTGAAAGGAGACAAAGCCTGCATTTCACACAGATCTGGAGAGTTCCCAGCTTTAGTATAAATGTGGAGTGTGTGTGTGTGCGTGTGAACTCGTTCACGAGTGTGCACATGCAGTTATGTACACTTGGCAAAATGTGGCGTCAATGAAGCCCACCATTAGTCTGACAATGCTAGGTTTGTACCCACACCCATTGACTAAGAGTTGATGGAGAAGTTCTGTTTGAAAGTTCAAACTTACAGGAAGTTACAGAATGTAAATTATTGAGATGATGCACAACTACAAAGCTTAAGGTCAGATTCAGACATGTATCTCATAAAAGCTTACATATTCATTTTGATGACAGTGATACTATTACACAGTAGGGATGTCATGTAATTTCTAATATGTTTCTTTTAAAAAAAGAAGTAGACATTCTCTATATATCATTACCTTCCTCCAACACACTTAGTCACACTCTTGTTTATAGTAAAGGCCTACACATACATGCACATAAATTTGCTGGCAAAATAAGAAAATTATTTAACTCAGCATTCCAAACAAGATAAGAAATATATAATGCAGAATACTGGATTTTTCTAAAATCAGATGTGGCAACATTTTATTACAAGGCCTTTACTGGCTGGCACTAACAGTGATCATTTGATCCTAACTAAATCAAACTGTAGACAAGATGGCTTTTTCCAAGAAAGTTAAAGCTAAAACTGATGGAATTTTTTTGCAGGAAACCTTGAACAAGACTCCAGTTTAACTCAGTCAGTAAGTAAGAGTTACAGTGAGTGTGCTGTATTCAAATGTGCATCTTTATTCGAGATACAGTATGTGTATGTGAGCCTGTTTCCATGTGTTTGTGTGACCTCTTCTGTATCTTTTCCTTTCCTTGCCTCCTCTTGAAGGCAAAGCATCCGACGACCTTTGTTTCCTGCTTTTGTTCTGGACATACAAAATCACATGAGGAAGCTATCATTACTGCAGACACAGCAAAAACTGGATTTGGTGTTTCACACCACAACACAATAAGCAGTGCTCAGAAATGGCTTTTTCAAACATATAATCCCTTGTGCAGCAGCTATGATTTTGTCTCTCTAAAAGCTTATTTAGTTGTCTTTAAATGATAGAGTTTTAAGGAGACAGCCATAAAAAGAAGTACTTGTTATGTATTTAGAAACTGACATTTTTTTAACCTTTACTTCTGACTTGCTGAGACTTTGACCTGTATGAAATCAAACATAATAAAACTGATATTTCACAGGAGAACCGATAGCTCACTAAAAATGAAAAACATGACTGAACTGACTCTAAATAAAGAATGATGTAGAAATCACATCTCCAAACTTAGATCCTTTAATTTCCTGAAACTGCTATGGACCTCAATGAGGTAGTGAATCGAGGAAATGTTTATACTGGCTCAGTGAACTGAATTTCAAAATTCTGTTTCTGCGCATGTCTTACAAAATGCTGATCACACTCAAGAGGTCATTAACCCAGAAGTTGAGCAAAATATACTGAAATTTACATGTCAGGCAAAATTTCAGATTTCAAACTGTGCAATATGTTGAATTATTATTATTTATAATTTTACATTGCACAACTTTTTGCAGAGGTTTTATGCTTTTGATGACAAAATACTCAAAAATTAAGTTAATTAAGCAAAAGAATGCAGAAGCACTAACATTGTAGGATTATGAAACATTGGGCTATATGCACGACTCCACTACTTGCTGAACTTAGTAGTGCTCCTCTGTTTCCTGTCTTTCATTATTGGGCAAACCTGATTAATCCAGGTGTGTCTGGCCAGTTACTGAGGTCAGACACACCTGGATAAATCAGTTTGCCCAATAATGAAAGACAGGAAACAGAGGAGCTATTTCAGGATGTAATGGAGTCGTGCATTAGCCTCAAATGGGTAAAGGACTCCCCACTTGTCCTGCACACAGGCTGAAAGACACACAAAACATCTTATGTAAATAGGTAATAATTTTTTTTTTTTTTTTTTATCTCCAGCTGAGGATGTATGTTGTCCTTAATTTTTAACTTTTATCATGATTTTGCTTCCTTTCCATTTTGATTCTTTGACAAGTAAATGAAAATGTCAGGGGGAGATTGTAATTTTTTAGTATTCTCTTTTAAATTAAAATGAATTAATAGTCATTGGTTTAAAAAAAAGAAGAAAAAGAAAAAAGAAAAATTCTGTTGTGAATGGCTAGCATCACTCAGTAAAAAAAAAAAAAAAAAAAGAAGATTATTACTGGTTGGTGTTTGCATTTTTGCTCATTTCTGTCCCAAACATTTTATATTGAATATTTTCTTCTTATTTATTGATTTGAGGGATGCTCGTGTTTTGTGTCTTTATGATGGCCTTCATAATGGTTGTTTTACTTATCTTGCTTGTCTCTTTCTCTCTTTCTTTTTTTTTGTCTTATTTAGCACAAAAATGTAGTTATTTTGTCTCATTTGGCTGTTTTGCATTACTTTGTAGCCATTCAGTCTTTTTTTGGCAATAATGCATCTTTTTACGTTGGTTTCTTTGAGTGTGTTTGCTATGTATCTCCTTTTGATATTTGAATATTTTAAGATTTGTTTAATTGCTTACGTCATTTTTTTTAAAGAAAAAGTTGGACATCTGTTATTCACTTGAGGAGAAAACTAAGCAAATTTGTAAAAAGAACATTTTTCTTGATTTTCTTTCCTATTTCTATTTCCTTAATTTCTTTCTTTTTTTCTCGTTCCCAAATTTCATTTGATGGATCGAAACATAGTCAGGAAACTATTTGTCAGAGGCAGTCCTAAGTATCATACAAATTGCACCAACCAGTCTAATGGTTTGTGATGAAGCTGATTTAGATGTGCAATTTCTATACAGCCAGTCTATGATTTTTAGAGGGCAGTAACTTATTAACTATAATTTAGTAATATTGTTTGTATACTGTATATACTATATATTTGGATACTGTGTAAATTGTGGTGACTAGGGCACTAAACCTATGACTTCCCACAGGCCAGACAAGTGTGCAACATCAAACTGTCTCTGTTAAGGGTGTAACAATTCTGGTAAACAACATTTCAATTCATGGTTTCTGATTTGATTTCAAGTCACTGGATTGAATCGGATCATATGAACTGACATCATCCATGAATCGTGATATATCGAATCGCTAACCGAATTGTCACACCCCTACTAACTATGTTTTGGAATGATGTTTGCAGACCATTTTGTTTAGCTGATAGAAAAGTCATCGAGCCATAAAGCTTAGTGCTCCAGGTTACATTATCTCATGAGAGAGGGATCCGCTCCTGGTTAAAATGTTTGTTTTTTGAGGAGGCCAGCCCCCTTGTGTTGTATATAAACTCAAGAAATCATCTATTATCACTTGCATTAGGCTAAAGCTTGGGTCAAAAGTTACATGTTATCCCTCAAATATAAGTACTAGAATTTCTTCCGCAGTTTATGGTTAAAATAGAACATTTTCTCATGGAGACCTAAGAAGGACCCACTCAGCATGGGTAAATAACATATTCAGTTGCTTTCCACACCAGTCAGAGGCACATTAACAGTGTCTATTCAAAATAGTATGCACGCCTAGTGCACGCACACTCATATCACAAACTTGAAAATGTCCTTTACATTTGGATCCACTGGATCCACTTTGACGTCTTTTCAATCAGGCATCTGCCCGGCCAGCCCGGGTCTCCTCGGGGAAAAAGTGGGTGGCGTTGTTGTGTGTAGGCATGGAGAGACGCAGCACTGCTCTCAGCTCGGCTGCTCCCGTGTCTAATGTGATGACAGCTGATTGTACGGAGACCCACGGCTAGCCAGGACCACCGTGGCACTTTCTCGTTATGTTTTCTTAACGTTCTCACCAAAACAACGTAGTTCTCCCTGGAAGTTATGAGTCTGGGCACACTTTGAAGACTGGGACGTGTAGCTGCTCAAAAGTTGTGTCGTGGAGAGAGGCAACGCTGCCACCACACCACATCAGCAGGCTGGAGAAGTTGGATATCTAGTCTGACTGGCTCTAACGGCCTGATCCCACAATTTCAAGAGACCGTACCACCAGTACAGGTAAGGAAGGCATGAAGAAAAGACAGTAATCCCTAACTTTTACTTGAGTTGAACCAGAGGAACGCCCATCATGTGATAAAAGGATGTGTATCTACATTGAAATGCATTTCTAACAACAGATATACTTCGTTTTACATTTACAGCTTATCCTTTGTAGACCTGGGCGCAGTCAAGTAGCACTCAGTTTTAGACTAATTTAATAAAGTCTGCGCTGACATACTGTAGCAGTCATTTGGTTGTCCTTTGGACATGATTTATCCTCCACACACAGACCTCAGTGCAGGCAGTGTCAGGGTGAATACACAACTGTTAGGTTTACTGACTGATGACGTGAGCTGAATGGGTGATGGCCATGAGCACAAGTGCTGCAGACCAAATAATCCCCTTGCTGTGTGTCACCTGTGGTCTCCGTTGTCAGTTGTTCCACCATATGAAACAGATGAGCACACTGAGCTGTGTCTCTGTTATTTAACCAACACTAACCTTAATCATGTCTAAGCCTGAACCTCAGTCTGATCAAGTCTTTTTTTCCTTTTTAGAGGAGTTTCATTTTGTTCCTAAATGGTAGGCAAATCCATAAAATGACCATTTATAAAAGCATTAAATCAGTAATGCAAACACACTAGGAATATTCTCCTGTCATACTTGTACAACAGACTTCACAGTGCTTTATATTGTTGTATTATCCAGGCTTTTCTTTATTATTATATTTAATGGAGTTATACTATGTTGTACTGTTACTATAACACCTTATGGTGTGTAAAACTGTTCTACTTTGCAGGAGGATATATGGATGTTTTTCTTTTTAACATACCAAAACAATAACTGTCTATTGGTTGGATATGATCAACTACTTTTATGCAGTTAGTTCTTGTTCATCCGTACATATGTATATTTCACTACAGATACAAATTTTTCTGTTGGCACTGAATTGGTTAGCTAGATTGATATAAAATGATGTTTATAAATATTGAACAAACTGGGAGTATCAACAAAAGGCTGTTGAAAGTTTAATTTTGATGCTAAAATATGAACTCGCTTTCAAAAGAGATAAAGAGGGCAAACAGTTAAAAACCTATTTTTCACTTCAGTGTCTTCATCTGACATAATATAGTGTTGCATACAATGGGAGATCACATAGGGCCCATTTTTTTTGCATGCCATCTAGTTGTGTTTAATGATTGCAAATTGGTTTAAGGAAAGGTTTTGTACAATCACATGAATCTAAATAACATGCCATGGCATGTTAGGGGCAACTTTATGAAATCAGGACGAATCCTCAAATTGGGTTGGTGACTCAGTTAAGACGGTTATACCAACTTTGGATCTGCAAAGTGAAAATGAAAGGGAAAACTAGAAAACCTACTGGATCTTAGTATTTTCTGTCAGTTACCTCATAAAGCAAAGAACTGCATAAGGGTGCAAAACAAAGGAAAAGGAGAAAAGTCTGTCTTTCCTTTGTTTTAGTTTAGCACTTTTACCTAATTCAACCAAGCAGGAAACAAAAATTGTGTTCAGGAATCATTTTTATTTTACTTTCAAAGTCCCCATCAGCAGAAAGCCTGTAAATGCATGTCTTCAAACCTTCCACACTGCAGTCTGCAGGGATGACTCCTGCTTTGCTTCTGCTTCTCTGCTGCAGTGTCAGAGTTACACAACTTTGGCACTCACACATAATATGCTTAGCTATTTCTTTTGCAAAGAATCCAGAGTGCAGGTAGTTACTTTTCTTGTATACCAGCACTCTGCATGAAAATGTGCATAACTGTTTTCTGTCATTAGAGTCACATTGAGCTGCTTGCTACAAAAACACTCATCAAGTGTGAGGTTTTCTTTCTCCTTTCTTGCCCTGCTTCAGTGTTTAGTCAAGATTTTGGATGCACATAAGCATCCTTCACGCTTAATTATTGAACGCTAGTTACAGGGTCATGTATCAGCACTTGGCGACAGAGAAACTTGAGATGTTTGTGTACATCTGCATGTGTATCATCATACAAACAGCAAACAGTTGCTGTCCTAGTAAATTAAATGAATCCTACAGTTTTAACAGCAGCATACAGTTGATCATCACTATGTTGTAGTTATTGTTGTAACCAACCAGAGGCACTCTGCTCTACAGCTGCAGTACAGAATGTCAAGCAGAGCACAGTCGCATTAATGAAAATAACTCGAAGAGGAACAGGAAATTCCCTTTGTCATCCTGTTATATAATATGCCATCACCTTGGAAAGGAGGCATTTTAGATATTACAAATGACAGCATACCTTGCAGTCAGCAAGGATTAATGGGTAGGAAAAAAAAGGAGAATTATTATTTAAAGCTGGGGTGAAATGCTGCAAAGTTTACTGCTGGTGTGAAATAATAGAAAGAATGAAGTGCAGCATACAAGTGCATGCACATATGTTGTTATTTTAAAAGTAAATTTAGGAAGTTGTCCTTCCTTGCTGTAATTTTGGCTCGATGATGTTGAGGAAATTAATCCAATCCTTTTGAGATGACATCGACATTTTTGATGCAGTAGTTTGTTTTAGTGACTAAACATAAAATAAAATAAAAACTGAAAAATACTGCACTTGTTTAAACCCGTGATACCCCTAAAGTTTTATTTCTGGATTTTTATTAGAAGAATCTTCTGCATTTAAAGACGCACAACGTAACTTTTAGACCTTTAAAACTCTTTTTGATGGCACAGCAACATTCATCATGCACATTTTTGAGCCATCACTGCCCAGAGGCGTCTCGGGGCTCACAAACTGCAGTATGTAAGTTTCCCATCTGGGACGTGACTGTGACGTTGCAGCCAACTATTGGTTGCGCACCACGTCACTTACTTGCAAACGAATATGAACCAGATATGAACACCGCAGGTGTTTTGAACGGGCATCATGTAGGATTCGGTAAAGAAACGCAAGGAGACATTACTGGAGAAAGAGAGGAAAAGAAAAAGAGGAAGGGACAGAACGAGAGTCAAGATAAGACTGTATCTTACTGGCTGGAGTGAATCACAATACAGGTATGATACAAGATGGATGCTAGTGTAGCTGCCAATAGGGGGCGCGTCACTGAGAAAACTGCACACAAAGTTCCGTTGTGTGTCTTTAAAGGTACAGTATGTAAGAATTACTGAGATCTAGTGGTAAAGATGGGTATTTGAAAGAAAAGAGGTTTTCTTTCAAATGACGTCATATTCCAAGCACTGTTGTGAATATATGGTGGCTGTTAGTGGCCAAAATTCTCCCAGACATAAAGATGTTTTTATCTGTGAGTGGATCTGAGTAACTACTTGTAATGTCTTTTAAGGAATTACTTATCCCAAACAGTCTCTAACGCCCTTTAAACAAAGCTGGTACTGCAGTTTTAAAGTTCAGGGGTTCTTATTTCACGCACATTGTTTTGCCCATTTAGGGACACCGTAGTAAAAAAGGTGGAAAAAAAATATGGCAGCCTCCATATGTGCACCATCCAGCAAGTAGATATAAATGACTCATTCTAAGAAACTAAACATATAAATGCTGTTCTAGTACAGTGATTACACATCAATAGAAACACAGTTTTGAACTATATATCATATTTTTCTGTCATTGACCATAGATTTATTACTTACTGTACCTTTAAATCAGTTAGGTGCAACGCTGCACCTTTTTGCCTCATTTATTGTTTATGTGCTCATTGGTCCTGCCTCTATCTTCACCTCTGTCCTGGCTGCAGTTGCTTACATCTGATCATGCTCAAATGCTCTCGACTCTTCTGCTTAACTGTCAGCAAACCGCTAATAGTTTGTTGCTGATGTGAGATAAAACTTGTTCCCTGTGGGCAATGGTGAAAAATCTCAGCCTGCAAGGTAAAGGGATTGGTCTCTTAGTTTGTCGTATTAAACCCTGGAGGTATGAATCTGCGTTTTTGTTCATGTTTTGTCATTATTACCGCAGTTCCTCAGTGGAATTGCTCAGTTTAGATGTGACTGCTTATTTTATACTTCTCTTTAATCATAAAATCACACCTTTTGTTGACAGAGTTAGTAAGTTGAATATGTTGGTGTGCTATGAAGAAAATGCTGCTTTGTTGCAGTGACTTTGTTTGTCACTTGAAATGAAGAGGCTGTGCAGTATTTCTGATTTATCGAATAAGCAGACTTGCAGTTTCAAGCTTTTACAACAGAGTCAATGAAATTGAACTGTAAGAGGAGATGTTGCTTTTCTCATTTTTTTCACAAATGCCTCTTATTCAAAGACGCCAACATTGCTCGGTTTGGTTATAAAAGTGTGCAGCTGATCCTGAATCCAGCGAAATATTAATAAACATTTCTACTCATGAGACTTGAAACTTTGCTGGCTCTTATCTGTGTTGCACACGTCCAGACTTTGCTTGGGTTTGCACCTTTTTATAGGCTTTTTAAAAATCACGTTTGTATTATTTTTTTCTCACATAGTTTCAGTGTTTTGTTAAAAAATTTGCCGAATTCCTTCACAGTTGGTATTACAGCGCTATTCCTGGATTATTCCAGGCCAGGCCCAGTAAAGTTTGTCCAAAGAGATAATTCACAAATGTGTCAGCACCACTTCGGCTTTTACTGATGTCCTCAGTTCACCCAGATGTTTACAAAAGTTTGGGAAAAGGATCTAAGTTTCTTTTTTTTTTTTTTTTTCCAATGTGGAGGCATATTCATCTGAAAAGAACGCTCACATTTCGTTCTCCATGAGCTGATGATGTCTGCAGTCATGATGTGAGCCCATGCGAGAGGACTGTTATGTAACAGCTCATATGCAAACTATTAGGACTGAGCTGTGTTTTAAGGGTGCGGCATATCCTTGGGCACCTCTTGGGTCCTCTCTGGGAGAAGCCTAGTCCAAACAGATCTCTGTACCCATGACAACATAGTCTTGGCCTCATAGCTCAAACATCTGAGCTGTTCTCCACACGGTGGAAATGTTTATGCAAAAAGGCAGTTCCACCCAGTATATGTATACTTCTGTGTGTGTGTGAAATAGTAGGAACTATTGATATTGAACATGTGCATTCTTGAGAAAGGAATGTAGAAGCAAATATGTGACTCAGGAGAGTTATGGAGCAAAAGAAGTCGGGATGAAATGGAGTCTGAAAACATTATAACCTTTCCTGTCGAGTGTTTGTGAGTTAGACTACTGGGATGCTGGAACGCAAGCTGAATGAAAATGTGAGGACAGAGTTGGATTTATGTAATCCACGGATGAGCCAAAAGGAGTTTTATAATAACCCACCCAGCCTTTACCAGGGTTTTCCCCCAGCAGCAACCCTTGGAATTTTCCTGAAGGTTTCTTCTCAGCTGTTTTAAGGCAATGACCACTTATTACGTACTATCAAAAACATTTTAGCTGATGCAAAGAAGTCATTTCCAAGTGCATGCTGCATCATTAAACATATTTTACTTGTGTAAAAAAAATGGCACAGGACTAATCTTTGAATGTCCAGAAGTGTGGAGGATGATTGGTTTGAAGGAAACCATAGGTGGAAATGCCCAGCCATGACTCAACTATTTGTCAAGACAAAAAGTAAAACAGATGTTTTCCGTTTTCGTGCTTCTGCACGGCACCACTTGCAAAAAGTGACATAATTACTGCTGGTACATGGTGTGCTTTGGTGTTTTTGTTAGTTGAACGTCTCCCAGTTTTTGTAACCTGACATATGCAGCACAGCTGGTGCATTAGTAAAATTTATTTAGATTATTTAGCCTCTACAGGGGTGTCTGCAGTGTATCAGAGAGGGAGTGTGGCCTCTTTCTGTCCAGCTGTGCAGATTGTATTATTTTCCTTAACAGTGACCCCCACAGCAAGTCAAGTGCATCTAAAGGGAAAGAATAAAAAGTGTTATGTTGACATTGCAGTTAAGCAATGAGGAGTGGGTCAAACATAAAGGCTGCAAGTACAGTTCTTTCAGTAGCCTGTGTGGGATCTCATTCTCATTCCTCCAGGTCGGGCCGGGTATCAAACGGAGGGTGACTCAAGTCAACTTAGTTTCCTTTTGGCAATCACAAGGAGATTGGTAACACCTTTTCACACTTCAAGTGAAGCTACAGTATAACGTTCCCTCTAACCAGATCTAGGGTGAGTCGAAACTCTCAATGATGTAAATGATCTAAGGATGTAACGATAAGAAAATTTCATATCATGGTTATTGTGACCAAAATGATCACGGTTATCATTTTTATCATGGTATTATAGAAATACCCACCAGCATCTTTAAAGATATCCAAAATGGGTCTAAATGTCTACTTTGTCCTTTTTAAAGGGGGAAAAATCTTAAGTCAAATCCTCATGTTTACTAGGCATTACGCAGAAAGGCTCAATGAGACTTATTATCAGAAATAAATTGAATCTTTTGTTCACCATCCTGAAAGCTCTAAAAGCACATCTCTGTCCTTTCAACATCATTTTGACCTAATTTCCTACATCATAAACCAGCACTTGAAACCATTCTGGGCTATTTTCAGTAATGAAAATGACACTTTTTAAAATTTATTCTCACAGATAATCTCCTGTAAGTTAGTGCATGTGTGAAAATGCAACTCAGGCCATAAATGAAAATGACTTTGGAAAACCTGCTGGGAGTTTTTAGCTCTTCTAAGTTCTTCCTCACCTGAAGTCAATAAAAAATGATTAATGCACATTCCCTGTGAGACAGATAGGCACCTTTTTAAGTTTTTAAGTCGTTTGCACAGTTTCACAGTTTGAAAAATGGCTTCTTCCCTTTGCAGCTTCCTGCTTTTTTAATTTCTATTTCACATCTGTTTATTCAGTTTGAGAGTTTAGTTTAGCTAAACTTAACTTACCTTAGTTTAGCATAAGAACTGGAAACAAAGACGTGAAAAAAATAGCGAGAACTTTAGTTTCCTTTGGCTATTTAAGTGAAAACTAAATGAGTCAACATTCCCCTTAAAGGTCACCAAAGAATTTATTGCAAGTACAACAAGTTTATTGGTGAGATACAGTACAGAGAAGAATGATTTTATTTCCTTTGGATGTTAATCTAAACTAACATCCAGCTAACTTACTAGAAAAAATCTCTTCCTTTTAATTATATTTTCTAGACCATACTAAGTTAAAAAAAAAAAAAAAAAAAAAAAAGAATTAAGTAGGATTTTAAGTGTGTTATAGACAAAGTTAGTTGTTAGAAATCTGTCTCAGTCTTTAAGGGTGGGATTATTTTGTCATGATCCAGTTAAAGCAGAACCAGTGCACTTAACTGACTTTCCTGTGCAATTAAGGTAACTGGATGCTCACAGAAAATTACATTGCATTCTTGTCATAGCTGGTGTCAGAGAGGATTAATGTCTTCAAGGTGGACAGCCAGTGCACTGGCAGTTTTGTCCTGTGAAGAGCGTTTTTTCTTTCTCAAACACAAACACATGCTGTTTTTTATTATTATTATCATTATTATTTTGTTAAGGTTAGGCTAAAGGGAAAGGCCCCTGACTTTTGCCTTATCACAGCAGGGATCATTTCCAGCCTCCCAGTATCTCTGACCAGGATAAATTAGGTACCATATATAAGCCTTCATGCTTAATGTGTTCTTCACTAGGGCTGCAACAATTAGTTGATTAATCAACTAATCGTTGACTATCAAAACAGTCAGTGACTAATTTCATAATCGACTAATCGTTTATTGTTTATAAGCTTTGTTTTTCCTTTCAAAATTGCCACTGTACCTTCCACTGCCTTGTCTGCCTTTCTGTCTGGTCAGCTTTTGTTGAATAGCTTATTGACATAAATAAATACACACACTACCATTCAAAAGTTTGGAAGTGTTTTCCCATTATTCAATGACGGAGTGTCCAAACTTTTGACTGGTACCGTAAATATGCTGCAATTTTTGCATGATTCAATTAGTTGATGAATCAGCAAAATAATCAGTGACTAATTGATTATCAAAATAATCGTTTGTGACAGCCCTAGGGTTCACACTTCTGCAACAGAGCGGCTCCACCAAATATTTCAACAGAGTTTGGCATGTTCAGTTGTTTGTCTCAGCTTGCCAGATGTGTTCTTTTAGTTGCTGAGGCCAAGCAGTGATGCCTCATCTGAATGAAATGTATTGAAACAATCTGCTGCTTTCCTATTGTCCATTTCTCCATCCATTTGCATGTTGCATCAAGCAATGACAGCTTTTGTGTGTGCAAAAATGGCTTTAAAGACACACAACGGAACTTTTAGATCTTAAAAATGTGCATTTCTGACTCGTTTTGATGGCACACCAACATTCATTATGCACATTTTCGAGCCGTCACTGCCCAGAGGCGTACCGGGGCTCAGAAACAGCAGTATGAAAGATTCCCATCCGGGACGCAACTGTGACGTTGCAGCCGACTATTGGTTGCGCACCACGTCACTTACTTGAAAAACGGAAATGAACCAGATATGAACATCGCGGGTGTATTGAACGCGTATCATGTCAGATTCGGCAAGGAAACATTACCGGAGGAAGAGAGGAAAAGAAAGAGAGGAAGGGACAGAACAAGAGTCAAGCTAAGGCTGTCTTTTACTGGGTGGAATGAGTCACAGTACAGGTATGATACAAGATGGATGCTAGTTTAGTTGCTGTCGCTGAGAAAACTGCTAAAAGTTCTGTTGTGTGTCTTTCAGCAGCATTTAAACCCTGATTGTTACATGTTAATGAGTTGAATGATTGATCTTTAAGTTGTTAAAGTCATTGTTAGAACCTGAGAGGTGTTAATTATTATTTTTCTGTCGTTAAAATGTATTCATTCAATAAGATTTAGTGTGGAAAAAGTAGACCAAATGGTTGTAAGAGCTTTTTTGGGGGATCATTGTACGACAGCTTACTTGTTAAAAAACAGTTCTTCTGGTTATAATATTTGTTTGCAGATTCACAAAGTATAATTGATATAAAAAGTGGCTTTGTCATCATGTCCTTTGGAGTCTCTGCAGCTTAAACCCTATAAACTCCTTGTGGTCATAATAACACATGACTGGTGTTGACAACTGTCAGCTAGTCACAACCTTCTGATTCTCCACCTCCCATCACATGTGCTGAAAGACTAGACGGTCAAAAGGGATAAAACAGATGTCCCTCAGTTTTTAATATCCAGAACTGTCCACGGGTTACCCACCTGCTTTGGATGTGTTGTTTCGAGGTGAATGTGTTTCAGTGGACTCAGCACTCTGGAAGGGAGGGAGCCACACTGCTGCATAGCACCAGCTCCCTGTAAACAATCGCTATCAAAAGACATCAGCTGTCATCCAGCCCACTCCAGAGGATTCTGCCACTGTGTGTTTGTGTGTGTATATCCACACAGAGGCACGTGCCAGCGTGCCACTTCAGTGTGTGTGAATAGGTTGAATGGCACAGAGGTTATGCTTCAGCGTGAGGCTCGTCCTGGCAGGCAGATGGATAATGAGGCAGCGGCTTTGTTGGCATCAGACTGTGTTCAATAGAGGATACAGTCAGCAGATCCCTTTCCTCCACTCTTTCTCACAGTAACATACCTCTTCAATAATCATTTTGCTTCACGTGTGTGGACACGAAAAGCTGAGATGCCCTTCAGCTGTACTAAAGGTGAACCAGTTTATAATGTTGTATCATTAGTGAAAGTATGTGCGGCACATCTGTCATTAAGCTGTGAGACAAAAAAGCAGCAGCTACACATTATCAAGTACTTTATTTATTTTTTGAAAATCTCTTTTGTCTTTGAAACTTTTCAAATTATTTCAAATTTTTTCTGTTAGCTCTGCACAACTCAAATCAGTAAAAAGGTCCTGCATGTCAGTCCTAGCTAACATTTAAAACTTATTGTTTTGTCAATTAGCTTTAAAAAATCATATTAGTATAGTTGAATCATATTTGTGACTGATATCCATTCAGTCAAATGATATTGCATAAACAAACAAAATAATATAAATAAAAAATAATGATAATGATGATGATATTATTATTATTATTGTTGTTATTATTATTATTGTTGAGTTTTCACCCAAATCTGGAAATCTGCTAAATTAAATGAAAATAAATGCCTGCTTTCTGTACAATGTGATTATTTATTCTTGGTACTTTGAGGTAAGCGGTCTGAGTCACTAATTTTCCAGACAGAACTGCAGAGAAGAAGTTTAAAAAACACCCCATATGAAGGAAAGTCTGGTATTAGATTCCACAGTGCACAATGGAAATTGACCGGTTTGAACAGCTCATGTTATGACTATGTGATTGTAGCAACTCTTTTACAGTAGCCATCTATCCACCGCACATTTGATAGATTGAGGTTTTTAAACTCTTGTAGATGTTACACCAGAAGCATATTTTTCTCTTCGGCATTTACTCTGGTTGAGATGTGACTTTTTCACTGTTTTATTTTTTATGTTTTTTATGTCTCATGTTTTTACATTAGTTATGTAATTTGTATTTATTTGTAGAATTTGTGTGCAGCACTTTGGTTGACTGTGTTGCTTTTAAAGTGCTTTAAGAATAAAGTTGTCTTTGGTTGGTTGGATTTTAAAACTTTAATTGTCGATGGTCCCCCTTCTTTCTTTTTTTGAAGTGTTGCATGGAAGAATAGCATTAAGTTGGTATAATATCACGATATTGCAATATGCAAATGGCTCTGAAAGTGGAGCTGATCTAACTGGAGCACATGCTTTTTCTCTGCTCTTATTCAATATATCATCATCCTTCTTCCACAACACAAGTAAACTGCTTCAAAACTCCTCTGCATGCATTGCATCACTGTTAATGCATCTTGTCGTGTTCATTTTAAATTCAACCAGACGCATATGCACAGATAGTTAACTAAAATGCAATGATGTCTCAGGGCCATGCCCCTGGTCAGACAGCTGGTGCTTTGTGCCACTGTCAGCTGTGATATGTGTGTACAGCGGATGTCTGCTTGTGTGTGAGTATCAGCTGTTGACTTATCTGTCTGACATAATCCTGTTACTTTTTCCAGGACAGTGCCAAGTAGCACACACTGGTCCGACACCGACACACACTTTGGTTTAGTGTTATTAGTGTTTAACAGTGATAATTTGCTTCAGAAGAATATTTGAATTCTTGCATGAAATTTTGTGTCTAAGATTTGTTTATGGACTACAGTATGTGTTGCTTTGCTTATCAGATGTGACCTGATACAAGGATATAATGGAAAGGACACGCCTGTCCAGACATTTCAGTGTGCAACGTGCCCCTTGAACTTTACCACAAACGCCTTATGGAGTAGTGTTTAAGCAGTTCAAACACTTCTCTGCTCATTTGATAGACAAATCCTAAAGAACTAGATGTTACAGAGATACCGTAGATTAAGTGTAAAATGTGCTATGAAGTTTGTTTGTGAGCCTGTTGTAAAGTTAGTCTTTCCACCTGCGACACTGTTGCAATACTTTTCCTGGTAGAAATGTTTCTTCCTGCCACACCTGCCCTCATGTGAGGGAAGTCTTGTTCAGAGCTGAACAAGAAATCCTTCAGCTGATGCTGCTGAGTCAAAATGACTCATTGGCATGCTGAAACATGTATATCATACTTGAACAAAGACTTGAAGAGGAGATGGATAATTTTCTTCCCTTTTCAAAACTAACATTAAAGCACAGGGGCCATGTCATTATAGTGTTGTAGTAAACACGAGTCTCATTCAATATTTGCTACTCTTTAAAGTAATTAGTGCTGTAAAGCTGTGATAATGACTGAATGAAAAGAAGTGAGACAATTAACAAAGTTCTTTTGCTTTAAGATAAACATGCTGAGTCACATTTCCAGCCTGGCTTTTTGGTGAATTGTTGTATTAAAGGTTTACAGTGACATTTAATAGATTCCATGTTTTTTCACAAAAATAAAACTTTAAAAAAGTTTTTTAATGTAGTTAGTGTTGTGAATGTGAAGCTTGTTTTTATCTATCAGCTGTACTCTGGGACTTCGGTCCGGTATCCCCTGAAAAACTGCCAAACTCATCCTGTTGGCGGCCTGTGTGATCTTCTGCTGGAGCACGATGAAAAAGTCAGCAAACATGGAGGCTGCTGACACAGACAAACCCAGAAATACCGATAAGTAGCTTGTCTGGCTGGATCTGAGGATTGGATTAAGTGCATGAAAGCTCAGTAGCTCTTTGTTGGTCCTGGTGCTGTGGTCAGGTGGGTTTAAGGTTGGTTGTGGTGGTGGATAGGCTGCAGAAAACACAATTTGAATGGGAGTTTCTCTTTTTGTTCAGGCAATAATGGAAGTTTTGATACATTTATTGAGTTTACAGCGTTTGACTCTACTCTCAGTATCACAAAGTGTATTCAATATAAACATGACAAGTAAGAAGAAATTGCACAGTTACTCTTCAAAAGCATTGCATATTGTGAGTGTTTCATTTCTTTTTTTTAAGATCTTTACACTGGTACAGGCATTTCTGCAGAAAACAGTTCAAGTATTTTATGTTATATGCCCTTAAACCTTAGTTTTCTTGCTGTCATGCCTGCTCCTCCTCCACTTCAGCATTCAGCTTTACCTGCCTACTGATCACCGGTTCTCACTACAACTCCCACAATCCATCTGTCCTGTTCAATATGGATTCCACCTGGTCCTCATTACCTTCATCAGTCACACCTGTTTATCCCTCTATTTAACTCAGTGCTACCTCTTCCCCCAGTGTCGTGTATTCTTTGTGTCACCCTGCTCTTTATTAAACCACGTAAACTTGTGATTGCGTCCAGCCTCTGCTTCAGCCTGACACTTGCTCAGTTTTCCTTCAACTTTGCCTGCCTTTGATCAAGCTAGCCAAGCTGTTTCAGACAATTTCAGGCTCGAGGTTTATAAAATGCAATAAACTTAAGGAAAAAGTAAGGAAATTAGTTTTATTTGGATTTTTTAAATATATATATATATATATATATATATATATATATATATATATATATATAAAACGATGCTTTTTGGCAATAAATCTAACTTTGGAAAGCCTGTTTATTTCCTCTTTAAATGGTGCCACACTTGAAAAGAGGGTACATTTGTGGAATGAGGAGCTAAAATAAGTTTGTCGGTTGCACCCATGAAAAACTTTGCCATATCTTCTCTGCCATTGCCAAACGGCCTATTCTGCTATTGACTCGTGTTTCGTGTTGTTTTCTTACATTAAATGATTGAACAACTGCCTGATGCCTCCTCCTCATGTTGCTTCCCAGCTTGGTCACACACAGCTCTGGGATCCCATTCCTCGGCCAGTGTGATTGTGTTGGTCACTCTGGCATAAACGGCACACCCAAGTTGATCCCACAAGTGTTGGATTGAGTTGAGATCAAGACTGCAGCCAGGCTAACTTCTCCCAAATTCTGGACATGGTCTCTGATAAACCTCAGCATTGTTATCTTGAAGGGAAGAGTTTGGTCTTTCCAATAGTATGAAATGTATTGAAGTGTGAAGAAGTATTGTGACAACAAAGAAATAATCCACCCAACACTAATTTTCTTACTTTTTTTTTTTTTGCTAAGTTTGCTCCATCCCCTCCCATCTCTGAGCCCTCTCTGTTAGTGTTTTAAGTCTCACGCACTAGCCTCTTTTTGAAAACCCCTTGCATAAATAATTTAATTTAAATCTTTGGTTCCTCCTCACAGTTGCCTGCAGAGCTGCTGTATTTTTTCTGAGACAGTGCTGAGGAAATTTTGAAACATCAATAAAGCTGAAGAAGTAACAAGCTCGCTGGAAACGTTTGATCATCAAAAAAAGAAGCCCACAGGCAGAAACTTGATTCGGCCCAGCTGAACATAAAACCTTGAAACTTATCAGATCTTCATTTGCATTTGTTTGCTTTGTGATTACAGTAGATGCCGGTGCCACAACAACTCAACTTAGACAAAATACATGGAACACTTTGCACTTTCACAACTGAAAAAAGCAATGCGACCCAAAATGGATCCACCATGCAAAACTCAACTGCAATGTTGACCTTGTAGATTATGGGGTTTGTCTTTGGTTTAAGTTGCTACATGCAGTGCGTTTCTGTGGTGTGACTTCCTGCCATGCTCTTTTTAGATGGGTGTTTTTGCTCTTTTTTTCTGGTTGCACCTACAATCAAAGGAAATATCACACGCATTTCTTTAACTCAAATGATTGTAATGTGTTTAAAGAGCTCAGATCCATTAGTTCAGGAGGAATTTGAATGTTTTTCCTTAAGTCAGAAACTAACAAAGGTTGTTTTTTGACTTAATATATTATGCATATTTTAAACAACTTTTTATGGTTATCTTGGCTCACTTGTTAAAGTTTATGGATTCAAAAACTACACTCATATCCTTTAGGCATCCAAGACTTAAGTAGCACCAGAAAAGGGTGGAGTGTTTTTATTTTCTCCCTAACATTATCTAAGGGGAGGTTTACTCTCTCAGACTTTGAGCATTTAACTACTTTAACTTACCACGCAGTCTTTTTAAGAGACTTGTTTATATCTTTGTTTATGTCCAAGTTGTAAAACACAGGCTTTATTTATTTCCATCTAAACCCTTCAAAATGCATCTGTTCACAGAAACTGCTCTCGTTTACTTAGAAATGGCACACCAAGCTGTGATACTGGTCAGATAATTATCACACTCTTTCATGGAAACGCCTCCTCTAAGATGCATGATTGAACACCTTTATTCACATATGAACTTTTTATTTGAGTTGCAGATGAGCTGAAAGAGCAGAAATGCTTCATCTCACTTTGCACATCATTACAAGCCCTATTAAATCCTATTATCCTGCAAAGGCTGTAGGATGTTCACTGTTATGTTTCTGTACAGGTGTAGCAGTTAGGCTGCTTGGTGTATCTTTTCTTTCTTCTTTTTTTCTCTTCTTCTTTTTTGTTCACTCAATCCTTTCTTTTATTTCTTTTCTCTTTCCCCATATAATGCACAATTCAATTAAAAAAAAGCATCTAAATAGATAGGTAATATAAACCAAATTCAGATTATCGAGAGGAGCCAATTTTTATAATCCCTAAATCCACAGGCCTGATTAGTTGAACTTTAACACAGTTAATTTTTTCTTGCAAAAATGGTGTTTATTTTATAGAATTTGTAAACTTGTTTTAGGGAGCTTGACGATACTTACTGTTTATACCTAATTCTTAAAGTGATCATTATCCTATCTAGACCCACTCTCTATAGTTGAACATGTTATTGTATGAAATGATTAATTAACAAACAGCCTATTTTAGCTGGTTTTTACTGCATTTCAGCCTCTGCTTCAACAGTGCCCGGCTCACATAACGTACAGTCTCAGTTCAGGTTTCATTGTGGTTTTACTCCTGTGTGGCATAGATTTCACAACCAACCACACAGTGAGCAGCAGCTTCTTGTGTCAAGCAAAACAGAAGTGGTTAGCCTCCCCTCAGAAGCAAGCAGCGTCACAAATACACTCACAAACTAAAATACTCAGTGCAGTTCTGTTTTACCTCTTATAGATCCAGGTTAACCTGAGCTGCATCTTTCTGTAGAGACCGTAGTCCTGAGCTGGTCCAGACTCTTGTCTTTCGCACTTGGCTCTAGTGGCCTACTTAACAGAGCTCCCATTGAATGTGGCAAGCTGCAGCCCTCTTTTCTCTTTTTCCATCTCCTTCTGTATGTCCAACCCCACCACTGGTTAGTCTGTCTCCAGAAAATGACACATTAGAGTAAGTGAAATACTTCCTCTATGCATGTGTTTGTTTCACTAACTGTGGGAGCTGTCAGCAACTATACAGAAATGTTGACTTTTAGAAGAGCTGTTTATTGAATGCTATATTTGCACCACCTTTAGTTGTGATTATGCCTTACGTTTGCAGTAGTAATCACTTGGATTAGCTAATACAATGTCACAACATTCATTTTCAATATTTTCAAGTAGGAAAAATTCATGCAGTGGTATTTGTATTAATATATTTTTGGTGTTTATGTCTGCAATTGCTCTGTAAGTAGAGAAAATGTTTTCAAATGCATACAATCTCACATGTAAAGAGAAACATAACTTGAAATGACATTTGGTCATTCAAATATATATATATATATATATGTAAATATATGTATATATATATATATATATATATATATATATATATATATATATATATATATATATATATATATATATATATATATATATATATATATATATGTATAAAAATTCAAATATTTAAAGTTGGGGGGTTAAATTTTGATTTAAATAGGTTAGGTGGACCAGGTGCTACTTATCGTTCTACTCTGTAGTTGTGGGGCATTTTTCTGCTTGGGTTTGGATCCTCTTGCCCCTTTAAAGAAAAGATCAGGTCTCTAAAAAAAAGGAAGAAAAAAATCAATGCCAATGTGCCTATCAGGGAGACAGCAGCTCCACCTAGCACATTTTGCACCTTTTCCCAATAAAGTTTTCTGGAATTGGACCAACGTTTTCAACAGCACATTCCTACCATCACCAAAACACTGATGTAGTGATGTGAGTTTTAGAAAAAAAAAAAAAAAAAGAAAAACAGTCTTATCGCTTGTGGGGAAATTCTGAAAAGCCCTGATGCTGTTTGATTTGAGTGACTTGTTTTACCTGAGCACACAAATTTTTTCATTTTACTTTTCTTTCACTTGTAGTTTGACTAGATTTGTCCTGTTGCCCCCAAGTTCTAGTCCTTTGATTTTAAGAATCGGCCAATACCAAGTCCTGATCCAGTACTTTTATAATACATTATTAGATAACTTAATACTTAACTGAATCCATATAATTATTTGTCCTCATTTATGAAGTTCATGATATCTACAAAGTCTACACTGAGTTTCGTTGTTTTTTTTTTTCTTTTTTTTTTTCTTTTTTTTTTAACCATTGGGTGTCCAGAAACAAAGTTATTACAGGTGCTATTTTAAAAATCCCAATTTGGCATTATCTCAATGAGTGAAACTGTTTTTTGGCATACGGTTTGCTTATTACAGCTGCGAAAACAATCCACCAAAACTCACTTTATCCTTGTAATTTATACAGAAGATTCAGACAATTTTCCAGACTTGCATTAAGTGGATGGCTGTAGGATCACCCATCTGATATATCATCAGATGGGCATCACCACCTGTCAAAACATTAGGGAACCACTGGTAGGGAAGTCCCCTGCCTCTACGGACAACCTTGGCTGAGCCCAGACTGAATGCTAATTCAAAGATGGTGTTATTTTTAGAATCAAAGAAAATAAAAAGAAGTAAAACTATAGTTTAATTCATTTCTTTTTACTTGCTCCTGATGCTTTCCCTTCTTTCTTTTCACCTGACTACTCCATCCTCTTTCCTTTTTCTCTTTACTTGTTCCGTTTCTTTCCTTCCACCAGAGAGTGACCAATAAAAACATAAATGTTTAACATAGTAAAAGTACATAAATAAACCTCATATGTGACTATTTTAGTGTTTTCCATGTCACATTTGGGGAGATTATTTTCCCTTAAAAATATTTTCCCCTGGTCTGAAGGTACTTGGCGGAGATAAATTTTTTATAAAGGTACAGTACTGAAAAAAAACAAAACAAAACTGAGAAATACTGGTGTAAAATATGAGCTATAATGATGCAATATAATCATGGTATTCATGGTATGATATTGTTATTATGGCAGCTATAATTGTATAGGGGGTTCATTACCAGAACTGATATTTAAACTCTAACTTACAACTGGTTAACCTTGTAACTTACAACTGGTTAACCTTTCAACACAGTCCTGATAACTCTGAGGGCTCTGTGACTATGATAGTTGCTTTAATCATTTAAATTTTGCCTTTATATGCTTTATAGAAAAGTATTTCCCACGCCATGTTTGGTGTCACTTTTCCACCATAACCTCACCCATCATCTGGTCTTTTGTTTTGAGTTTTTAGTTAATTTATCAACATAATGGCCCTAAAATACACAAAAATAGATATTATTCATAAAAAGTTCTATGACAAGGAAAACCTGCTAACATTTCTTTCTAACTAACAATTCCATTTAGTATGATAACAAAAATGAAAAATGCATCAAAAGACCACAGCACCTCCATCCCGGTTTTACACAGAATACATATTTTTGTCTTGTCGAACTCCAACCATCATATCTAGTTTCATCTCGTCCATTAGCATTAGACAGAAACTGGAAAAGAGTTTAAGATCTGAACTTTGCGGTGACGCTAACAGCAGCCTCAGGTCAACTGGTTTTCTGCAATGGTGATGGTGTTATGGTGGTAAATGATCCGCTCACGTAAACAAACATTTATTAGAAAAACATCTGGTCACTAAAAGTTGCTGCTTGAAAATATACAAAGCTGAAGTTAAAAATCGTGCTAAAGTTGACCAGCTAGCTAGCAAGAGTGCTAACTAATGACAGCTAGTTTAATTTGATACCTTATTAAACAGAAATGCTATGGATCGAGAATGATATTGTTGACCATTATTTTAGTTTCAAAACTGGATTTCTTACCCTTTACTTTTCTTTTGGAAAAGCTAAAGAGTTGCAACTGTCATTTGGAAATTTAATACCCCTCCTCCCTCCATCTTTAGCCCAGCCAAGTCTGTAGATGACATATTCACTTTCTAATGCACACACATGCTCACTCACAAATTCACAACAACTGGAGCTTGGCTGCAGTATGGAGCCTGGAGCCACTTCATGCATTCATGGTGCGTTTAAGTGCTGGTGGAAAGCTGGGTCATTTGGATTTTCTTCAGGAAGAGATGGTTAAGTTTACAGTAAATGCACAGTACAGGTAACAGTTGTTTACCTGGGGTTAAGGCTAATTTATAGTCATCCGTAAAGTGCTCTACGTAGGTTATGGAGAGCCGTCTACGTTGACAGAGAGCCTGTCGGAGAGCCTCTCCGTCGTCTCCGGCTGCACAAAATATTTTTTATGTGTCTGTACTCCGTCAAGGAACAATGGAGACAGCAAGGGCTGTGACTGGTCTATCACAATGTAAACACTGGCAGGAACTCCAACTGAAGAACGTTTGGCCAAAGAATTGAGAAAATACCAAAGTCTCTCCATCGTCTCCATTTTTGCATCAAAAGTATCTGTTTCAACGTTATTTAGCTGCAGTTGCAACAACAGTTTTTCTCTCTCGGACGCCGTTACTCACTGTTACTAGGGGTGTGCCAAAATATCAATACACTGAAATATTGCGATATTTTGTGTTGAGATATCATATCGATGTTAAAAAACGCTATATCGATATTTTGCTAACGAAATCTCGCGAGATTTTGTAAGAGAACAGCGAAATCTCGCGAGATTTCGTCGTTCTATCTGCAGCGGTTCAGCATGCAGAAAAGTCCCTGCATTAGCACTGATATCTATGTGCAGTCTGCAGGTTTAGATTAAACTTTAGACATGTTTAACCTGTCTAAAGTTTAATGTGTACTTTAAAATGTACACATTTTAAAATATGCATACAGGTTTTCATAGACCACCCAGTTGTTTGAGATTAAGATGAAATAATGACTGAAGTGGGTTTTTTTTTAATGCTCCCCTAAGAAGAACTACTGTGCACTTTGTTTTACTGTTTTGCTCATTTTATATGACTTGATGTCACCTATGTGCTTCTAAATGATAATATTTTGTAATTCATTTCATATGGATTTACTTTGGTCAATAAATTTGAAGGTTTTCAGGGACAAATACTGTGGTCTATTGTGGATAAATTTATTGCAATATATTGATTTTTGCAGAATCACTGTATCGTGATATTATCGATATCGTAGGCAAAATATCGTGATAGTATCGTATCGTGAGGCACCTGGTGATTCCCAGCCCTAACTGTTACTGAAAGCAAAGTAACCACAGAGGTTACCGACATTTGGCATCGTGAGAGTAAGCCAGTGTTGCATAGCGACCCCTACTGATCAGGCGGGAAATTGCACTGCATATCTGACACCATGACGGAGAACTATGAAGTTTTGAGGTGTCTCTGTGGCTATGCAGTTAGATAATGCATTACGCAGTCGGAGAAGTATACTGTAGCCTTTAGACTCAAAACATCCGGGGCTAAAGCCCTGGGAGAATCAGCTGGCAATGCCACTGATCACTGCTGTACACCGTTTAAGCTAACAACTGTCAACTTCATCTGCCTACTGTAGCATTAGCATCATGTTTGCTCTTCATCATCAATATCTTTATTGGAATGACTGTTTAACTTGTAAAATCTAAAGTAACTTATCAGCAGCTACCTTCCTCTCTCCATGCTCCACATGTAGGAAGCTTGTGTCTGATGCTCTCAAAGTTTACCTGCCTGTAGGCGCACCACAGAGAAGGTAGCCCAAACAACTCGAATCCCTGTTGATATTTTGCCAGGCTTATTTGTTACTACAAGGTTACAAATAGAGTAACAAATAAACCAAGGTTTATTTGTTACTCTTAGCAATAATGCCACCTAATCGTCAGTCCAAATGAAAAAATCTTGTTTTCTCTGCACAGCCATTGCTTTCGCTAGTCCGAGTAGCAAGTGAAATGAACTTCCTGTTCACATGCTGATGTAATACACATGCGTCTGCCTGTGATGTGGCACATGCTCAGTACATGCAAATGGACGGTCAGTATGTTGCTTGTGTCAAGCCTTTAATGATTCAGAAACGACTGTGTGGATGTAGACGGTCCCCGTATAACACTAACTACGTAGTGTAGACGTGGCCACAGAAAAAGTTTGAGTAAATACTGGGTATTAAAAGTATCTATTGAAGAAGTGTAATCTGTTGATCCAAATTTATTAGAAAGAAGTGGAGCTGAATGTTTAAACACTAAGAAATATTTTTCTAGAAATTTTGCAAGATATAAGGATTATAGAAATAATTTAATGAAGTTTAATAAATGTGAAGTTACTTCTCTTTAGTACTTGTGGGTAGAGGAGCATTGAGGAATGCACTTCAGCCATATTAAGTAGAGCTCTCTCTCTCTTTCTTTTTATCTGCTCCCTTTCCCAGGTTTCTCACACTCTCATGACCCTTTCAACTGGTCGTATTTCTCAGAAGCTTTCTCTCGCTCTCCATGAGGCATTTGTCTGTTTGCATAGTAAAGACTGAATTGTGCCAGCAAACATTCTTGTTTAGAAAACCAAGTTATCCACTTATTTGTGCCTAACTCTTAGTTTTTCTTGTTGTTTTTTGTAAATTTTGTCATGTGTTTTTGTATCAAATTGTGAAAGTTGCATCTTTCTCTGTGTACTTCTGCAGGTTATGAGTAATGGAAGCAGGATCGGTGGTGCGCGCTGTGTTTGAGTTTCTCCCCAGCGTCTCAGAGGAGCTTCCGCTCTTCCCCGGTGATGTCATTGAGGTGCTCAGTGTTATCGATGAGTTCTGGCTGCTTGGAAACAAAGATGGCGTCACAGGTAAGATGTCATCTGTATAAATCAAGGTGTTGCTTAAAATATTTGGTATGGAAGAGTTTTAAAGAGCAAAACATTTACGAAAAGGGGCTTTGATGGAAAAAAACACTACTCAGATAAATTTACATTCACAAGGGAAATGGCTGTCAACATAGACGTAGAGTGGTGCAGAAACCTAACAATGCAACACCTTCAGAGATAATGGCGCACACATTGGTCAAATGCTGTTTGGCTGAAAGTTAACTCAAAGTGGGAGGGAGCATCAAGAACCAACTGACAGATAGCAAAGAACCATATGTGTGAATATAACAATAATATCTTCATTGTTTAACTTTCCTTCACAAGGCAGATTTTTCTTCATTTAGGTTTCTGTCATTTCCAAAGCAGAGCAAATCTAAAGCACCAAAACAGCCAATAGCAGCCCACACCTCAGATTGTTCCCTGAGTTTCTGATACTGCCACGCAGAGGCAGAAAAATGCAGTAACATGTGTAGCATGCATTTGCAAAGCCCCAAGAAAGAATAGATAAATGCAGAAGCATGCCCTAACCTTTCCTTTTCCTTCCATTTAGAAGTTAAAGTCCGATGAGAGATGTAGTTAATTTGTGCTTGGAAGAGGAAATGAAGTCCAGCTGTGTGTTCTAATAATTTTTCCTCCTCCTCATATATGTATTTATAAAATGTTTTGTTTATAGAGCAAAGCAGAAAAATTTGAGACACAGAGTTTATTCTCAAAATTTTTGTAAACTGACACGTGAGGAATTTATTATTGCATATTAAAGGAGAACTCAGTAACTTTTTCACCTTAGTAAATGCTTTTCGAATGCCTGTGGGGCTAAACAAAGTGTTTATGGACTATTCAATGTTTTCACCCCTCCTTGCAAGTCTGCCTGAGCCGACCCGACCCGACACAGAACTTGCGACAACAGAAACCGCTGTACGGCACTTAGATCCCCTATCTACTGAGCTGCTTCCAGCGCTGATTTGAACCAGACTACCAGTGCTGATTCAAAGAAAACATTTCTTTAGCTTCTCATACCTAAACACCGGCTCCTGGCTCTCAAAACCAGCTTTTTGCTGGACCAGAGTGAAGAACCGATTCATGTAGCTTGTGCTGCCGGGGCGCTGGGTGACGCATCACTGCTTGAGGCTCAATAATCACTTGTCATGTCCGCAAAAAGTAATAAAAGTTCATATTCTTACCTGATACCCGCCAACACCAGAGAAAAATATAATCCACGGCATAATTACCTGCGAAACGCAGGTAAAACGTCCCACTGCAGGAGAGACAGGACTGCTTTGAGCAGAGGGAGATGAGGTGCTGCTACCAATGCAGCAAAGTAGCATCAACAAGCTAGTAAAAGCTTTAGAAGTATATCCAGGGATCAGAATAGAGGAAAGGCAGGTAGAGAAGCCGTCAGTGTGCTGTGGGGGTGTAGGGGGGTACGAGCTTTACAACAGTGAAAGGACGCCACTTGGGGGAGCCCTGAGCTGAAGTTACTGAGTTCTGCTTTAAGTTTAGTCACAAAGAGCATTTCAAACATGAATGAAAAGTATATGCTGTATCCACTTGTGTTCAGTAAACATGACTGTACTCCTTAAGTGGGCTTCATTGTTCATTTACCCTTTTTTAACTTGAAGAAATATACTAAAGTTTTCCAAGAGTTGAGTAACAAAGGGGATTCCTTCAGGGAGGAAGCGTGCAGGGGAAGTTGATCTGGATTTATTCAGCTGCCTTTGGAAAAAACAGGTCATATCCATACCTCTTTGGCTTGCAGTTACTGATTATAAATCATATAAAGCTCATAAAAGATAGTACTGCATGTAACATTTGTAAATAATTTTCTGTTCAGTGGCTATAGTTATTTGTGTTTTGATTTGATAAATATTGTAATGCAGTGACTTCAGTGAAACCCCGCAACAGTTGCAAGTTTAAGATTGTAGTTGGTGTTCTTGCATTACTCTTGTTATAAGGAATTGTTACACTGCATGAGATGGCAACTAAAGTAATATATTTCAATTCAGTCTTTGAAATATATGTTAGAGAAAGAGTCTTCTATCACTTTTTTTTTTCTTTTAATTATCATAAAACCAAAGTCGGGTTAATTTTTACTCTAGTATGCACCAGCAAAGATATGGAAATGCGTCTTTTAGACACACAGATCTGTATCAAATTGACAGGATTTGTCTTCATACATGTGCTCCAAGTCTCACTATATTTTTTGGTATTATGTATAATGTCTACTATCAGTGGTGTTGCCATTGTCTGTGTGTCCCTTGTAAATATGGTAGAGCATGACAGAAAAAGAAAACCGAGCCAATTTGTTTGTGTGTTAGCACATGCTTAGCAATAAAACCTGATTCAATTCTGAAATTTGCCAAGTAGTTTTTATTAAGTGCCAGTAAATAAGCTAAGAAACAGCACATCTAATTACTAATAGTTCTCTTAGTTTACAACCTATGCTAAGAAGTAATACCTGTAATTGTAAATCTACAGCACCAGTTTAATTAATGTGGATGGATCATCAGAAGCTGAAGCATTTAGTTAGAAAAAAAAAAACAGAAGTTTTTTGGAGAAGGAGTCCTGGAAATGTCGAACAATGTTTTTCACAGAATTCACTGATGTCATTCGGGGGGGATTTTTCTCTCTCTTTAGGTCAGTTCCCCAGCACCTTTGTGGAAGAGGTTACAATTCCAAGTACTAAGCCTGGAGACAGACTCTATGTGTGCATCAATGATTTCAACTCAGCAGAACGAGGGAACTTGTCCCTGAAGAGAGGTACCGTCTTACTATGCACACAAAATATATTTAACTATAAATATGACTTTAATGATGATGACTGAACATTTATCTATATTTGCACATTATTTCAGTTTAACCAAACAAAGAGGCACACTTGTTCAGTAGCAGTGCTGAAACTAACAGACCATGTTTTCTCACTTAGCTTAACGCTACTTATTGATGTCACTGCACTCAGGTAAACTGGTTGTTTTGTGTTGTTTTGAATTGTGTTGGACTGATGCCTTGTCTCCACTTCCACAAAAATAACTGATATCAAAGATCACAACCAGAGTTTTTGTTGCATTGTGTACTTACTGAAATGAGCAACGTGGAAAAAAATCTACTTTATAATTTAATTATAATTTTCATATTTAATCAACACCATCCTTGATCTGGTGTTGAAGGCAAATGCTAAGATTTTTATATTTGATGTATTCCCAAAATCCTGTTTTATGTTTCTAAACATTCAAGTTGGTATGCATGCATTTCACATTGCAACAAAGCAAATCTCCCATTTCTCATTGTGACTGGAGACAAGGCCTTGTTTTCTTTCATGCCATCTTCATAGCTGTGTAGAAATAAACCCAGCAAAAATTAAGGAAACTTTTGTTTTCTTGATAATTTCTCCCCTTTCATGGCACCATTTGATGTTAGAAAGCCTGAATAGTCCCCTTTGTAACAAGGAATAACTTGTTATAATAAGAATTGTACCTCTGTGGAATGAGCAACACAGTTAAACGTGTGAGTAGTTCCCCCTAAAGATGTGCCAAAATCCCCTGCAGTATTCTCCTGTTGGTATTCATTCTTGTTTTAAAACGCTTGGTGGATTAGGTGATTACACTCTCCCACAGTAATAAGGAGAAAACAACACACATTGGCCATTTTTACTCGATCTATACACTAGGGCTGGGTCATATCATACCGTTTACAATAATACCAGTGTAACATTAGGGAATTATAAGAAAATGAAATGTCACGATATAATATGGGTGAAACGGGCATGCACACTGCCATTGTTTTGATACTGTCAAATGCACATGCAGCCAGTCTGGCAGCGACTGAGGAGGAGTAAGGTCAAAGCAGTCCATAGACTTAAAGCGTTTTCCATCCTCTATGAGAAGCTAGAACTTTCCTCTTGTTCTCAAGGCCGCTAGAACAAGAAAAAGGTTCGTTTTGGTCATTTCATCCTCCACGTGAAGCTTCTTCCGCGGTGGGGTGGTTATCAATGCAGGGGGATGACTGTGAAAGACTTAGTTCGTCACAGGTGGGCGGGGTTGCGCATATGGCGGTATCCCCTCAACCCGCTGTTTATTAAAGCTACCTGTTTAACTTCGCATCAGCGGAAATGAGGAAGTGACACTTTTCCACTCAAAGCTCGTCTGCGTTAACCGCGCCCGCCTCGAATGTCAGTGATCACTCAGTACTTCTCATAGCCCCATGAGATGAGCGCTCTACTCGTATAAGTATGATCATGATCTGCTCAGAGACTCGTTATTTTGAATATGGTGTGCTTGAACAAGGAAACGTGGAATAAATGCAGGACGAGGGTTAAGGTTCTCCACCTCTGCTATACGTGGTTCTGCTCAGGATATGCAGCCCATTTCCTCTGGAAACACTTTCAGCTTAAACTAACTGACAGTAAGGGATTTGTAACATCTACACTGTTGATTTTATACAATGTTATAACTTAAATGCACATCAGAAACAGCTGCTTGTTAAAGTGAAAAGAAATTGTACATTTTCATTTGCATAAATAAAGTTGTGCAATTTTCAAGTATTTTGTCTCATGTCAATCATATTGCTAGTTATATTGTTATCACAAATTTTTAAAATCTATATCATGATAACTATTTTGGGCCATATCGCCCTGCCCTACTATACACAGCCACAACAGTTTGGCGCCTCTTCCTCATGCCTGGTCACATCTAGCTGTGGGATGGCATCCCATTCCTCAGCCTGGAGTTGTTGAAAATCAGCGTGGTTGTGTTGGCCAGAAACCAGTCTTAACAAGTTGTTAAAGTGAATAATCAGGCTTTCCAATAGTGTGTAACATAACACCAATTGGTGTAATTAAATCAGAGAAATAATCAGCCAAATACAAATTTCCATACAGTTCATGCAAATGTAACCATTTCAGACTGATGGGAGCTCCCGTTGAGAAATTATTACTTGATATGGTCTCAAAAGGTTAATGTCCATTTCATTTATTTGGTGAACAGCTATAACCTGAAGCTAGAAACAAACTAGAAAAGCACTCGGCGACCGCAGACCTCCGCCAAGCAGCTCTCGCAGTAATAAAGAATCCTTCAAAAAATCCCTAGATCCAGAAGGTGATCCAGGTCACCACCAATGGATTCGTCCTTGGGCTGAGGCACATGGCTGGTGAAAATTTCAGGTCAATCTGTCCAGTACTTCTTCTGTAAAATTGCTGACAGACAGACAGACAAACTAATAAACACTACCGAAAACATTACGTCCTTGGCAGAGGTAATAAATCAAGAATCAACCCTGTAACACTACCCCAAGGCATAGTTTCAGTTGAAAATTGATAAAGAAAGATGGCGCCAATGGGATTTCCCAAAGACATGTTAGAACGAATGTTCTATCAAATTCTGTAGTAGTACATGTATGTGTCCCAGTTTGAGTCAGCTGCGCATACAGCTACTATCTGATGTCATTCAGTTGGTGAGGAGATTTTGTTCACTGACCTGGTATATGCAAAATGCATTGACACTTTCTGTGAAAGTGGTTTCTGTTGTGCCTCTATTTGCAGAGAGATTAACCCTTTGAGTCCTATCTATGTTTTTAAAGCATCTGCTTAAAAACAACTCATCCATAATGAAATGATCATATCTCTGCCGCCAACTTTGGAGTCACAGTAAAGGGAACACTTGTGAAATTTGTTAAAGGAATAGCACACCCACAGAATGATGTAACTTTATTTTCCACTTACCCTCTCGGTGAGCAAGACTCTGGAGCACTTTTTTAATCTGTCAACTGCAGCCGGCGATCAGGACGACTTCTCGTTTTCCCCCAACTTTCATATAATGGAGTTCGATTGTGCCCGAGCCAAAAAGGTCCATAAAAGTCCACAAAAACTTGTCAATATTCCTCCATACTGCTCGTCCAAGTGTCCTGAGTGGGCAGCATCCATAATTTACTCGAAACGATGCCATTTAGTATATTTTTAGAGCCTAAGCAGTTCTACATTGCATCTCCTGCGAGCACGCATATGCTCGTTCATGAAACTACGGAAGCCGTGTCAGACGAGATCATGCGTCCTCTTTTTCTTTCTTTCTTTCTTTCTTTCTTTCTTTCTTTCTTTCTTTCTTTCTTTCTTTCTTTCTTTCTTTCTTTCTTTCTTTCTTTCTTTCTTTTTTTCTTTGTTTTAAATCAATATCCAACCCCTCTTGTGTTTGTCCCGGTTTGTCTGCAGCTCTGTCGCTCTTAGCACAATGTAAACAGCAAATTTCTTCTTCTACGCTTGTATTATCGGCAGAGTAGTCTCTGAATGCCGAGGCTTCCGTAGTTTTGTGAACGCGCATATGCTGGCTTCACGGAGGTAAGATGTACTACTGTTTAGGCTCTAAAAATATACTAAATGACGTCATTTCGAGTAAGTTATGGACGCTGCCCACTCAGGATACTTGGATTACATTGGACGAGCAGTATGGAGGAATATTGACAAGTTTTTGTGGACTTTTATGTACCGGGCACAATCAAATTCCATTATATGAAAGTTGGGGGAAAACGAGAAGTCGTCCTGATCGCTGGCTGCGTTTGACATATTAAAAAAGTGCTCCAGAGTCTTGCTCACCGAGAGGGTAAGTGGAAAAGAAAGTTGCATTATTTTGCACAGTTTGACATCATTTACTTTGATCTCAGGTTTCAAATGGTTAAGAAAATACAACCTTGGCCTATTCCCTCAAAGGAAGTCATTCACAAGAAACCCAGGGACACCCTGTATTCAATTTCATAAACTCCCCACTAGATGTCCTCAGAGCCCAGACTTAAACCCATGCTGCCCATCCTGTGCTTTTTGTTGCCTTTTTACATGCCTGCTATTTTTTTTTATATTATATAATCACATTGTTTTGTTTCATTGTTATTCTTTTTTATTTGCAACACTGTCTGCCATAGAGCACTGATGTCTGCAGGGATCCTTTGTATTTTTGGTAAAATGCATCACATTTGTCTTTATATGTTTCTAGCAGTGCTGGTAGTATTTGTATAGTAGTAGAAGTATTTAGCCCTGAGTTGTGGCATAGAATTATATTTAGTAACACTGATGGGCATATTAAAGCATAGAATATTCAAAGCAGTAGTACCAAGTGTAGTAAAGAATTGACAATTCATCCAGTACTTTTCTCATATATTAATTCTTTTAATTTAAGTTGTGACCACATCTAATAAATAACAATAATTCCAGTATTTTCTGTGGAGTCACCGACAAACAACACTTCCCTCAACAGAGGATACATAGGAAACAGACATTATTTACCATCCAGTTTTATTTCCCATGGTTCTACTGGCTCAGTTCCAGTTTCTGTCCCAGACACAATGGGAGGTGGAGCCGCAGGTCTTTGGAATGTGACCCCCATGACTTGTGGCTGACCAGACAACATTCCTGTAATCCCTTATTCTCCAGTTATTGCAGAAGCCATGCAAAATTATTATAATCGCATCAGTAAAGCTAATTAGATATTTTTGTAATATTACCAGAGCTTCAAACAAATGTTTCTTTGGTTCAAGTTCCTTTCACCCAACAGTTAAAAAAAAAAGTGTCGCTTAAATCACAATGTCAAATTCTGGTCCTCATAGGGCTCCGTGATGCTGGTTATAGGTGTTTTCCTGCTTTAATACACCAAATTTAAATTAATGGGTCTTTAACAAGCTTTGTTGGGGAGATCCATTTCATCTGAATCAGGTGTTGAAGCAGGGAAACTTCAAAAACTTCAAAAAGCTGCTCTACAGTGGCCCTCACAGACCAGAATTTGACATCCCTGGCTTAAGCTCAATAATCTTCTCCCCAATTAAAATATTGGGACTCACAAGAGAAGTTGTCTATATTCTGATATCTGCATGAGCAAAGTATTCATTTATTAAGGCCAGCATAGCATCTGGTTTTATTACCTCTGAATTCCCAGACTTTCCATCTCTGCTTATACACAAGCTCCTCTTCGACATGTTGATTTGACTGGGCTTTTGTGGTGGAAGCACCCAAACTGCGGGATTAGTTACCTCCATACATCAGACTAGCCTCCGCTATAGATTTACTATAGGTGCCATTGATTAATTGTTGATTAATGGCAAATGAACTACATTTCAAATGACAGATATTAGAAACACTTGAAAACTTTCCGTAGAGCTTCAGTAGTTCCCATCTAATGGAATTAAGTTTCCTTTTCTCTTTTTCCCTTCAGGTGATGTGGTTGTTGGAGAGGCCGGAGGGTCCATGGACCTCGGGGAAGCCTGGCAACGTGGCTGTAATGCTTGGGGCATCCGTGGTGTCTTTCCCACATCATGCGTGAAGGAGCTGAACCTCTCAGGCCGCTCAAGACAGTTATCTGAGCGCTCCGCTCAGGCCCAGGCCTCAGACCTCCCACCCTACGCGCTTGGCCAAGCCCGGGCACTTATGAACCTCCATGCACAGCTCAGTGAAGAGCTGGACTTCCGCGAGGGCGACCTGATTATCATCACAGGCCTGCCTGAGCCAGGCTGGTTTCAGGGCGAGTTGGAGGGCCAAAGGGGTGTTTTCCCAGAGGGATTTGTGGAGCTTCTGGGTCCCCTTCGTTCTCCTCAGGAGTCAGTTGATAGCTCGTATTTACATGACGACTCCCAACAATTCATCTATGAGGACACTTATGATCCAGGAGAAGGAACTGAGGAGGAAGTTATGGAAGAAGGGGGAGTTTTTGTGGGAGAAGAAGAAGAACAACAAAAAGACGCTATCGTCGAAGAAGAAAATGAGGAAGAGGGTGGTGTGTATGGTGTGGCACTATATGAGTTTCGGGCAATGGAGTCAGGCGAGTTGGACTTTGATGTGGGAGATCGGATTCGTATTGTAAACACTTTGGAAGATGGTTGGCTGGAGGGAGAGCTGCGAGGGCAACGGGGTATCTTTCCGCATCGTTTTGTCAAAATAGAGGATGATGGGCAGAAAAGTGTAGATGAGATGAATGTTATTGAAACAGAAGAAGAGAAAGAGAACAGCAGTACTGCATACAGCTCCAGTCATTCATATCCTAATGGGTCAAAGAATGATCCTGAATGGAGGACATATGAGGATCATACAGTGTGGGACTTGGACTACTTTGAGAGGACTGAGGAACAGCGATGGCAGAGTGAGAATAAAAGTGCTCTGGCTCAGACTGATAACAGGGGGCAGAGAGAAGAGAGGAATCGGTCTGAAACTCAGCCTCATAGACCTGTACCACCAGCATCTCACAGGGCACCCAATAGACCCAAATCCACTCCTCCAGCAAGGCCGAGACTCCCACCTCGGCCTAGCCTCCCTCCACATCGACCAAGGCAAGACATTAGCCCAACGTTTAGTAGAAATCAGTCTAATTATACCAATGGTAACATGCGGCCATCACAACCCAAGTTATCTCACAGCATAACGCTCCATAGCACTCAGCCTGGCTGGTCTAAAGACGGCAGACTCAACCAGAGGACAACAACAGACAGTACCACCACCACCAGCAGATCTACCAGTCTAGGCCAGGCATTGAACAGCATTGTTGTGGGCCATAAACAACGGAGGCTGTCTCGCTATGCTAGTGTGAGCGATACTGACATGATGCAAACTGCTGAGCCACGATTGCATTCCCAGCAGAGGACACGGGGCACCAATGGGATCCTGCCGGCATCCATCACCTTAGCAGCCCTGGCCACAACAGCAGGTGACCTGGAGTCCAAACTATCCCAGCAGCTTTTTGAATTTGAGAAAAGCCTAACTGCTTCTTCCAGTGACTGTAACGTGAGCTCCGGTGCTTTAAGTGACTCACTGTCTGCAGCTGATCTGAGTCAGCAATCCGCCATCTCCCGGCATTTTTCGATACTAGGTTACAGCGATGAGAGCGATATCATTCGAGGTTCCTCCCACTCTCCTGTGTCAAACCTGTTGCAGTTTAACTCTTCGTCTTTGGAAAGACGCAGAACCCTCCGCCCACCTCCTCCTCGCCCCCGAGTCCTGCGTCCCCCAGCCCCAGCAGCATACAGACCAGCTCGCCCAGCTCCTCGACCCCCTCCTCGATGCCCAAGACAAAACGCCACTCACCCAGCTAACTCTTCCCAAACCAACAGCCCAATCTTCTTCACACCAGATGAACAAGCCACAAACATCCACACAGAGAATCAGTCTGAGTTTGGTGACCTCACAACACTGGAACCTGAAACCCAGTGCCAGCTGGATGCAGAGCAAGAGCTGGACAGGGAGATGGAGTTAGAGAGTGAGAGACAGAGGCAGGAGGAGGAAAGGTACCAGCTGTTGCTACGGCTACAAGAAGTGGAGCATGACATGGAGGAATATGCGCGCACGGCCGAGGAACTCAGGGCAATGTTGGAGGAGGAGGATGAGGAGACTGCCCGCATGCAGGCATTGGAGAATCTGGAGTTCTGCAACTACACACTGGAGACTCTGGCCCTGGAGCAGCAGCAACTACAAGGTAAGACTGATGAGCAGTGGAATGAGAATTACAGAGGTATTTTTGGACAATCAGGAAGGTTTTGGAAACTTTAAAGTCTTCAGCTAAATCCTCATAAAGTTACATTATATTCAATAAATTAGTGTCTTGAGTGTGAAAAGTTATATCGGAGTTGTTACTCTAAATGAACCACCAATTCCCCCATAACTCACCAAAAAAATATTTTCCTTTTTCTTAACATTAATCAACTAAAAAACACCACCCAAACCTACTTATTATCAAAACACACCACACACACCACCCACCTCATATCTTTTTTTTTTTTATATTATATTTTATTTTTCTTTTCTTTCTCCCTCTCTCTCATATAAAATATTATTTTATTTTTTTTTTTTTTTTTTTTTTAAAAAATATAAAAAAAAAATTATAAAATTTATATAATTAAAATAAAACAAAAAATTTTTTTTTTTTTTTTTTTTTTTTTTTTTATTCTTTATTTTTTTTAATAAAAAATAAATTTTTTTATTTTTTTTTTTTTTTTTTTTTTTTTTTATTTATTTTTTTTTTTTTAATTATTATACTTTTTAAATATAATAAATTTACTATTATTTATTTTTTTTTTTTTTTTTGTTTTCTCTCCTCTTTTTTTTTTTTTTTTTTTTTTTTTTTTTTTTCATCTATTTTTTTTTTTTCGCATCCCCATCTAAATGATCACACCTTATCCACATGCATGCAGATGTGTTATCCCTCTGTTTTCCACTTACAAAAAGGGTTACTTTCACATAAAAATAACAAAATAAGCAGAAAACAAATTAAATTTTGTTTCCTTCAGTTAATGTCAAACAGTAGTTTCCTCTGCTGCCTGTGGGTGAATTTATGAAACAACACACTGTCACTGAGGAAAAATGTAATATAAAAGGAATCTTGAAATGAGACATCTAGACTTATCAGATTTCCTCTTTGAGCCATGTTCCAAATCTCTCTGAGACACTTGCTTCAAAAACACTATTTATACTATTCAAACATGACATCCTGGTTTAGTGTGTAGAGTTATCAGCAGGAATAGGATTGTATATTTGAGTGAAAGAGCATCATAATAGGACCAGTGGCCCTCATGAGGATAAAATCTCTGTCCTAAGGAAGTGAAACATCATCTCTGGAATCTTGGTTTGGTTTATTGGTAAGTAGGGAATCAGAGTGTTGGTTAGGGTAAAGGTTGGCATTGGTTTGGTTGTTCACAGTGAGTAGAAGTCAGTGTAACACCTTAATTAGGATAGCTCCACAAACTTGTATCCAGGAGCTTACTATACACACAGAGTCTTGCAGCTTTGGCTTAAATGTTCTGTGTGTGAGACATAGTGACATCAAGTAGTTGCAGATTGACACAAATTGTGTAACTCTCACCCACAGTGCCTCCAGGCTATGGCAGCAACAAATAAGATTTGGAAAAACAAGGAGGATGTGAGAGGTCTGCTCTGGATTTAGTCCCAAATTTGTTCCCAAGGCAGAGTGCAAGGAAAATTACGCTTTTATAAAGAATGAAAACATTGCTGTCCTTATTATATTTCTGCCAAAGTTTACTTATTTTATTATACTCTGTAAGTTCAAAGGGCTGTCAGAGGTGCAACGTGGCTCTGGGGTTAATGCATTAAGTGATGGTAAGAGTAAAGGTAACGGTAACATCAACAGTGAAGCAATTGCTTCTGTGGCATTCAGGACTGCATAAAATGACTGCCGGAGGTATTAGTTAACTCCCATTAACTTTAATAGTAACACAGTATCTGGGTGTATATGCTAAATTTTCAATAAGGTTACTTCAGGCTGCAAAAGGAGGCATTCAGACTTTCTTCTTTAAAGAAATGTGTCTATACTGACTGTCATATGGAGGCTGAGTGAAAGAGATTTAGTCCCCTGGTGGGCCACAGTACTCACTGAACTCAGGTTCTGCTTGGCCCTCAGTACATTGATGGTAACTGTGCAACTCCTTGTAAAGGAGCAGGATTTGATTGGCCTGTTTAACAGGTTTACCACACCAATGAGTAGATAAATAAATGGATACAGAAAAGTGGTGCATGAAATAGGTGTTTTTTCTGTTTGTTTTTAATAATGATTTAGATAGTTCACATAAAAAGAAGAGTTTTTAGAAATTTTGCACATAACAAATGTACATAAATCTCTGTCCTCCAGCTCATTAGCTTTGATTCATTTTACAGTCTGTGTGCTCAGTGCCATCTGTGGCAGCCCAACACATTTTCACATAGGTATGAAGTGCATTCCTGTACATAGTGAGAGTTTGCATGGGCCTCTGTCTCTTGATGATGTTGCTTTTTCACTGTACTCTCTCGAGTGTGTCTCCTCTCTGCAGCTATAAATATTTTCCCTCATCTTATTGTCTTGACTGAAGGCACAGAGTGTGGTTTTGCCATTTTTCTTGACTAGCTGTATTGCAGCATGGCCCACTCAGGAGTGGGACCTAAATTATGGTTGCGGAGAGCTGTCAAATGGCCCACTGCAAAGCTTGCCACATTGTTTGGAGTTGCTTGCAAGGCTGTGGCCAGCAGAACAGCAGGTAGGTTTGAACCCTCTGGTGTTTAAGATTGTGTTATTTGCTGTTTGAGAATGGATGTTGTGTAGATCAGTTGTCCTCATCATTTAAGGCATCATTTTTTTGCTACAGTAAAGAATTGCCCACCGCTTACTGACTGGTTGTTGAGTCTGTAATAGCCGAGGGTGCAGTGGCACTGTGGGAATATATATCATTCTCAGATAGGTAATACTGCACAGAGTGTTTTGACCAATGAGGGAAGTGTTGCTTGATGGAATATAATTGATTCTATAGGGCATTAACTGAAGGAGACAGTTTAGAGTTATGACCTTCAGCAGAAATGTAATATCTTAATATCAATGCCTTCTTTTTTCTTGTTAACATTTTGCTCAGCATTTGATGTACTTTAAATTTCTGACTGCAGAGCTCACTGTTGCTCTCTGTTACAAACGTGTGTCATTGCTTAAAAAGAAACTCCTTGATTCATTTAAGATTAACAGGCTTTTCTGAAAAAGTTAATCTGTTAAGTTTGGCTTAGTGGTTAGGTTTTGTTTAGTGTTAATTAACTTATTGTTTTTGCTCAACACGTTCTTCAGTGATTAAGTCTCATGAAACTTATTATCAGACCTTTGAAACAGTCTTGTTTTGTCTTTTGTTTTCTTCCTCAAAGATCATCTCAGTAATTGGATCACTGCTTAAAGGAGTTTCAATATCTACAGTATATTCTTTCTGATCTAATCTGTTGTTGTCTATTGATTTTCATGCCTATTGTATCTGTCTTTGTTGTATTCATTTCACGTGCTGGGTAAATCATTATGCATGTTCCTGAAAAGAATAAGCCTAAAAGCAGGAACAGGTTTCAGTGGTTTCAGGTGCCTCCGAGGGTCAGCCACTCATTACACTACAAAATTCCCTCACAGTAATAAACCAAATTTTCAAGCTCCTTCTTCCTTTGTTTGCAACACTGTTAGATGTGGAAATTGGCGAAGATGTTGTGATTTGTTGGCTGCACTAAACACTAAAGCTTTTAGCAAAGAGCATGTTAGCAAGATGTTGATCTTCCTTAAGTTTTTCTCATTCCATAATTGACTGAGTTGTTTACATATCAACTATTCTCTCAGGATCTTTGTTGAAAAAACGTGTTTGTCATACCGCTGCCATGCATCAACACACACTCAGTCTGGAGTGTTTTTCCGTTCTTTAACAGGGTGTGTTTTTCTACGTGTAGTGCTTAAAGAGACAATAGAAGCTTATTGTTACAAGGCAGGGAGTAACTACAGCACTGGGCTATGCGTGCACTTCATTTTGTAGTTCAAAGTCCTCATAGGAGGTGGAAAAAAGTGATATTTTAGAACAAAACAGACAGAATTAGTCAGACATTGTACTGGTCAAGTCATTGTGAGTTACATTAAATTTCCTAAGTTTTACTCATTCTCATAAGAAGCATGATTTGTAACTAGTAGAAATGTGGTTGTATTGTATGTTCGGATTCCTGGATATTACTCCACTTTCTCTGCCAGTGCCAAATGATGACTTGGTTCTGAAAAGCTTCATGTGCAAAAGCAAACATGGCCACTGATAGGAACTCTATTTGACTTTCTTGCTGCTTACACAGAAGCACAGTTTCGGTGTTGCACTGCTGAGAGCTGAGATGTTAAACACTGATAATTGCGTAGTTTTATGTAAGAAGAGAGCAGCGTCAATATAATTTTTGTATGCTTGGCCTTAACTTGTGAAAATCGATTAGTAGGATCATATCTGATTATTTTCTTTAGCAGTTTAATTTTTTTAAATTAAAAGCAACATAATATGTAGAGTAAGCATACAAAATGTATTGTAATATTGTTTTGTCATTTATCGACCTTTTCTGTAAAGTTAGCAATTATAAAGCATATAATTAAGGATGTAGATGTATTTTTAGTGATAAGCATGTTTGTGATTTTTTTTTTTAGTTATCTGTGTTTTGCTTGGTTTTGTTTCTAGTCTATTGTGAGTTTGAAACCAGAAACCAGATAAGATATTTTTTGGATAAAGACCAGCATTCATTGAAAAAGGAATAGTTCTAGCTTTTAACTGCATGTGTGTAAGCCCTTTAAACTTTTTGATGCCTGCCTCTTTCATGCACAGTTAAAGGGGCCAGGCTATATTATACTCTAGCTTTATGAATAGGCTTAAATTTTTTTCTCACACTGAAAGATTGTGTGTCTTCTAAGAGCTGGGACAGTTTTCAACAAAAGCTCATTGTGCACATGGGAGCTACTTTTTCAGTGGCTGCTCCCCCCTAATCAGACTGCATGGCATCTAAACCTGTCCCTCTCCTCACTTGTTGTCTCAGTCTGAATATTTGAATATAATGCACAAGCCTTAATTAGATCATGCTCTTGTTTTCTACTTAATTGTCCTTTTTTTAATCAGTTGTCAGTAAAGGAAAAAGAAAAGGGAAAAATTATGAGAAACTAAAGCATGTGAATGTTCGTTAATGATTGCTCCTCTCTGGCATGATAGGAAAGGTAAAACTGTAAAGTTTAAGTTGGAAACAAGAATATGAAAGTAAGGACTGGTTGTATACACAGACAAGAGTGAGTTACTTCAGTGACATACTGATACTGTCAGCACTAATAAAAGACAGAGTAAAAACTATCAGTAAGAGCTCAAGAAAGTATGTTCTTCATGTGAAGCATTTAATGGCAAATTTTGCTCTTACAGGCCAGCTGTTAAGTTTGTCCAAGTCTTAAATCAGAGAAATGAGAGACAGACTAATTTCCTGCAAACAGAAGTATTAGCAAGTTGAAACAATGGGAGGAGCTGTCAGGCTAATCCTCCACCCATGTGACTCCTGAATCATTAACCTAAGGAGGCCCCTCCTTCAGTAACTCTACACCCCCTCTTCTTCCATGATTCGCTGAGATGGCTGTAGGGAGGGCATGTTTGTCACACTGAGGGCTGGGAGGTGCTTGGACTGGCAGTCCTGTAGAGGCAAGTGGAGAGGAGACAGAGGAAAACAAGTGGGGGAGTTAGTGACAATATGTCTGGCAGGTGGAGTCTCCCACAGCACTTTGTTATGGAATGTAGGACTTTGGAAAAGGGGAATAAGCCTTGTTGAAGAGGAAACTATCAAGAGCCATGAAGAGCCCGGTAGTTTATGGCAACCCAGTCATGTTTGGTCCGACGGATTGGAACTATGGAGCTGGCCCTCTAATGAAGAGAGGGAAGAGTGTGGAGGAGCTGGGGGATGCTGGGTGGGCGAGAGAAAGAGAAAGGATGGCCCATCTGCAACAGATGCAGCAAATACACCAGCTGCAGCTTCAGCAGCAACAGGTTGGATATGCTGGATACGGAGTCGTTCCTCCCGGGCAGCCGCAGAGACCAGTCTTTGTAGCAAATACAGCTCCAGCCTGCCCTATGCCAGTACATGGCGGCATGATGGTTCCCGTAGGTGGTCCTGTGGGTGGTCCCGCACCGCCTCCAGTGCATGTGCCAGCTCCATGGCCAGTACAGTGGGACAACCAAGCCCACGCCAGACAGGCTAATGTCTGCCACCAGCCCAGCTGGGGGCATGATGACCAACACAAGGCAGCTTTTGGAGACAAGAGACCTCAAGGCCACGATGTTTACTTCCACCCTCGTTCAGAGGATGGTCACCTGAACTTGAGGATATCTGAATGGAAGGGAAAACATTGTTTTTACCAGGGTCCTGAGGATTACAGCAACCAGGACTATCATGGAGTGCCACAAGAAAAAGAAAATAATGACTATAGAACTCAAGAGGGTTATGGTACAGTGGACGAGGATAGGAGAGGAAGGGATGGCTGGGATGGAGAAAATGAACATAGCTCTGGACGGTATGACCACAGGAGTCCCAGAGACATAGAGGATTATGATTATAATGACAAATACAGGCATAGGGATCATTATGACAGGAAATACAGTGAGAAGTATGATGAGAGGGAAAGGTGTTATGACAGCAGGAAACACCGTAAGCATGATTTCAGAGAACATGACAGTTACAACAGTGAGTATGAACACTACTATGATCATCAAGACACCTACACTCGCAGAGACAATTACCGGGACAGTGACCACTATGATGATCATGATCGAGATTATTATGACTCTAAAGATAGCCATCGTTCCAGAGAGAAACACCGCTACAGGCGCAGAGAGGAGGACCGCTACTACGATGACCGAAAACTTAAGGACCATCGCTATGATCGCCATGCAGAGGATCGACACGAACGCAGGGAAACAAACTACAAAAACAAGGATGAACATTTCAGAAGGGATGAGGAAACCTACTCCGGTAAGGGAAGAAACCAATATGACTCTGAATATGATGAAAACTGGGAATGTAGGGAGAGGGAAAACAATTACAGATACAAGAATTCAGGAGATGACAGGAGTTATGACCATTATAACCACAAACAAAAGGACAGTAAAGCAAGAAAGCACTATGAGCGGAGAACAGCGGATGACCACAACAACAAATATGAAGACTACTATGATTCGAGAGAAGGGGAGCACTCTCGCTACAGGCTACGAGACAAATACAGAGATTTGCGGTCAATGTCCATAGATTCACGATATGAGGAATATCCTAAGAATGATCGCATGACACACTGTGAAGAATGGGTTGAGGAGCAGAACCAGAAGTTGGCACTCAGAGAAATGCACTCCTATGAGGACCCTGTTGTATGTCGGCACACTGATGAGCAAGAAAAGGGATACGAGTCAAGTGCTGGGAGCGTGAATTCAAAAAAGGGTCGCAAGCCTATATATGTGGGCTCCCTAGACAGAAACAGCTTCTATAGGAAGACGGCTCCAAGTGCCCTGGGAAAGTCACAGTTTGCCACCACCAGGAAACAAAAGAAAGGTAAGCTCAAGGCTGTAGACATGTGAAGGTAAATAACATCCTGGCTTATCACAACATGTCAGGTACTTTCTCTGTTAAATGATGAACATATGTTTCTAGAGGATTCACACTACTTTACTGTTTATCAGTTAAATCAGGGGACACATGGTTTATTATTATCATTCCCAACCTCCCTTGATAAAACAGAGTGGGAGAGACTGACAGTCCTTGCAGTATCACTTTTGTCATTAGTGACCTCCAGAGGTGCTCTTCTAATCAATGCAGGGGGCTTCAGAGTGCTGACTAGCCACACTCACCTTCTACGCCCTCAGAAAGTGAGTGGCCGTATATGTGTGTGCCTTTGTTTTTTCTGTGTGTGTGTGAGTATCATCTGTCTCAGAAGAAAGTAAGCTGTCAGGTATTTGTAGATGTAAGAACCTGCAGAACAGGTCAAGTTGGTTCTTAGTTTTTTCTTTGCCATTCTCTCCTTCTGTGGGTTTCCTGTGTGCTGTCATTCTCTGAGTCACTGATGCCAACCTGATGTTAACCTGTGACTAGTCTGTTCAGTTCAGACTGAAAGGTTGTTCTTTTATTGCCTTCTTTGAGACACTAATAGACAGAAAACTCTGTTCATGAAGCAGTGCATAAAGTGGCTCTCACAGACAGTTTTAGCTTTGTTTTGGATACAGATTTTGCCTTTATTTATGTTCTAAGCTACACAACCTTCATGTTAGCCTCTTTAGAAAGTCTAGTTTGCTATCTTAAACCAAGATGGGAATTTTAAGCCAATGCGTAAGAGCTTAAAATTACAGTTTCTTTAATGAGCAGTTAAGATGGACTCTAAGAGGCAACAAATACTGACTAAGCAGAAATGGCAGAAAGAGCCGTTTTGGTTTCTAGTTGATTCCTCTGATCCCGACACCTGTACAGAGAAATTTTTTTTACATAACTCACCCTTGTATACTGTCAACTATATAGACATGTTTTTCATCTTTGGGTGCTTGGTCAGATCCATCATATGTACATCACCTCTGACTCCAAAAACTGAATGACAAATGTGATACTTAAAGGTGTGTAATATTTAGTGATATCTCTTTACAAAGTTGCTGGTTTCAGCCAGTCTACTTGTCATGTGGAATAGGCCTGAACAATTACCTATTTTTAAATTGAAATTGCAATTCAAGACGTTGCAGTTAGCAAATTGCAAAGGGCACAGTTACTTAACCTGTTACACTGCACCTACTCCAGGTTTTAAACCTGCAGCATCTACGATTTTACAAACCAACTTGCTTCAGAAGTATTTCCTGTCGTCTTTCATGTGCGACTAAAGAGCCTTCTTATGAGCGTTATGAAAATTAAGTTCAGCTGCAATTCTGCTCTATCTGAACATCAAATATGTTTACATCGTTTACAGTTTCATTCCTGACCCTCATTTATAATCAACTCGCTTACAGCTGGTTAGAGGGAGGAGAGAGGAGGCAGCCACAGTCCAGACAGTAGAGAGAGGACAGAGTAACTGGGAGTTTTTGCAAAAGTGTTAAAGTGAGAGTTATTCTCCCCTCTCATTCTGGTGTGTGCTTCCCATTCATGTGGGATGCAATTAACCCCATCAAATGTTTTCCTGCGAGAAGGTTCAACACGTTTATGAGATGGGTAAAAGAAGAGTAATGCTGCATGTTTTAGTCAAATCAAATTTCATTTTTAAAGCACTTTTCATGCAGAGGCAGCACAAATTGCTTTACATGATAACAGTCTTTAATTAATTTTATTTAATCAAACATCATGCAACAGCGACACTCACCTGTGAGGTCACATATTCAAACCTTATCACAGACTAATTGTCCATTAATGACTGAAATGCAGAGACAAATACCACAGAGGACAGAAAACAGTCCAACTTTTGAAATGTATGTCCTGATGAAGTGAACAAAGACGGCTTCACTGAGTGGAGTCGCCCTAATTATTCTTCAAGTCAAAATGTGTTGCCCTTAATAAAACCTTCAAAGAATACTGGATTGATTTTTAAGATGCAATATAACTCAGAAATGACTACAGTGACCGCAGATTGAACTTGTTCAGCTGCATGACACAAGTGTTTCCATCTTCATCTTCCTGGGATTTCTGTCAAATCTTTAGGTGGTTGAAGCCATATCTTGTCAGAAATGCGTTCTCTACTGGTCTCAGTGTGCACATTCGCACGTGCACACAGGTGTTTGCATGTGTGACATTAGGGTGAAATTACGCTGAGTGCAGTAAAGAAATAAGGTGCTGTGGTGTAAATAAGATAAATAACAAAAGAAAGACTGCGAAGTTTTTACTATAAAGACAAAGTATAAACCTGTTCTAGAGGAAATGTAACCGTCAGACTTCAGCGTTTTGGTCACAGGTTGCATCTTGCTGTTCACATCTCAACTTTGCATCCTTGTTAGAATATAGAGCTGTTCATATTTAGATGTCATGTGATAATCCTCCATCTCAGATAGAATGAGCATAGGATGAACACTGAACAGAAGCTGGAATTTAAAAGATTAAATCTCTAATCGGATCACAATATCGGTCAGAAAAATCACTTTTTTTTTCTTATATCATTCAGGTTTAATGTTAAAAGAAACTACAGCGGTCACTAAAACTTGAGAAAGAGTGCAGGTCCTTGTTTTAGACCAGTGTCTGGTTTGTCCATCGTGGGCATTTCACAGTAGTGATTAGTAAATGTATGGCTTCATTTAAAGACAAGGTCCAATTAAAAACTCACAGAAGTGAATTAAACTTAAGAAGTTAAGAAGTATCTGATTTAGATCAGTCAAAAACCTGGTTCATTATACATGATATGCATCAATGCTTGGATAAATCTGTGCCCAGTTATAGTTAAATCCTGTAATCTGTGGCTTGAGTGTGTGGTTCACAACTAGTTAACAACTAAAAAGCAACTAAACCAACAAAAAAAGCAACTAAACCAACAAACAGTTTGGTGTGTGAGTGTGTTTCATGAGGAATTAAAGAAAAAAAAACTCCCCTGGATCACTTTATTGTGTCTGAAAAGAAGCAGGTGGCGCCCCGCAACCCCTCCCCCAGTTACCTAGAAACGTGCACGGCCACATACACACAGACCACATCGGCCCCCACCACACATCCACTTCAAGAGACTTGAGTATTAATCCCTAGCATCAGCACGGTGAGGGGGGTGGTGGGGGTCTGTCTGGTGCCAGGCGGTGGCCGGCACTGACCTGACTCCTTCACTGCAGCTCGAGACCGAAACTCAGTGCGTGTATGTGTGCACTAGATAGGCCCTGGAAGCTTATTGGAGAACTCACTGCATCTTTCAACACACATAAACACACACACACACTCAGCTGCACGCACGTTTGCAGCGTGTTGTCATCCGTTAATCTTGTTAAATTGTTTCAGCTCGGTCAGGGGTTTGCCCTGAGCGAAGCATTAGACTGCAGGGCTAAAAACATTAGACCATCTTGTTGCAGGACTTATTGGGTTTACGTTGTGATTCAGTGACATTGAGGTGATAGTTGAAGCTTTTTAAAGAGTCGCCTCACACCTGCTTTAGGGCCTTTTTTCTCTTTTAAATCCAATTTTAGATGCTTGACCACTTTGTGGGCCTGAAATATCTGTAAAGCTTTTTTAAACATCTAAACATCCATGTCTCTTTAAAAGTTGCGTCATGAGCTTTAATTGTGTGTCATTGTGTGCATGTACAGGTTTGCTGTTTTCTTTTTTTAAGTTTTTTTTTTAAAAATATGTCTTTAGGGGAACACAAACAAACAGACATCCTCTGCAAAGGCCAGCGCTCTTATCTGCAAAAAATATTCCCTGTCTACAAGACGTTATAAAAGCCATCTTGAGAGTTTACGTGTAAATAATGGCAAAGGTCAAATAAATAAGGACTGAATTTGAACTTGTTTCATGTATTAAAGAAACAACAGTTCACCTGGACTCATTTGAGTGGTTGCACGAGTGCTTTCTAACAAATGTCCTCTGCTACTTGGACAGTGAGCGTCTGTGTGTGAGTAATGTGTCGTCATCCATCTATGATCTGACAGTGTCTGCAGTATTGTCCACTATAATCCTTTAGCTGTTGCTGCTATTGGTGGGCAGCAGTATTTGGGTGGGGTGGGGTTTAGTTGGGTGCTAAGACAGGAAATCTAAGGACAAATTCTTAAGTCATCTGGCAACGTTACTGTAGGGTGTCTTATCTCACTACTTGCAAACACAACAAAAAAGTCAGTCAGCAGCAAAGTCAGCTTACCAGGTCTGCATGTGATGCAGATTATTAGTCATCCAAAGTCTTCTAGGAAGATTTTCTGTCATCTAATTGTCTGAAATCATTAATTAAAATCATGTGTCATCTATTCATTAGTAACCCTTTTTTTTTAAATCACAAAACAGCTCACAAGTTTCACAACAGTCATCGTCTTGTTGGAGCCTAAGAAGCGCATTAAATTAGTTATATCCTCAATGTTTACTTCCAAAGTTTTATGTCCAAACCCCAAAGGAGCGGTACATGCACATCTTGGCTTGTGTTTTAGGTCACGTGATATCACGGTCACCCACAGGAAAAAATACTGATGTTATCAGTGGTTTCTCAGGTAGAACTGTGAGAAAACACTCAGCACATTTATCTTGTGGACTTTGCTTTTCATGCCTAGTTAAGTCCTGATAAGGTCAAGTTCATACAGTTAGTTTGTAAAACTGTTTCTCCGAATGTGAATAGTTCTGTTTGGATGAATTGCTGAATTTGAGGCAGTCATCTTCTGTTTTTTTTTTTTTTCTTTTTGTTTTCTATTTGTAATTTTTTCATATAAGACCATGAAACAATGTTCTTTTTATCCGAGTTGCACAAGGAGTCCCGACTCTTCCCTGAGACATCTTTTCTGTAAAGTTTGACAGTAAACAGTGCCTGTTGTTGCTCGTATTATATCACAATCTGATTAAAAACAAGCCAAAAAATGCAATTACAGTTGATATTTGATGTACACAAAGTGTCATAGTGGTGGTTACAGATGTTGTTGACTGTAACCACATTTGCTTAATAACCTAACCTGTTAGTATTCAGTCATTGTTTGGTTGATCAAAAGCAACTGTAACTGCTGTAAATGCTCCTTTTCATCCCCTAATACTTGTGATAAGTCATTTGAAATGATGTCATTGCAGTATTTACTGGGGATGAGAGAAAAAATAAAAAAAATCAAGTGTCAGTATTTTTTTGGTTTGCTGACTTTTTAATCAACCCCCCCCCCCCCAAAAAAAAAAAAAAAAAAAGTTTAAGTACTTCATTTTAGTATAAGATGAGTGGGAAAAGAAGTTACCGCTTTTCTCCAGCTATATTATAACCATTGCCAGAAAAAAAACTGAAACGGAAGTCGGAGAACAGTGGACAACTTGGTCTGGTGTTAAAAAAGCGAACTAAAAATCATAAAAATTGGCATTATTAAAAAATCACAACTTGAATCTGCACCCAATGAAATCCTAAAAGAATTGAATTTGGAGAAAAGCATGTGGTCCCAGCCTGGTTTGGGATTTTGTCTTTTGATTTCCCTAGTAATTATTATACAATACAAGTCCATGAGTTCAATTGCAAAAATTTCAACCTCTTAAGTTGATGAGTGCGATGATGACTTTCAAAGTCTGAGACAACAAGTTTTCCTCAGACACCCTGGGAAAAGGACAGTCCTCTTAACTACACCTTTTCTTGTAGTTTTGCAAAACTCCTGGATGCATGGTATCATGATGATGTTATTTTTTTCCTATATACAGCTTAACTAGTGAGCAACAATACATTCTGCTGATAGATAGAGCTGGTCGAGGTAGATGGCCGCCCTACCTGAGCCGGGTTCTGCCGGAGGTTTTTCCTCCCTGTTAAAAGGGTGTTTTCCTTCCCACTGTCGCCACCCCTCCGTGCTTGCTCAGGATGGGGGATTGGACCGGGTCAAGTCAAGATTCGATCCAATCTGTTGGTTTCCTTAACTAGGCTATTATGAATCTGACCTGAACTTTTCTGTCTGTTTAAGCGCCCTGAGGTGACATTGTCATGAATGGACGCTATACAAATAAAGTTGAATTGAATTGAATTGAATTGAATTGAATTGATTACAACTAAATGTAAAAATGGTTTATCCTGGAGTATTTATTAGTGTCTGAACTTGTGCACCAGAATCAACCATATCATATATTAGTTGTGGAAAACACACTTACTCATAAGGCATGAAGAAAGATCTGTCTTTACTTGTTCAAAAATTGGCAACAACTATGATCCTGCATGTTCAGTCATCTCCAGCAGTTTTCACACGCTAAGCTGCAAGTATTTTCCCACACAAAGAGTGTAAAGGCAAAACCCCTTTAGATTATATATGAAGTAGCCACAAACAACTGTGAAAGTATGCTTTCCGGCATATTTCCTTCCTAAAACTATTATGAATAACTTGCTTTACCATATAGTTGCACCACTCTGCTTTACCTGTGAGGCCCAAGAGACTCAGTGTCCTTGTGGTTGAATAGGCTTGTCACTTAACAGTTTTCCTCCAAAAGCATGCTGTATATATGCAAAACTGGTGATCTCTTGAAGTACTTGCACGTCCTTTGTTACCAGAATGATTTAAATTGAGTCTTGGTCCTCTTTCTCATGCAATTCATTTAATCAGCATGTTAATTAAACTGTCGCCTCATCCAGCTGGGAAAATTGCATTATGAATGCTGCATTCATCATTACATGGTGGCCTCTTCTTATAAAGTGCGGCTTTGAGAAGAATGCTGTAATTAACATGAATGCCCAAGTGGAAAGATGTTGCTGTGAAATTCTGCCAGCAGTAGGAATGCAACCTTTTGACATTTGACCCTAAGATAGATAAACAGGATGGTATGTCACTAAATAAACATCCTCCTTGTTTTTATGTGACCTTCCACCCGGTGGTTAAATCTGGACAAAAGGGTCCGCTTGGAATTTTACACAAACCTCTTAAAAACACAAAGTTGATATATAATTTAACCACAATTGGAAGTCGCACAAAATTCTTGTTAATATTTATTCTACTTCTGCTGACATTGCTTGTTCCTCTTCCCAGCCCCATGTTTTCTTTTTCTTGTTTCTTTTTTCTTAAACATTCAGTAATGATTGCATGTCATGGCTCGCAGGCTCTTAGGTAAACAGCGTTGGTGGTGTTTACAGTCTGGTAGCTCGCACCAACTTATCCTCAAACAGCTTCACGTCCCGTGTGATCGCTGATTAAAGCCACTCCCGTCTTTCCAGAACTTGATATGAGGAGAGGGCCCCTGCTATTCTTGTTGCCACGGCAACTGTTCACTCTGTGGTGAACTTTGGAGCAGAACACACAGAAACGATTGTGCCTGACCTCAGAGTTGCTGTGTGCAGGCAAACTTTTTGACTTTGCTCTATTAGTGTAGCAAGGTGACTGTAGACCATGACTTCAGATAAGCAAGAAATATTCATGAGTAGATGGTTTTCTGCTGTTGAGAACAAAAAGTGGCGGGTCATGAAAGATTTATATGTAATGGAATGTGATTCGGGTCACTGGTTTTAAATACTGTGATAAATAAAAATAATGAGAAATTTGTTTAAGTGCAACTTTGCCAAACAGCAAAGAGTGTTTTCAGTCTCAGCATTGCAATTTTGATAGAATTCAGCTTGTCAGAGGAGGAGCACAAACAGGTGTCTGCAGGTTGTGAAACATGGAACAGATTAGTCACACAGGTGGACCAGACTCCACCCATCTTTCTCAACTTATACTTCTGAAAATGCTTCCTGAGCCAATGTAAGGTATCAATCACTATTAGGAAATAGATGAAATATTTTTTTTAAATACATACTAGAAAAATATGAAATTGGAATCTAATTACAACATGGCTTTGTTGCAATATAGAACTCATGATGTGCAAGATATGTAGTTACTTATCACACTATGATAATGCCATGTTAGCTCTGGTAAATGTAACATGCTATTAGGATAATGTAGCTTGCAAATAGCAGGAGCAGAACCACATTTGAGTGTGAAGCATCAGTTCTGTATCTGCAGAAATCAGTGTGAGTCCAGCTCCAGGTTTTAGTGTTTCCCAAGTGGTCGTCCTCCCTGGTGTGTGCATGTGTGTAGGGATGGTGGGTTCTCATCCATTCTCATGGTAATTGGAGCTCTGGAATGGAGTTTTTGCAGCAGGGCGCGCCATCAAGGCTCTGGAGCTGGACTTCAGATTGACAATGGACTATCTTAGAATAGGTGGCGTTGTTTGAACCGCTATGTGTGAAGGGGCGCTGTTTTTTAAGTGGCTTGAAGAAAGTTGCGAGCAGCAGGTGGGTGAAGCCTCACCATCTCTTTTCTCCCCTTTGCTGTCTTTTTGTTTGAATGCACGGTGGTGAAAACACATTGCCTGTCAGAGAATGCATCATAATTCATAAATGAATTTTCTGGGTTGAGATTTAAGGAGTTTGTAAAGTGTTTGTTTAAAAGGTTGAAAAGCAAGGTCAAACCTGACTATTACATTAAATTGCATGCAATAAATTCTGTTACTCAAAAGAATACATATTTAGCTGCTTTTTTTTATAAGGTTAAAATTTACAAATAAAATGGCAAAAAAAAAAAAAGCTATGGTTTGTGGGTAAGAGACGCTGCAGATGAACCATAAATAATCATGTGTGCATTCCACAGTCTGGCTGTGCAACTTCAAGCCATGCAATCTGCCTGAGCTGCTGTTTTTTTTTAGCTCATAACTACTAATTCTGGCAAATCCACGATAACTTGAGCTAATTTATCAGTTGTGACTGTGACTGAGTCATCCTGTCTGTCAAAGGATCAATGAGGGTGTATCAAGAAGTGTTTTTCTGTCTCGCGTCACTTTACAGTGTCATTAAGTAGACTCCACTCCCTGCTGTGAATCCTCTAGAAACAACCCAGCATCTGTAAGCTTGGATGTTACATGTTGAGAAGGGCTGCGTGTCATAACCAGTTTCAGTTTCCAACCGTACAGGCTGAAATATTCTGACTCCTTTTGTAAGAAACAGGTTCACTGAGTTTTCCTCATAGGTTTTATCAAATAAACTCCAGAACCTTTCCAACATGCCACTGCTTCACTGATACAAAACAGACCTGTTCCAGGTCTTTGTCTGCAAAGATATATATTCCCAGACAGACTCCATATCTTCTGTATTGTTTCCACCTGTTGAATCCTGTGCAGTAAAAACATTCAAAGCTGGGATGCACATTGCTTAAGTTGGCTTTGCTCTCCAATGTGGCCGCCATTATTTGTTACAAGTTCAATAAATCAATGTATTTTGTTTTCTGATTTGTTTTTTCCCCTTGATTTTGCCAAGGAAAGGAAACAAATTTTCCCATATTCATGACAAGCCACCCTTTATATTCTGTTTGCTTAGTGTCCTTGCTTTCTCGTCCAGTCTCTTTAATTTGTGTATCCAGGTCAGTGATTGAATGTATCTCGTTTATGACATGCAAACTGCCCACAGAGTTTTGACCCCTGTTTTTTATTCTTCCCCTTTTTGTCTAGAAGTTTTTACCCCATAAAAATCAAACACTCTGTAACGAACTCATACTGTGCCACTAGGGATGCACGATATAATCGGCCCCCTATCGGTATCGGCCTATATCGGCCTTAAAACTGAGTATCGGACATCGGCCACCCCACTAATCTTTAACTGATCAGCCTGTTTTTTATGAAGTCTAAAAAATCAAAAACTTCTTCAAAAGCTTCTTTTATACAGACTTTAAAACTTCCAAGGACAGAGTTTCTTTTAGGATGTTCTGTGTGGACAGTTTATACACAGTTATTTGTGTAAATAATCAAATATCCCCTGTTTTGGGGTTTGTTTGTTTTTCTCTGTTCTCAGGGAGAAGACAGTCCAGATCATTCTCAGATATAATGCACATATCCTATTAGTTTTGTTTGAACAACTGTCATTAAGTTTGACTTGTTATACATAACACAAGTTGAGGTATTTTTCTAATTTTGCACAAGGAATGAATATTGCATAATTTATTTTTCAGCTTTAATATCGGTATCAGTATCGGTTATCGGACACATGAGTTTTTAAAATATCGGCATATCAGATATCGGCCAAAATTCCAATATCGTGCATCTTTACGAGCCACACCAGTTTTTATCACTTTGATTATAACGTATACACCAAAGCTTTACTTTGTATTAAAGCGCATAATGATGCAAATCTCTTCACAGATATGGTTTTTCCTCCCTGTAAAGCTCACAACTTCCTTCAGCATGGTTGTTTTTGTGTCTTGAAAGGAAATGCATAATTTTGACTTTGAGAAAAACATTATGGCTATACTAGGCTATGTTGAATGAGTGTATATGGAGCAGTGCATGTGTGGCATGTGCATGTTGTCATGTAAATGAGTGTACATGGCAGGTGACCTGTTTGTTATACTTTGCAGGACAAAGAAAAGTAGAATCCCACAGAAGTGGGTCAAAATCCGGTCATGAGGCTCCACAGGTTGGCTCTGATGGAAATGGCTGCATATTCAAGTTTGTTAAATGGAGCACATGATGTGGTTTTGTATGTGTGCTAGATCAAACGTGGGAATCGATTCCAATTAAATTCTGGGTCCTTTGTTTTCACTCTGTCTTTATTGTGTTGCTGTGTGACTTCTAAAAACCCATTAGTGAACTACTTTCTCGTTGGTGGGGAAACGCACGAGAGCTGGCAGTTGGCAGAGCAGCAGTGACGGATGCTACAGGCAGATATGGTTCAAGCGATGAGAAAAGCTCCTTTGAGTTGAGCTTTAGCCAAGTCACGTGAAAAGGGAGAGGGATGAGGCCAGGGTGGGAGAGACAAAAGGCAGGTGATCCGCAGATCCAACGTGCACTGTTGTTTACAAAATGCTAAGTGTATTTTGACAAGCAAACCTTCAGATGTTACAAGTTTTACAAATGCATATTGTCAGGTCCTCCTGCATTGGATGTGATTACTTAAGAGTGCTTAGTTGTTTTTTTTTTAGATTTGGCCTCTGCTGTGGTTGGGTGTGAAATGCAAGTATGGGATTGTAGCTGTTGTGTATATTGAGGGGCAGGGGGTTAACTGAGGGTAAGCAGAGTTAACTTCATTAGCTTCTGACAGCATCTGTTCAAGGAAGAAGGGTGACGTCACCTCCACAATGCTGCACCTGCTGACACGTCTCAGATCTTCACACTCTTGATATCCAACCATTTAAATACTGCATTCACCTTTTTAAAAATAGCATAAAATGAATTGAATAAATCTTTTTAATTTTATTTCAGTATGTGGCAAACTTTATCTGTTTTGAGATTTTATAAAAGCAATTCAAACCTACGCCATAACAAAAGTTTTTTTTTTCTTTTCTTATCTGTCTTTTTTTTTTTTTTTTTTTTTTTTTTTTACATTGACCTCATTGTTTTTGGAATAGTTGGGTATATCTTTACTTTTGGCCAAACTATTCTTGTCTCATTGCCTCTTCTCTTAACCGTATTCATTTCAGAAATGTATAGACTTGAATTATTTTTATATTTTTTTTCCATTCTTCTTTGTAATGGAGGATTTGAATAGACCAATAAGAGCTTTAACACTAAAAAGGAAAAAAAAAGGTATGAATTTCCTTCAGAGAAAAGCAGTAATATTTATTTTGCCAAGATGTTCAGATGTGACCACTGGACAGTCAAGCTAACAATGTTAATTTATTCAGTTTTTTTTATATGATACCTTTTTTTTTAAAAGAGTTTTATATCAAGTATTTTAAGACAATGGAAACTCTGGGGGAAAACCCAATAAAACTAAGATTTTAACAGTCATGCAAATAAAATCATGCATAATTGCAAGTTTAATTTTATTTATATACTATAGTACATCTGCACAACTAAAGGTGCCCAGAATGCTTCGCGACATGTTAAAAACCATAAGAATAAACAAAATAAAACAAAATGGAGCAATTGAAATCAAGTAAAGTCAAAATCAGGAAAGACTGTCGGAGAAAAGGAATAATTCTGCAGATCTATAGGCGCCTCATTCCACTCCTGTAATGCCCTCAGAGCAAAACCTTGTCATTTGTTTATCTGTTAATTTGATCATTTCAAAACAATAGGACTCGTCAGCTGAGTGATCTGAAGAATAGATGTAGGCTTGTTGAAAAGCAGGAGATCATATACTGTATGCTATAGCTGTGAAGGGGGGGACAAAGTGTTTAAAATGTAAAAGTTAGCATAGGCTTACTTTTACACAGCTCAAGTAAAAAACAAAGCAGCTGGAACACAAATACCACTGAATAGATTTTACAAGTTAAAATACAAAGATTGGGCCCGGAGATGCCCAAAGACGGAAAGTTTTATTTTACTGACGTGAAATGAGGCTCTTTATGGAGCACATGGATGGAAAAGCACTAGATCACTAACGGAGGCACAACCCCAACTCAGCTTTCCTTGTCCCCATATTTTGCATGCTGAGATGACAACTTGAAGATGTTCTAAAAATCAAACAAAGTCTGTGAAGTGATGCAGAACATGCTTCCAAACCCCAATCTAGAATAATGCCAATAATTAAGTGCTTTTTTAAAATTTATGAGCAGGTGCTTCACTCATAAAAGAGTACATCTTTTACATTGGGTCGCAAGGATTCAAGTGCATCTCCGGCCTGGAGTGTGCAGACACTTCAGCAGTGGTCATTCCCGCCAGTCTTCCTGTACAATGTGCATGAACCCCTCAAAATAAATCCAGTTCTCGTCTGTCGTGTTATCTGTCTTCCCCCATCCCTCTCTCACTAACTCTTCTTTAAAGTCCCACTCGGTCCCTGAGAGCCCATATGTCTCTGGTTGCTGTCACAAGCCATTGTACCACACACAAAGAGCCTAAGTCCACTCCAGTTTGGGCTCCATTCATGAGAAGCAGCAGTGCGTAAACCAGGCTCTCCCTTCAGTCCCAGGCTTCCCCAGAGATCAGCCCTCTGCGAGTGATAGCAGGGACATGCATGAAAAGCTCGTTGGACAAGACGCAGAGTTTAGAGTGGACTGGGTGGGTGGGTGGGCGGGCGTGAGTATGTTTGGTTTCAAATGAATGGAGACATGGACAGGGAAACTATTTCTCTTGACTCTTCCCACTGTCATTTTGACAATAACCCTTTTTTTTTTTTTTTGTCTAAAAAGCTTTTGTGGCAGTTGTTTGCAGAAAACAATAAATGTATAATGTCTTACAGTGTGTACAATTTAATCATGCAAAGTACATGTATATCAGGAAATTGTGTTTTTATAGTCCTTTTCAGAGTAACATAATCCTGAATTTGAATGAAGTTAAATCCCTCTTTTCTTGTCTCTCCAGAGATGACGCTTTTGTCATCTCAGCCCAAACCCCTGGACTCAACCCCAGTCTCGGACACGACCCCCATCACTGACACAGAGGATCCTGAGTCAAGGATGCTGGAGAAGAGGTCAAAGGTCATTGAGGAGCTGCTGCAGACTGAGAGGGACTTCATTAAAGACCTGCAGATGTGTGTCACGGAGATCATTGAGCCACTGCAGAGGAAACAGGTAAAGTAAGAAGGAGACTGAATACAATCTGAGAGAGGATTTCCAAGGGAATGTTTTCATGTTTACACATGTTTAACTTGATTCACCTGACAGATCAATTTGATTCTTTTGTAAATGTGTTATTGATGCAGTGGATATGTAATCATTTTGACTCATTCTGTCTTCTTGAAGGTGAAGAACGTGGATTTTGACGGTCTCTTTGGCAACATTACCTCTGTAATAGACTTGTCCCAAAGGCTGTTTGAGGAACTACAGGAGACAGACTCTATAGGTAAGGAGTCATTCAAAAACATGCATGACCAATCAGGAAGCTTCCTTCCTTTGGCAAGCTGCACCTTTGTACTTTATGTTGCACCTGTAAACACTCTCAGGTTTGAATTTTTATGACTGAATACAACTTGCAGTGCACTTTGAGCTTAGCCAGTGTCACAGGAAGTAAACTGGACTAAGGTTTTATGATTTCTCTAGAATTTAATTATTTCTCCTAAACAGATTTTTATTGCTGTGTATACTAGTAGACTTTTTTGTATTTGTTGAGCATAAATTCTTTAATTTCCTGCTAAAATAGATCTATATTCTTTTGTCTCTCTACCATTTCCTTTCAGGAAAAGTATTCCTAGACTTCAAAGTTGAGCTGGAGGAGGTTTACAAGCTCTACTGCCAAAATCACGATGATGCCATCTCTCTGCTGGAGACATATGAGAAAGATGAAAACATCCAGCGCCATGTGCTGGAGTGTCTGGAGAGGCTGAGGTAGGTCACAGAAATGGCAGTGTCTGAAAGGGGGTTTATTAGTTGTAGAGTTTAGATTTTATCTGTTTGAATTTTGCATGTTAGTAACAAAAAATATGCACGTTTGTGTGTGATGGCATGAAAACAATACAGTAAAAAGTAACAGATTTTAATACAAATGTGGAGAAAACACGCATTTCTAAAAGCTGCTGGTCATTCAGTAGAGATTCATGACATTCAGGCTGAAGGAACCAAACAATTACTTGATTTAAAACATGTTTGCAGGCAAATCGATGTTCCCATGAAAGTACTGCAGCTTTTTGTCAGTACAGCTGTGACTGTGCTCCATCTTAGTGTTTCTGTAGAGCTCAGTAATGCAGAGCAGTCCAAGAATGTGCCCTACCTAGTTTCTCCTGTCCGGTTTCACCATCTGAGAGTCTGATACTTAACACTCCTGTGTTTGAATGAATTACAGTCTACGTTTGGAGATAAACACGCCTTCTCTTAGCCAGGAAGCTGTAGGAAGAAAAAAACAAAAAAACAAGACACTTTGGCTCTGAAAACAAAATGAGAAGAACAATGAACAGCTCAGACTTAACGGTCTGCTAATCCCTTGTTCACAATAAGTTTAGTTGGTCTCTGTTTTCACTTTTTCTTATGCACGGTTTTAAGCTGGCGACTTAATCAGAGCAAGAAATCATTTCTCAAATGTGTTTTGCAATGTGCTAGACCTGAAAAGGTCACACGCGCTGCCTCATTCCAGATCACATGATCGAAGCGGTGAAGTTTTACTGCCTCACTGGGCCTGTGTCCAGGTTTAAGAGAGAATTTACCAAACAAAACCATAACAACCACCAGTCCAGCTGGCTTCACTCTTTCACTGACCATACACTCAGATTCTCTGTTTTAGAAATAAACATGAAACCTTTCAAGTTCAACTGAATTTATTTGTTAAAATAAGTTAAGTCTACATATCAGGCTTACATTATAAACCTTGTTTTTGTCATCTTTTTATCTCTTTCCATCTCCTCCTTATCAGAGCCATATACCGTGAGTGGTAAGTCTCCATAATGAGCTTTGGCATGATTTCCAACTTAAGAATCACCCTGACTGCATGCCTTTTGCTCACTAACCCTCTTGAATATGACCTGCGGGTGTGTGTGTTTGTATTTGGTAGCTTAAGGTGAAAGTGTGGTGTAAATGTGGCAAACTCTGAAACATCTGTGCTGAATTGCTATGGGCTCCTAATATTTTGTGGTTTGTGTTTGCATGTGCATTGTTGGGCAAAAAAGGTGCTCATTTTATTGTATATGACCCAATTCCTTCCCACCTGTATGGATAAAACATTGGTTAATCTTGGGAAAACAATGCCACCTACTGGACTAAAACAGCAACAGCTGTTTACACTGAGACTATTTTCATTGAGAAAATGGTCGTTTTGTATGTCTAAAGGTGTGATTTCTTATTTTTACTTACTCTAAAAAGAAAGTTTGTGTATTCAGATAAGTTTTTATCAAAAGAATGGCTGCTAAAAACTGGATTTTTTTTAACAGCTTTTTATTTAATTCACCAAGGTTGAAGTTAATGAGCTGTTTGTCCTGTAGATTGCATCAAAATGAAGTAAATAAACTTCCTGTTTCTCCCTTGATCCTTAATGTTTCTCAAACACTGGTCATCATCACATATGAATATGTGATGATGATGATTGCACATCATTGGATGACATCCAAATGATAGAAGTGAGATGCTTCTGCATTACAGGGAAGAAACATTTATCATCACAGTGACTGTCTTGTTGAATCCCTGCTCCATAGAAACTATTACACTCCTCATATCCTCATTTACCAACAGTATCGCGCTCTGTCTGCCATCTTTTCAGGGGTAAAACAAATTACATCAACCTCGGCTCTTTCTTGATTAAGCCGGTGCAGCGTGTGATGCGTTATCCGCTGCTACTGTCGGAGCTTCTCGGGGCCACACCGGAGAGCCACCACGACCGGCTTCAGCTCACTCAGGCTGTGCAGGCAGTCAAGGAGATCAATGTAAACATCAATGAGTACAAGCGCAGGAAAGACCTTGGTAAATGGTTTCAGGCTTTATCCTCGGCTTGTCTTGAAAAGTCTGACTCAAAAATTATTCCTTAATTCTTACATTTTAATTTATTTTTACTGTTTTTTTGCAAGATCATATCTGGGTTGGGTTTTCTGTCTGAAGTTGTCCCTCTGCTGTCCACAGTGGTGAAGTACAGGAAAGGAGACGAAGACACATTCATTGACAAGATCTCCAAGCTCAGCATGCACTCCATCATTAAAAAATCTAACCGTGTTAGCAGCCACCTCAAGCACCTCACAGGGATTTCCCCCCAGGTTTGTTTCAGCTCACAGCCAGATTTTTTTTTTTTTTTAAATCTAAGAGGACTTGAATCTTATGGAAGATTGTCTGAAACATCCTAGTTTAACCTTTTTTGGTTTTGCTTTTTCCCCCCCCCAGATCAAAGATGAAGCATTTGATGAAGCTGAAAAGAAATTCAGGCTTCAGGAGAGACTTATCAAGTCTTTTATTAGAGACATTTCCTTGTACCTGCAACATATCAGGGTATGAACCTCACACATGGAAACTACACACACAAAGTAAACCAGTGTACAATGCCATTTACTTTCACTAGAATAAGAGAGATAAAAAAAAGAAGACCCCTGAAAATTTTGATCTTTTGCTTTCAAGGAGCTGAATTAAGCAATAAGTCTCCAGGCTTTCTGAAGACATATCTTTATTTTTTGGCTGCTGGTTTTCTTTTCTTCTTCTTCTGTTTGTGTTAGCCCCTCAACATTCACCTATGAATCATTCAAGGATTAAAAAGGCATCTTCATTGAGGGATTGACCACTGTAATGGACAACTTAAAGAACAAATTTTAGCCTCCATCATCCAGCCTGTTGTAGCAGGCGTATATTCACCAATTTAGTGATTCACAAAGCGCTAGTAGCCAAAATCTAACATACTGTATATCACTGTATTGTGCAGTGTCTTCAAAATATTCAAGAAAACTGGTCATATAGAGGACAAAAGAACAAACTGTAGGTCTAAAAAGCTATTTACCGCAGATTTTAGAGTAATGTTTAAAAGAAAATCCAGGACACAGAGCCTGACAGATGCATATGGAAGCCTGTATTTCCCATTATCCTGCCATCATTTTCATAACACTGAGTGGTGACTGGAGTCTTTTGCGAATGTCTTTGTTTATTATAACTCTGTTTTTGTCTTGAAGTTAATATTAAAGCAATCGTCTCTTTAGGAATCAGCATCTGTGAAGGTCTTAGCAGCCATTAGTTTCTGTGACATCTACACCGAGCGCAGCATGCTCGATCCCGAACGCTTCCAGAGGGCTCATCGCTCCATCAGTGACAAACAGTTCACACAGTTTGTAAGTCCTTGTCTTTCCTCTCAGTGGCCTCAGTTACACTGTTGTAGTGAAAGCAGCAGGAGTTTACAACATTAAAATTACATCCTGTCCTGAGCAGAAGGAGCGCACAGAAGCCCTGGTCATCAACCCACTCACTCAGCTCCTCCTCATGTTCGCCGGACCCCACAAACTCATCCAGAAACGCTTCGACAAGCTGCTGGACTATGACAACTGCAAGGAGCGCGCAGATCGGCTGAAGGACCGCCGTGTCCAGGACGAGCTGCAGGTGGCGCGCAACAACTACGAGGCACTCAACGCCCAACTTCTGGACGAGCTTCCAAAGTTTCACAGCGCTGCAGAGGAGCTGTTCACAGGCTGTGTGAGGGCCTTTGCTCAGGCCCAGAAGGACTTCATGAAGACGACACTTGGAGAGCTGAGGCCCCTCCTGCAGGTTGTGCGTTTCTAAAGTGTTGAAGGCTGTTGGCTAGAAATGTGAAATTACATAATTGGACAAAACATAACAAGGAACCTTTTTTTCCTTTTTAGTTTTCTAAGAAAATCGGTACAGAAGGAAACTTGATTGCACAGTTTCATGAAGAATATGGCCGCTGCCTCCAGCTACTTCAGAGCTTCAGCTTCTGCCCAGAAAACCTGCCTCCTGCCACAGTCACGAAAAAGCCCTTTGAGAAGAAAACTCTGGACAAGCAGACCTCAAAAAAGCAACTGCAGGGACCTGTGAGTTGCAGCCTTCCCCCTACATTTTTTATCAGTAACCCAAATGGAGTTTTAGATCTGGTCTAAGCATTTGTTGTGCTCCTCTTTTAGCCTAATCACATCATGCAGACAGATGAGCACCGTGCAGGACTTCTGGTGCGCTATGGTCCTGAGAAACTTTTCCAGGCTGAGAGAAACTTCAATGCTGCCCAGGACCTGGATGTTTCTATACAAGAGGGGGACCTTGTGGGTGTAATCAAGCAGCAGGACCCCATGGGAAGCCACAACCGCTGGCTGATTGATAATGGAGGTGAGTTATTTCCACTGGACCTCACTAAAAAAGAAATCTCTGTTGATTGTTGACCTTACACCTGTGTTTCCTTCCATTTTCTTGCTCTTGTTTTGCAGTCACTAAGGGGTTTGTGTACAGCTCCTTCCTTAAACCCTACAACCCACGCAGGAGCCAATCAGACGTCTCCATTGAGAGCCAGTCATCCAATGAGTCAGGTTACGGTGGCTCCTCCCCTGTTTTCTCCCGGCAGAACAGCAACAGCACACTGACCTTTAACCAGGAGACGGCTACTGTCAGCTTTTCTACATCACAGACCCAAAGCCATTCATCCCCACACCCATCGCTGGACTCTGCCTCATCACGTAGAAGTCACCACAGAGATGCTCCCAACCCTGACTCTGTTAGTCAGAGCAATTCCATAAACTCCTCTCCCCGAAACCCCTCAAATCGCAGAGACTTTTCAGATCAAACTCACAGAAATGTTCCCGCTCACAGAGACTCAGAGCCGTCTTACAGGCACTCGGGCAATCACAGAGACTCGTATGATGCCAGCGGACACAAGGAGACATCAGACTTCTCTGAAACAGAATCTTATTCTTCTCAAAGAAACAGCCGCTCGCAACAGTATGGACACGCAGACAAAAGCTACAGCTCACATCAGTGGAGAAACGGAGAAGGTAGCAGCCAGAGGAAGCCTGCCTACACCAGAGAAGAGTTTATAGAGCCGGAGCCAGAACCAGAACAAGACGATGAGCTAGATGGTCATCAGGTGAGGCTATTAAGGCCCCATTCTGCTTTGAAATACATTTACTACACATGTTATCTTGATTTCATAGGAATATTTCTTCATATGTGATGACAGTGCAGATACTCCAAGAAGAAATAAGAACTTTAAAAGTGATACACAGTATCAGCTTTAAATAAAAAAAGATCTAACATACAAACTAGTAATAATATTTTTATTTTACTTTGTTGTCCCAGATTTACTACGCCCTCTATGCCTTCGACGCCCGCTGTGCTAATGAACTGAGCATCTCAGCCAATCAGCGACTGCGGATACTGGAGTTCCAGGACATGAACGGCAACAGCGAGTGGTGGCTGGGTGAGGCAGGGGGTCGACGGGGATACGTGCCTTCCAACTACATCCGTAAATCAGAGTATACATAAAGAAATGTTGTCTCGTGGAGGATTTTTGGACCTTATGAACTCTTCAAGCACCAACAGAACAAAAAAGCATCTTGACACGCTGTGACTTATTTTTGAACTGTTTTCATGGAATTTGATGAGTCGTGCTGCACACTCTGCTCCTGACAGTTAAAGTTATACACCTATATTTATAGACTTTTTAAAAAATATATATATTATTTTTACTTACTGCCCTCCTGTTTCCAGAAAAGAAAAAGAACAAGACAAAAAACACGTGAATTGCCATATTCTGCAGCTGAGGACAGTGAATTGCATGTTGACAGTTTGGCACATGGGGAGATTGCAATGAAAATGTGAATGTTTAGACTTTTTTTGACTGGCTTTTACAGTATAAATCACCATCAGACTGATCTAAACACTGTTTATGACTTTTTTCTGCATGTACTTTATTTTTACACCACTAAGATGCATGAATATGAAGCAAATTTTTGCCATGCTGTTCAGATACCACGGTTTGAGGCACTTAACGGTGGTGGCTGGTTAGAAGTGTCTGCCATGCCTTTGACACCGGTTTGAGGTGTTTCAGATTTATGAGGATCATTTGACATGCATGTGGTTTACAAGCACTCCTTTTGAACTTTGTCAGCAGCCTGACTGCCTTTTTACTGGGCTGACTGTAAACATCTCCTTGTGAGGAGAGACAAACGGTGAGATTGTGGTCTGATGAAACTCCATTCCACATGGTTCCTATGTATACTAAGGGCTATGTAATGCTGTATATTGAGAATATGATCTTTTGCCCGCTGTAAAGTGATCACTGTTTGAATAAAAAAGAAAAACAACTAGCAGTTTGAGTGAACTTCTTTTCCTCCTGTGATCGCCTGACATGATATAGTATGTCATAATGATTTTGAATTTTTAGTTCACATTCACACGCTGACCAAAAACACTGCCTGGGCAAATGAAAGGAAGTTACACATGCAAATATTTAAAGCTAATAACAGCTATTTCATTGTAGAAAAAAAAACTTATTGGAAAATGCTCAATAAGACTAAATGATATAAAAAGCATCTGGGAAATAATAAGAGTTGGAACAAAGAAAATGACATGTAAAGTATTTTATTGATAATTATGGTAACTGATATGAATGAAATATTAAAGGTGATAGCAACAACTTTTTAATCAATAACCACACCTTGGTGCAGCCCATTGCAACAGCAATTTTGACGGGTCCAATATCATCAAAAATGGTTCATTACATCTCATTAAAGATTTTTTTTAAAAATTAGTTGTCAGTAAAATAATTGAAATTGACAAAAGTAATAAGAAATGAAAATTTTATGAAAATCATGACTGATTTTGAATTGTGGTTTAACATATATTAGTATATATTATACACATCAGCATTAATAGTGTCATACTTCCAGGAAAATTATAATGCAACATCATGCCAAAGAAAAACAAAGTAATAATACAAAAAAATAATGATAAAAAATGCTTTTTGTTCAAACTGTTATCGTTTCACAAACAGCAGAAAAAGTTCTGATCATCAGATCAGTTCTTTGTATTTGCAAACAAGTTCTTGAACAGTGAGTCTGTCGTCCCTCTGTGCTGCAGTTCTTTAGTGGGACGGCTTCATTGTTGTCTTGTGATGAAACGATGACTTTGTTCAGCTGCTTCAGTCATTTTTGCACCAGGTGCCATGATGAAGTAGTTATCCCTGATAGAAAATGTAGGACCCCAACGCAGGAGCACGCACTTGTTAGGTAGAGCCGGATCCCCCTTACCACTATGATGAGTGAAGCTCAGGATGGTGTCAGTGAGTGAGACAGAGAGAGTGAGGAGGAGGAGCAGGCTTGGCTGATTACCTGAGTGTACGCACCCTTAGGTGAGAGTGAGCAGTAGCAGAGATGGAAGCGTTCAGTCAGTAGCTGTGTCTGTTTCAGGGTGTGCACGCTTCAAAGTGTGGATTCGTCAGCTGCATACGTCACAGCGGCGCGCCAAGTACTATACTATTTCAAAAGCCTCCAAAGGACCTTCTAAACCACCCTAGAAACCCGCACTCCGATCGGCCCGTAACGCAGTCTACTGGTGGTGTATCCTCGCGCCCCCGTTTCGCCCAGAATTCATCACGCGCAAGATGGCAAGGAATAAGAAACACTGCTCTGAGTGTAATATGTGGATAGGACACACCGTAGCCAATGGTAGTCCGCGCATTCTGAAGTGCGCAGACCCTGATGAGACACACATAGTGTGCGATTGCTAATAGTCACAGGGTTAGGCCCATGGGGAGGGTCTTCACCCGTGGAAAAGCTCAGTGACTTGCATTTTTAAACAAAATAACTATTAGTGAGCTATTTTGCTTTTGGAGATTTTAAATGACAGCCACTTAATCTATGGAAGGGGTAGGCAACTGCATCGATGACCAGCGTTGCCTGCCCGATAGTGATACGTGTGGATTGGTTGTGTAGGTTCCTTCCTCTCAGTGTTTGAACTTGCTGTAGGATAATGCTTAAAGGAGTTCCTCTAAGCACAAACTTCCACAGCAAGCTTAAAAACTGCAAGAGAAACAAACCTACACAGTTATTTCACACGTATGACTATAGGAGGGTGCATCACCGAACTCTAAACCTACTCTACATAACCCGTTCCCTATAGCTTGACTGTGATTTAAAATCTCTAAATCTCTCACATCTACTCATCGACACTACTAACCACTGACTGAGTTTTTACATCCCTGGTACTGGAGATAGTGCTCTGCTCGTCCTCTCTCTATTCAGTCTCTGTCTTTCACTCACTGAGACCAGCCTGAAGTTCGCTCATCACAGTGGTAAGGAGGACCAGGGTCTACCAAACAAGTGCACACTCATACGTTGGGGGATACAATTCTGATCAGGTTTAACTACCTTGACATGACACTTCAATGTGGGTGGTGCATGGATGACATGGCAACGTGGAAGAGGACTTGAGGGGACATGGGGCATTTATAATTGTGATCCATATGTTTGTAGAAATGTCACTTTCAGAATGGTTCTTGAAGGAGCTGTAGAAGCAGCACTGCGGTGGTCGGCAGGAGGTGAACTCTACCTGAAAAAGATCAAATACAGGAAGTCACAACTCATTCATATCTGAATTGCCATTTCTATAAACCGATAAGGTTAAAACTGAGAGTACGTAAAGCGAACAAAACACCTTCAAGAACTTTCAAGCTTACCAGGTCATATTTCTTTATCTTTCCTGCAGTCTCAAGTTTCCGCTTTTCCTCTTTGTTGTTCTGACGGGAGGTGTGTGACCAGATGGGATGCAGGAGAGCTCCTTCCCTTCTTCTTCTTCTTTGTGGGATGGCTTCAGTCATTTTTGCACCAGGTGCCATGACGAAGTAGTTATCCCTGATAGAAAATGTAGGACCCCAACGCAGGTGCACGCACTTGTTCGGTAGAGCCGGATCCCCCTTACCACTATGATGAGTGGAGCTCGGGATGGTGTCGGTGAGTGAGACAGAAAGAGTGAGGAGGAGGAGCAGAGCAGGGGATGCAAAGAGCAACCAATGGCGGTTCCTAATTTCAGGGTCTGCACACTTTGAAGTGTGAATTTGTCAGCTGCATACATCACAGCATTGTGCCAATTACTGTCGCATTTAAAAAGCTTATGAAGGACCCTCCGAACCCCACAAACCCCGTACTCCGACTACTAGCAGTGTGTCCTCGCACCCTCGTTTCGCCCAGAATAAATCACGCACAAGATGACAAGAAAGAGATTACAAGCATCAGAGCTCCGAGTGTAATATTTGGATATTTAATAGACGACGCCGTAGCCTAGGCCAGGGGTAGGCAACAGCATCCTGCAGGTATCAGGAGTTTCCCTGCTCCAACACACCTGACTCCAATCAATGGCTAATTAGCAGATACTTCACAGGGTGTTGCAGCAGGGAAACTCCTAATACCTGAAGGATGCCGGCTCTCGAGGACCAGAGTTGCTACCCCTGGTCTAGGTAGTCCGCACACTCTGAAGTGAGCAGACCCTGATGAGACACTCATAGTGTGTGATTGCTTATGGTCACAGGGTAAGGCCCATGGGGAGGGTTCTCACCCCTGGGAAAGCCCAGTGACTTGCATTTTAAAAACTGTATTAGTGAGCTATTTTTCTTTCAGAGATTTTAAATGACAGTCACTTAATCTATAACAGGGGCAGGCAACTGCATCCTGGAGGTAGCAGGAGTTTCCCTGCTGCCACACACCTGACTCCAATCAATGGCTAATGGGCTGTATGTACGACTCCACTACTTCCTGAACTTAAGGTAGCTCCTTTGTTTCCTGTCTTTCATTACTGGATGAACTGATTAGTCCAGGTGTGTCTGATCTCAGCAACTGGCCAGACACACCTGGATTAATCAGTTCGTCCAGTAATGAAAGACAAGAAGCAAAGGAGCAACCTCAAGTTCAGGAAGTAGTGGAGTCATGCATAGAGCCCATTAGCAGTCACAAGGTGTTGCAGCAGGAAAACTCCCAATACCTGCAGGATTCCAGCCCTCGAGCACCAGAGTTGCCCACCCCTGTCCGATAGTGATACGTGTGGATTGGTTGTGTAGGTTCCTTCCTATCAGTGTTTAAACTTGCTGAAGGACGACGCTTAAAGGAGTTCCTCTGAGCACAACCTTCCACAACAAGCTTAAACACTGCAAAGAAACAAATCTACACAGCTAATCAACACGAATGACTATAGGAGGGTGCATCACCTAACTCTAAACCTACGACATAACCCGTTCCCACCCTATAGATTGACTGTGATTTAAAATCTCTACATCACTAACATCTACTCATGGACACTATTAACCACTGACTGAGCTTTTACATCCCTTATACTGCTCACTCTCACCTTACAGGTGCTTCCACTCAGGCAGACAGCCGACCTGCAGCTGCTCTGCTTGTCCTCTCTCAGTCTCTGTCTTTCACCCACCGAGACCAGCCTGAGGTTCGCTCATCACAGTGGTAAAGAGGACCCAGTTCTACCAAACAAGTGCGCACTCATGCGTCGGGGGGATACAATTCTGATCAGGTTTAACTAACTTGACATGACACTTCTATGTGGGTGGTGCATGGATGACATGGCAATGTGGAAGAAGATGTTTTTGAAGCTTGAGGGGCCACGGGACGTTTCTAATCGCGGTCCATGTGTTTGTAGTAGTGTCACTTTCAGGATGATTCTTGGAAGGGCTGCAAGTCTGATGTAGCAGAAGCAGCACTGCGGTGGTCGGCAGGAGGTGAGCTCTACCTGAAAAAGATCAAATTCAGGAAGTCACAACCGATTCATATCTGAATTGCCATTTCTATAAACCAATAAGGTTAAAACTGAGAGTACGTAAAGCGAACAAAACACCTTCAAGAACTTTCAAGCTTACCAGGTCATATTTCTTTATCTTTCCTGCAGTCTCAAGTTTCAGCTTTTCCTCTTTGTTGTTCTGATGGGAGGTGTGTGACCAGGCGGGATGCAGGAGAGCTGCTTCCTTTCTTTTTTTTTTTTTTTTTTTTTTTTTTTTTTTCAATGGTAACAATAAATGTGGTCAGGTGAACTTATTCCTATTCTTGTCTTCATACACCTTCAATCTGTTATGGGAACAGGCAGAAACATCATCACTGACTTTAAATACTTCCTCTTGTGTTTTTTGAATTTCAAATTAAATATGAAAAAATAACTCACTGAAATTGGTGAATGGTCTGATGGTGCCATTAAGACAAACTGGTTTGAATTTATAATGGATTAGATTTATATAGCGCTTTTCAAGGCACTCAAAGCGCTTCACAGTAGATCCATTATTCTTTCACTCCTCGGTCATACTTGGTGATGGTAAACTATGTAGCCACAGCTGCCCTGGGGAAGACTGATGGAAGCGTGGCAGCCATTTCACATCTACCAACAACCACTGGAGGATTCACATGCATTCATACACCAGTGGTGCCCTCACTGGGGGCAAGGAGGGTTAAGTGTTTTGCCCAAGGACACAACGACACATGGCTGGGGGATCGGGATTCAAACCGCCGATCCTTCGATCATTGGCCGACCTGCTCTACCACCTGAGCCACAGCCGCCCCTCCTAATTCAGTCATCAGCAGGAATGTGCTCTGTTGGTCTGAATGAGGAACACACACATGACAATCAGGTTAGACAGTAAACACAAGTATCAATTTAGGAACATGTCAACAATAAAGTTATGCAAAGAAGACGAGACAAGCCCTCAGAAGTTCACATAAGAAATAAGAAACTGCTTTGTATAAAAACAAGGTTTGGTTTGTTTTATGAACAAGCCAAACAGAAAACGACAGAAAATGACAAAAGTTACTGTGCAAATCCATCAGAATGACAAAACTGGAGTCTGAAAAAGCACATCATGAGCAGAGAGACAACATGAGTCTATGATCCAGTCAGACGCGATTCTAGGGTCAGAGGTTTGGGGTGCTGAACACCCACAGAGCTGCCCAGCCACGCAAGATAAATGTCATTGTTTTATACAGTAACACAATTTCATTCCCACATTTGTGAAAGATAAGCAAAACACTATTTGGGAAAGTCTGTGACTAATTATCAAAAGAAAAGCTGTGATAGAAGCATTTCGGTGCCTTGTTCCAATGGTAAACCAGCAAAACCCACTTTTCCCTCCTTATTTACAAAGTTTCTGATCATTTTCAAGCCTTAGATTTAACTTTTTATCATCCATCGTCCAGAAACAAGGTTATTACTGCTGCTATTTGAGCCATGTGCTATTTTATTGTGAAAATATCACATTTCAATAAAGTAGTGTGACTTTTTACTTTCCAAGTTTGAAAAAAAGCACATAGTCAGAATATGTATTAAAAACCTGAAATTTTAGGTGTGCTGGCAAGATGTAGCAAGATGAGAAAATCTGTCTCAAACGTGCAGCTCAATCGTATTTTTATCATTGTGAAATTAATTTAATGCCTAAACTAGGCTACTGATTTTCATAGAGTCAGCCTCGTTTGGGGAGTCTTCATTAACAGGACTAGTGAGTCCATGTAGACTTCTCCATGATGGAAGCTGGACTACGAGTTTAGTTAAAAACTTTATAAATAAAAAGGTAAGAAAGTGAGAATACGTGAGCTCCGTGGAGTTAATACATTTGAAATGAGTCGGTTTTTAGATTTTCATTTTGTGTCCATTAAGCTAATCTCTCATAAATTGTAATAATACATTAAAACATTCATAAAATCTAAATTAACAGAGATGAACACAGAACAGACTTCGTGGTTAACTAAATCTTTGCAAGTTTAGCGTTATAGCTCACCGAGATGACAACGTTGTAGCATTTGGAAAGTCTTTTCCTTTATGCAAGACAAGCTGTGCTCTCTCCGAGAGAAACAGGGTGAAATTATTTCTCTGACACTCTGCAGAGGTATAAACTCTAAGAACGAACGCCTCCCATGATACATCAGTTTGGAATCCGAGGATAAATTGATGGAACGTGACTATAAAGAGCTTCATCATCAGATCAAAGCTAGAGAATGCTAATTTAAGTGCTATTATGCTAATAATGGAACGGTTTTACTTTTTTCCTTTTAGCTAGCTTCTTAAAGTTGCGATTCAAGATCCTTTTTGGAAGAACATTAAAATGTGTCAATAAACACGAATCCATCTGGACAAGACTATTGTCATGAGAACAAACACGTTTACAGTCTTACAGTGCATATATTATAACGAAATTTCAAATGAGTGGGCCATAAAATAACAGATACATGTGTAAAAACAAGAGCTTCTGTACTGTAACTGTAATTATACAGAAATCTAAAGAATAAAATATGAATTAATAAAGAAAAAAAACCCAGTAACTCTAGATTTTTTGAATCCATAAGCGATTTTAGTCCATTTTTTGGAGGTGCTGAAGCACCCTTAAATTAAATCCCAGCACCTCTCAAACTTGAGAAGTTTTTAATAAAGTTTAAGTGTATGTGCTTTAAAAAAAAAAAAAAAAAACTACAAAAAAGTACAGCAATCCCCACCCTCAATATGGTTTGATCTCGCCCACCTGGCATACTTCAAAAATCAGCAATAATAGACTTTTTTTATGTTAAATATTAATGTAAGTTTGGAAAACTCTGAATCTCCATAAAAAGGGAGGATAAATGGGGTTTTGATGCATCTGGTTCACTCACTGCTTAGACACAGGGGTTTAAGTGGGCCACAAGAGTCCTGCTCTGCCACCTCGAGCCATGTGAAATAACACATTAAAACATTCATAAAATCTAAATTAACAGATCTGAACACAGAACAGACTTCGTGGTTAACTAAATCTTTGTAATTTCAGCGTTATAGCTCACCTACATGACATCGTTGTAGCAGTTGGAAAGTCCGCTCTATGCAAGACGACAAGCTGTGCTCTCTCCGAGAGAAACAAGGTGAAATGATTTCTCTGACACTCTGCAGAGGTATAAACTCTAAGAACGAACGCCTCCCATGATGCATCAGTTTGGAATCCGAGGATAAATTGATGGAACGTGACTATAAAGAGCTTCATCATCAGATCAAAGCCAGAGAATGCTAATTTAAGTGCTATTATGCTAATAATGGAACGGTTTTACTTTTTCCTTTTAGCTAGCTTCTTAAAGTTGCGATTCAAGATCCTTTTTGGAAGAACATTAAAACGTGTCAATAAACATGAAAGCAACACTTTTACTGTCTTACAGTGCACATTAAATCGAAATTTCAAATGAGTGGGCCATAAAATAACAGATACATGTGTAAAAACAAGAGCTTCTGTACTGTAACTTAATTATACAGAAATCTAAAGAATAAAATATGAATTAATAAAGAAAAAAAGCAGTAACTCTACGTGGTAATTTATTGGAAATCCACAAGCGATTTTAGTCCATTTTTTGAAGGTGCTGAAGCACCCTTAAATTACATCCCAGCACCTCTCAAACTTGAGAGTTTTAATAAAGTTTAAGTGTGCTTTTTAAAAAAAAAATACAACGACAAAAATACAGCAACCCCACCCCTCAATTAATGGTTTGATCTCGCCCACCTGGCATACTTCAAAAATCAGCAGTAATAGACTTTTATGTTAAATATTAATGTAAGTTTGGAAAACTCTGCATCTCCATAAAAAGGGAGGATAAATGGGGTTTTGATGCATCTGGTTCACTGCTTAGACACAGGGGTTTAAGTGGGCCACAAGAGTCCTGCTCTTCCACCTCGAGCCATGTGAAATAACACATTAAAACATTCATAAAATCTAAATTAACAGATCTGAACACAGAACAGACTTAGTGGTTAACTAAATCTTTGTAATTTCAGCGTTATAGCTCACCTAGATGACATCGTTGTAGCAGCTGGAAAGTCCGCTCTATGCAAGACGACAAGCTGTGCTCTCTCCGAGAGAAACAAGGTGAAATGATTTCTCTGACACTCTGCAGAGGTGTTAACACGAACGAACGCCTCCCATGATGCATCAGTTTGGAATCCGAGGATAAATTGATGGAACGTGACTATAAAGAGCTTCATCATCAGATCAAAGCCAGAGAATGCTAATTTAAGTGCTATTATGCTAATAATGGAACGGTTTTACTTCTTCCTTTTAGCTAGCTTCTTAAAGTTGCGATTCAAGATCCTTTTTGGAAGAACATTAAAACGTGTCAATAAACATGAATGCAACACTTTTACTGTCTTACAGTGCACATTAAATCGAAATTTCAAATGAGTGGGCCATAAAATAACAGATGTGTAAAAACAAGAGCTTCTGTACTGTAACTTAATTATACAGAAATCTAAAGAATAAAATATGAATTAATAAAGAAAAAAAACCCAGTAACTCTACGTGGTAATTTATTGGAAATCCATAAGCGATTTCAGTCCATTTTTTGGAGGTGCTGAAGCACCCTTAAATTATATCCCAGCACCTCTCAAACTTGATATAGTTTTAATAAAGTTTAAGTGTATGTGCTTTAAAAAAAAAAATACAACTACAAAAATACAGCAACTCCCACCCTCAATTAATGGTTTGATCTCGCCCACCTGGCATACTTCAAAAATCAGCAGTAATAGACTTGGTTTTTATGTTAAATATTAATGTAAGTTTGGAAAACTCTGAATCTCCATAAAAAGGGAGGATAAATGGGGTTTTGATGCATCTGGTTCACTGCTTAGACACAGGGGTTTAAGTGGGCCCCAAGAGTCCTGCTCTGCCACCTCGAGCCATGTGAAATAACACATTAAAACATTCATAAAATCTAAATTAACAGATCTGAACACAGAACAGACTTCGTGGTTAACTAAATCTTTGTAATTTCAGCGTTATAGCTCACCTAGATGACATCGTTGTAGCAGCTGGAAAGTCCGCTCTATGCAAGATGACAAGCTGTGCTCTCTCCGAGAGAAACAAGGTGAAATGATTTCTCTGACACTCTGCAGAGGTATAAACTCTAAGAACGAACGCCTCCCATGATGCATCAGTTTGGAACCCGAGGATAAATTGATGGAACGTGACTATAAAGAGCTTCATCATCAGATCAAAGCCAGAGAATGCTAATTTAAGTGCTATTATGCTAATAATGGAACGGTTTTACTTTTTCCTCTTAGCTAGCTTCTTAAAGTTGCGATTCAAGATCCTTTTTGGAAGAACATTAAAACGTGTCAATAAACATAAATGCAACACTTTTACTGTCTTACAGTGCACATTAAATCGAAATTTCAAATGAGTGGGCCATAAAATAACAGATACATGTAAAAACAAGAGCTTCTGTACTGTAACTTAATTATACAGAAATCTAAAGAATAAAATATGAATTAATAAAGAAAAAAAACAGTAACTCTACGTGGTAATTTATTGGAAATCCACAAGCGATTTTAGTCCATTTTTTGAAGGTGCTGAAGCACCCTTAAATTATATCCCAGCACCTCTCAAACTTGAGAGTTTTAATAAAGTTTAAGTGTATGTGCTTTAAAAAAAAATACAACAACAAAAATACAGCAACCCCCACCCTCAATTAATGGTTTGATCTCGCCCACCTGGCATACTTCAAAAATCAGCAGTAATAGACTTGGTTTTTATGTTAAATATTAATGTAAGTTTGGAAAACTCTGAATCTCCATAAAAAGGGAGGATAGATGGGGTTTTGATGCATCTGGTTCACTGCTTAGACACAGGGGTTTAAGTGGGCCACAAGAGTCCTGCTCTGCCACCTCGAGCCATGTGAAATAACACATTAAAACATTCATAAAATCTAAATTAACAGATCTGAACACAGAACAGACTTAGTGGTTAACTAAATCTTTGTAATTTCAGCGTTATAGCTCACCTAGATGACATCGTTGTAGCAGCTGGAAAGTCCGCTCTATGCAAAACGACAAGCTGTGCTCTCTCCGAGAGAAACAAGGTGAAATGATTTTTCTGACACTCTGCAGAGGTATAAACTCTAAGAACGAACGCCTCCCATGATGCATCAGTTTGGAACCCGAGGATAAATTGATGGAACGTGACTATAAAGAGCTTCATCATCAGATCAAAGCCAGAGAATGCTAATTTAAGTGCTATTATGCTAACAATGGAACGGTTTTACTTTTTCCTTTTAGCTAGCTTCTTAAAGTTGCGATTCAAGATCCTTTTTGGAAGAACATTAAATCGTGTCAATAAACATGAATGCAACACTTTTACTGTCTTACAGTGCACATTAAATCGAAATTTCAAATGAGTGGGCCATAAAATAACAGATACATGTGTAAAAACAAGAGCTTCTGTACTGTAACTTAATTATACAGAAATCTAAAGAATAAAATATGAATTAATAAAGAAAAAAAAACAGTAACTCTACGTGGTAATTTATTGGAAATCCATAAGCGATTTTAGTCCATTTTTTGGAGGTGCTGTTAAGCACCCTTAAATTATATCCCAGCACCTCTCAAACTTGAGATAGTTTTAATAAAGTTTAAGTGTATGTGCTTTAAAAAAAAAAAAATACAACTACTAAAATACAGCAACTCCCACCCTCAATTAATGGTTTGATCTCGCCCACCTGGCATACTTCAAAAATCAGCAGTAATAGACTTGGTTTTTATGTTAAATATTAATGTAAGTTTGGAAAACTCTGAATCTCCATAAAAAGGGAGGATAAATGGGGTTTTGATGCATCTGGTTCACTGCTTAGACACAGGGGTTTAAGTGGGCCACAAGAGTCCTGCTCTGCCACCTCGAGCCATGTGAAATAACACATTAAAACATTCATAAAATCTAAATTAACAGATCTGAACACAGAACAGACTTCGTGGTTAACTAAATCTTTGTAATTTCAGCGTTATAGCTCACCTAGATGACATCGTTGTAGCAGCTGGAAAGTCCGCTCTATGCAAGACGACAAGCTGTGCTCTCTCCGAGAGAAACAAGGTGAAATGATTTCTCTGACACTCTGCAGAGGTATAAACTCTAAGAACGAACGCCTCCCATGATGCATCAGTTTGGAATCCGAGGATAAATTGATGGAACGTGACTATAAAGAGCTTCATCATCAGATCAAAGCCAGAGAATGCTAATTTAAGTGCTATTATGCTAATAATGGAACGGTTTTACTTTTTCCTTTTAGCTAGCTTCTTAAAGTTGCGATTCAAGATCCTTTTTGGAAGAACATTAAAACGTGTCAATAAACATGAATGCAACACTTTTACTGTCTTACAGTGCACATTAAATCGAAATTTCAAATGAGTGGGCCATGAAATAACAGATACATGTGTAAAAACAAGAGCTTCTGTACTGTAACTTAATTATACAGAAATCTAAAGAATAAAATATGAATTAATAAATAAAAAAACAGTAACTCTACGTGGTAATTTATTGGAAATCCACAAGCCATTTTAGTCCATTTTTTGAAGGTGCTGAAGCACCCTTAAATTACATCCCAGCACCTCTCAAACTTGAGAGTTTTAATAAAGTTTAAGTGTATGTGCTTTTAAAAAAAAATACAACAAAAATACAGCAACCCCCACCCTCTATTAATGGTTTGATCTCGCCCACCTGGCATACTTCAAAAATCAGCAGTAATAGACTTTTATGTTAAATATTAATGTAAGTTTGGAAAACTCTGCATCTCCATAAAAAGGGAGGATAAATGGGGTTTTGATGCATCTAGTTCACTGCTTAGACACAGGGGTTTATGTGGGCCACAAGAGTCCTGCTCTGCCACCTCGAGCCATGTAAAATAACACATTAAAACATTCATAAAATCTAAATTAACAGATCTGAACACAGAACAGACTTCGTGGTTAACTAAATCTTTGTAATTTCAGCGTTATAGCTCACCTAGATGGCATCGTTGTAGCAGCTGGAAAGTCCGCTCTATGCAAGACGACAAGCTTTGCTCTCTCCGAGAGAAACAAGGTGAAATGATTTCTCTGATACTCTGCAGAGGTATTAACACGAACGAACGCCTCCCATGATGCATCAGTTTGGAATCCGAGGATAAATTGATGGAACGTGACTATAAAGAGTTTCATCATCAGATCAAAGCCAGAGAATGCTAATTTAAGTGCTATTATGCTAATAATGGACGGTTTTACTTTTTCCTTTTAGCTAGCTTCCTAAAGTTGCGATTCAAGATCCTTTTTGGAAGAACATTAAAACGTGTCAATAAACATGAATGCAACACTTTTACTGTCTTACAGTGCACATTAAATCGAAATTTCAAATGAGTGGGCCATAAAATAACAGATACATGTGTAAAAACAAGAGCTTCTACTGTAACTTAATTATACAGAAATCTAAAGAATAAAATATGAATTAATAAAGAAAAAAAACAGTAACTCTACGTGGTAATTTATTGGAAATCCACAAGCCATTTTAGTCCATTTCTTGAGGGTGCTGAAGCACCCTTAAATTACATCCCAGCACCTCTCAAACTTGAGATAGTTTTAATAAAGTTTAAGTGTATGTGCTTTAAAAAAAAAAAAAAAAAATTACAACAAAAATACAGCAACCCCCACCCTCAATTAATGGTTTGATCTCGCCCACCTGGCATACTTCAAAAATCAGCAGTAATAGACTTTTATGTTAAATATTAATGTATTTGATGCCACCTGTGTCTCCTGTGTGCTGTAGTATATTGCCAACTTCAAAATGACTCATCCTGCACTACTGCTCATATTTCTGACCTATCAATTGCATAAACTATGCAATTTAAGGCCAGGCAGTGTGTGTGTAAACTTGCCACAAACAGTAGGGAAATACATACCTGTTTGATTATTCCTCCCCTTTAATAATATCTGCAGATGCTGTATTAAACATAGTTGGAGACACTTTTATAAGGTATAATTTGTAAGGACTATTTATTTATGGAGTGAGCAGCACAGCTAAATCCCAAATATGCCAAAATCCTCTGCAGTCTTCTCCTGTTGTTATTCACATCTGTGATTCAATTGCTGTCAGGCGTGAGTCAGTTATGGATGTGTGACTATCACCTGATTGGCATCTAATAAGCAGATATCAAAATGAGATCATAGAACCAATGTTGATCCTTTATCTCTACAATTTTGAACCTATAACTCTACCTTCCATGTTGACTGTGCTCATCCTCACAGAGCCATCAGACTTCCTCGATAGTTTGAGATCAGAGAGGATGGAAATGACCTGCTGTGAGTTCAGACCTCAACCCAGTTGAATACTTGGGGGATCAGTTTGTTCATGCTGTGCGTAACCCTTTAGCAACTCTTAGACTTGAGGAATGAGATACTGTACAATCCCATAGCTAAATGTGACCAGCATGAGGACGAGGTGCTGAGCTGTTTGGCTGTGTGAAGGTCTTCCACACACTTTGGAGGTCCCTGACAGTGTAATATCATTATAACGTTAAAACAGCTGCTATTTGTTGTTGTTTTTTTTTCATATTACTTTTGGAGTGGAATCATCTAATCCACCAAACAACACAAAAATGGTGAATACATACAAGAATACATTGCAGGGGACTTCTGCATATTTTTCAGATACATACTGTAGGCCTACATTAACCCAAACATTTAGCTGTATTGCTTATTCCACAGTCCACAATCCTACAAGTTATACTTGGTTGTAAAGGTGACTAATCAGGCCTTCTATAACACTATACCAATTTTTCTTCAGCTAAAGATTAGTCAGCATCAGTGAAAACAATTATTACTTAAAGAAGCTCCAGAGTTGTTTTTACTTTGCAAACAATGTAATGATATGACCATATCAACAGCAAATGTGAAAAATTTACTCAAAGATTTTACTTGGTCTGCAGAAAAAGTGTTTTAGTTCCATCAATTTGTTAAATGATAAAAAAAACTGTCCAGTTGCAGCCCCACAATGCATTTTTAAGTTCCCTTTGTAGTATCTTGCTCCTACACTTTGTCAAACACTTGCTAATTTGACCCTAGATGAGTCCCGAGTCCCTTTATTCCCATAGTATTCTCCCTGTATAACCATTATCTTCCCAGTAAAGAGGCCAACAGCACAACATAGTCCTGTAAACTACAAATAATGTGTGACACTAATCACTGTTTTGTGGAAGAGGATTTGCTTCCTGTAGGCTATGTGTGATCCAATGCTTGAGCAGCTTTAGCAGGAGCTGATGTCTCCCCTGCTGTGAATGCAGGCAAGGTGTTCAGTCTAAAATATTCCACCAGAAAGACCATCTAAACATAGCAAAGAAAGGCAGTCTTTCAATAAAAGCATATAATGTGGCAACACACTGAACACCGTGAGATAGAAATGCACAAACAAGCTGACTTTGCTCATGGTTGTGTTGGTTTGTGAATTCTATGTACAATGCACACGTCAGCATAATAAAAGCACAGCTTTAATGCTCGCAACTCATTTTGTTGTGGAAATTTTTATTCAAATAATATCTGGTCCAAGTTTCTCAACACTGACCATGTGTTGAATGTTGTCAGGAAAACACTGGGGGGCGCCAAATTTATATATATTTTTCCCTCCATCGCGAGACTACATTTGTACTAAAACCAAAGACTCCCCTGGGCCTTTCTGACACATCTGTGGAGGCATCCTCTATGATTCCATAGAATTGTTTGAGGTGGATTTTATCATTTTATATTGTCCAAACTTGTAATGACCTTGTACTTAATATGGATGCAGTGTTCATTCTGTCCCTATCCATCCACTTATTCATTGTCAATACCCATATATCCCAGTTGCTACAAGGTGGGAGGTAAGTGAAACTCTGAACAGGTCGCAAGTCTATCACAGGCCCACAGAGAGACAAACAACCTTCAGATGCACAGGCAGAACATTGGTGTGCTTTTTCAATTTTGTTAGGCCTACTCTTCACACAAAGTAGTAGATAACCTGTTTTTAGCATGTCCAGTTTGTTTAATGTGAAGCACTTTTGTGCCACTTCACATTTGAAAAGTTCTTGATAAATGAAATTTGATTTGATTTGAACATTGAAACACCGCTCAGAAAAACTCCTGCCGAGGTAAAAAAAAAAAAAAAAAAAAAAAAAACCTTTTGAAAAACTTATGAAGGATTGAAAATATTAAACATTTAATTTGATTCAAATGCAGTGTTGTGCACTGAAGTGTGAGTGTGTGAGCAGAAGCTAAGTCAGCATACTCCACAAATGTTTTGTGTGTAACAGGCTGCAGGTCCGGCTCTAGCCACTTTGGTGCCCCAGGTGAGATCATGGTTTGGTGCCCCCCTGTTCTGGCGCCTATGATTCTAGATCAGGGGTGTCCAGCTCCAGTCCTTGAGGGCCACAATCCTGCAGGTTTTCTATGCGTCCTGGCTCCAACACAGGCTGACTCCAATTAATGAGAACATCATAGGCTGTTGGATCCATTTAGTATCAGTCAGGTGTGATGAAGCAGAGAAACAGTGAAGATCTGCAGGACAGCGGCCCTCTAGAACCAACTCTGGACACCCCTGTTCTAGATGAACAGACCAGGGTGAGCTGCCTGTGTGTCTGATGTGAATATTATAAGTTGTGATAGGATTATGTGTAAATGTGTCTGGATTTGGTCATACTGACATTAGAAACATAACTGCTGCTATAATGACAGAAGTCAGTGGCTGCTGCTTGTCGGCTGGGTGGTAGCTGGATTCAGACACAGCATCCAGTTACACAGCACTCAGTCTGATGTCTCTCTGCAGAACTTCATGTAAAGTACATTTTTTTAGATAAACTCTACATATGATTTACTGTTACCAATAACCAAGATTAAATGAAACATTCAGTAATATTCATTCATTTTCTGTAGCGCTTATCAAGTTCAGGGTTGTGGGGGTTGATGGAGCCTATTCCAGCTACGATCAGGTGAGAGGCAGGGTACACCCTGGACAGGTCGTCAGTCTGTCGAAGGGCCAAAACAAAAAGACAACCAAAATAAATAACCAGCAAATATTTTTAAACACCAGAATATATATTATGAAATTTTTAATAACAGGTTTTAGCAGTTTTTTTCCCCTGGAATAACTGTTGAATTTCCACAACACAATGACTCTAAAGCAAGGTAGCGCAGGCTGCATGAAACAGTAAGGACTAACATCAAAGAAGTGGGAAACAATAAATCATGAATAAATAAATAAACATACTATAGATTAAACAGACATTTTAGTGAAACTGTGCAGCCGAGGAAGTGAATAATGACCAAAAAACACATAACCACACAAAATCAATGCATCTGGCTAAACATTGACAACAGAAGGAGTGGGGTATTTACATCAGCCCTCGGGTCCCCTGCACTGTGTAGGGAGTTAGACACAGTGGTATCATGCTGACTGCAGGGGCCCTGCTCATCTTCCTCAGTGTGTTAACAGTCCATGGTGCTGAATTCAATGTAAGTTTCTGTATTCAATTCGATTTCATCCTTCTAAAAAAGTCAATTTTCTTACGTTGATTTGCTCTCTTCTGTGATTCTGTCATTTCAGGTGGATTACTACTGTAAGACTATTTCCTCTGTTGATCTTTGGCTTTTGTAGCATGTATTATTATTATTATTATTATTATGATCGTTGTTCATTAAACTTTCATTCAGTTGTAGACTCTTCCTTTACCTCTATCATTTTCAAAACTTCCATAGATATTGTGATTATATCATCAACATTAAATCATACCAACATTAGAATCTCTTCTCTTTGCTTTTTATGGATAATTATGACCACATATAATCCTAATAATAATTTAATCTTTAACCCAAAGATGGACCTTGTCATTTCTGATTGCTGTTATTTTTTTGCAAAGTTTTTTTGTTTGTTTAAACAGCTCTGTCCTTTGCAGATATAGATTATGATGTTGACTACGCAACTGATGGCCCCGATACTACATTTGATGTGCGTGACTGGCTGCTAGACCTCCTGGATGTGCCAAGTAAGTGGCCTTAGAAGTATGCAGCATTATTGCTTGCTCAGTCATTTTTACTTAACAATTAGACATGCATTTTGTTTTTAACCCTTTCATGATTTCTAAAGCTGTTTGTGATCCAAACCCTTGCTTCAATGGGGGCTCCTGCCAAAGTAAATCTGGTACAGAATTTACATGCTTATGCCCCGAGCCGTACATTGGGAAAAAGGTGCCAGAAAGGTAAGGAGGAATCCACACGTGGCTTCATATTCTATTTCTTTTCGGAGTTATGAGTTTTATTGTTCATTAAATTGGTTGCAAACACACAGGAGTTAATACTACCACCTTTGATGAAGAACTTTTTCTTATGCTTCAGTTAGAAATGTTTGTGAAGGCATCAGATGCGGTCACGGTGACTGTATTGCCAACCTAAAGAAACCCCCGTATTATGAGTGCAAGTGCAGACCTCCATATCAAGGCCCAAACTGCAAGACACGTGAGTGTGCAAAACAACACGCAATGTCCAATATTTTTAGAAATAACTGCTTGAAAAGGACATTATATTGAGTGTTGCCATGCCTGCATCAGTGCCAGCATCCGCTTGTGAACCTAACCCCTGCCAGAATGGAGGCTCCTGTCTAAAAGGAAAACGCCGCTTTCGCTGCGCCTGTCCAGATGGATATAAAGGGAAATTCTGTGAAACTGGTAATAAAAGAAGACAAACACACTCACAAACAGGATATCAGTTCTGATGTTTGAGTTGTATGATTGAATTCCATCCATACAACATAAACAGAAATATTAAAAGATTATCATTTCTGGTTGTTGTGAACAAAATCTTTGGAGCAGTCTTGTTGAAAATGTTTTTACGAATCATCTTTAACTTTATTCTCTTTTGACAGCCAGTCATCTTTTACTTGTTTTGCCTTTGCATATCTAAAGAAATTTTCAATTGATGACCCAAAATTTTTGCAAGCTTTTATAGGCTATAATACCATCCATAACTGTAATTTCATTCAATTATTGCAGAAGCACAAATACTGTAACTGTTTTCCGACTGTATTTGTAGTTTTGAATGTTCATAAATACCAGCTTTGTGTCTTGAACCTCTGAGCTGACTTCATAACTTATAAGACTTAAATCCTTTGGCATAGCTCCAAATGACTGCTATGTGGGCAATGGAGAGACATATAAAGGTTCAGTCAGTGTAACAGAAGATGGAGATGAGTGTCTGGACTGGCATTCCTACTTCATTCTTGTTCATGGAGAGGATCCTTTCACCACATACTCAGACTTCCCACACCTAGAAAACAACCACTGCAGGTATTTGTATGATCAAATTCCATTTTAGTTTTTCTCCATCATGTTTATGTCATTCATGCAGTTTTTAAATTCACTTTTGTACTTAATTAAATTTAATTGCAATTTGTTCATTGCATTAATTCTTCACTGTAGGAACCCTGATGGTGATCAGAAGCCCTGGTGCTTCATTAAAAAGCGAGGCAAACTGCAGTGGGATTTCTGCAGAGTCAAAAAATGCTCTGAAGGTGGCAGCTTTCACACAAACACATGACACAAAAACATGAATAATACAGGATACTATATGTAGGCTAAGTAAATAATTATGTCATTCTCACTTTTTTTTTGTAATATCCCTCAGCCTCAACTCCACCGCCCCCACCAACTACACCAGAAGCTGGCCCTGCTCAGTTCTCCCAGTGTGGAAAATCCCAGCCATCACGCAGCAGCAGGATTTTTGGGGGCACCAAGTCTTTCCCAGGTGCCCATCCTTGGCAAGCATCTCTGCAATCCAGACCGTCGCGTTCATCATTGCCGTTTCAACACATATGTGGTGGAATTCTGCTCAATTCCTGCTGGGTCCTCACTGCAGCCCACTGCATGTATGTATTTACAACATTTCTATTTCCAGTTGACTCCTTTCATTTCTCCAATAATCTGAATTCTTTTTCTTTTAAGTGAACGTGGCAATGATTACCAGGTGGTATTGGGAGGAGTGAATATAGACAAACAAGAAGAAAGTGACCAGACCATCCCAGTAATAGAAACAATCGTCCATGAGAACTACCGGCAGACTCCTCAGGCTCTCTACAACGACGTTGGTTTGTCTCATTTAATGTAGTAGACGACTGTTTTCAAACTTACACCACTGATAGGAATAAAAATAATAGATTATCTGATGTAGGAGAAGAAATGTACAGAACAGAGTCAGGATTCACAACACAGAATACAATGTCATCATTCTTTCTTTAATCCAAACATTACAATCATTACAGTTTTGGAATATGTTTAACTCTCAGATCATCACAAATATTAGTGACGTTAAAGGAAAAGAAGGTTTGATTTATTTGCAAATCCCTATTTTTTTGTGCTTATTTCTTTTGCAGCTCTGCTGAAGCTCAAAGTTACAGACAGTCCATATTGCGCGAAGGAAACTCGCTATGTGAAGTCAGTGTGTCTGCCAGACCGGCCATTCCCAGCTGGAAAGGAGTGTGTGATCTCTGGATGGGGAACCACTGAAACCCGTAATACTCTATTTTATCAGAAAATGAGTCATGTTCATGGAATATCTGAAAACAAATTATTCGATTTATCTTAGTGAAGAAGAAAACAAGAAAATGTTGAGCTTATTTTATTATCTACTGTACTTGTTGATGCCCAGTTTGAACATAACTTAATTCCCTCCTGTATTTTCTTTGACCTCCACATTTCAGAACGTTACAGCAGCCAGCTGTTGAACGCTCAAGTTTTCCTGATCTCTCAAGAGCGATGCTCAACTCCTCAAGTCTATGGAAGTGTGTTGGACAGCAGCATGCTCTGTGCAGGAACCCTGCAGGGTGGCATTGACTCCTGCCAGGTGTGTGTTTCTTACATATAGATTGCATGTTATGCATCCCTTTGTGAGCATTTGTCTTGTAATAATGTCTCAACTTGATGATTTCAACACTGCAGGGTGACTCAGGCGGTCCGCTGGTGTGCGAGCTGGACGGCACACACTACATCACCGGTGTGGTGAGCTGGGGTGACGGCTGTGGTCAGAGGAACAAGCCTGGTGTCTACGCCAACGTCCACACTTTCCTCAACTGGATCAAAAGCAAGATTAACTGAACAATAAAGCTGTTTTTTCTTTCCCTGCCCTCAGATATTTCAATTCATTTGGGAGGAAAAAGAAACTTAGTTTACCTTTCAATGTTTTTTATTCTATCAGTGATAAAACTAAGCATTTACTCCCAGCCCTGCTTTGAGTTTAAACTGTCACAGACTCACAAACCTGAACCTGCCAGACATAAGTAGAGCACACATTTCAGTGGGTCTGTCCTCCTTCGTAACTGAACTAGCTCAAAGTGCACTGCAATATCAGAAATTGTTTGTATGGCTGCAGAGAGGTTGTTTGTGCAGCGCTCACATGCAGCGTGTGCTATTTACTAAAGATAAAACAATGTTAAAATCCTCTGTACTTTGCACTACTGGCCACACAGCAAACTCTGGTCCTGCTCTCTATCTTCATACCACTCTCTGTGTACAAACACAAAAAACAAACTTTCATTTCAGCTCCTCTTTCAGTTTGACTTCTGTCCTGTAACAGATTTAACTCCGTTTTAGAAATGTGGATGTCTTGGTTTGAACTTGTGAGGACATTCAGAGGTTTGATAAATTTATAAATAAACCTTGAATTCCCTTTTATTCAACACATACCTCAACAACCTTTGTAACAAACTTGACGAGTCCTGTTCTGGTTCAACATGCTTAATCCCCTCCACTGTGGCACTTTTTTTTTTTCTTAATTTTTGTCTATTTTCTGACTGTCTTTAAAAACTATCATATATAAATCTCTGCTTTATGCATTTTCTATCGCAGCTTTACTAGACATAGTCATCTTCATTGTATTCTGGAGTGCAGCTGTTGAGGAGGAAGAGGTGGAACTGGTCTTCTTCTCCATTGATCTGAATGAAGTTGTGGTGGTGGAGGATTTTTTTTGGACAGTCTGGATGGTTTTCTTCCTCTTGACGTGAAGAACCTCCATGGCATCCATGTTGACGCCTTGCTGAATCTCCTCTCTAGTTTCCACCTGCTCTGAGGTTTGTTGTTGTTGCTGCTGCTGCTCCATCTGCTGCTGGTGATGCAGCTGAAAGATGGAAGGGAGGGGGGAAGGTTAAACCTTTTTATTATCACATTATAATGCTTTGCACTAAAACCCTTCATCGATGCTCTCTTACCATCATCATGTGCTGATACTTTGCAATGGCCTCGTCAGTTGTAACTCCCTCAGTTAGCCCCAGTTCTGCAGCCCGGCGGGCAAGCTCAGCCTTGTGTGATCCAGGGGGGGTCCAGCCCACTCCTCTGATCCAGTTCAGGTCTGACTTGTAATCCACCTGCAATAAAACATAACAACCACTGAGTCTCTCTGTGAGATATACACCTATTTGTATTAATGTGATATCAACTAGATGACTCAAAAACCTTCATTCATCAACATCTCCATGCTCCATGACTTACATCACTCTGCAGTTTGTAAGCCTGCTTGGCGTGCTTGACATTGAGCTGCTGGGGGTCACAGGTGTAGTCGTGGAGCTTGTGTCGGTAGGTGAGGTCACTGGCCTGAGCTTGACTCTTTTTGGCCAGCAGGAACTCGGGCTGGTCTGCGTGGATTTTGTAGTGGCCACGGTCCTCCTTGGACTGGCGTGTGTACTCCAGGTTGCTCTGGAGTTTGCTGGCTGCCAGAGAGTGCACCATCTTGGGGTCATCCTCCACACAGCGCAGCCCTACCTGGTGGCCCTTCTCCTTCAGATGGGACTCCTTGTAACGGAACTATCAGGGGGACAGTATTTGCATCTCAAAAAACTAAAACTCAAAAGAAGATTGAGAATTGCTGTTTTATAGAGTAAAAATGTAGCACAATCATATGTTGAGATACTCACATCACTGGCAATTTCCCTGGAGGCCTTAGCTGTTTGGAAGGGGATAGCATCTAGCCTCAGGTCATAGCCTGATGTCTTCACCTGCTCCCCAGATGCCTTGTAAACTTTCTACATGGAAAAAAAGACAAAAACCAAAAGATATTAGCGTCTATTCACAAGGGTTTTAAATGATTAGCTTGTGTTTGCATTTGCAAAGCAAAACATGTGAATACGCGTCTTACATCGCTAATCTGCTGGGCGTTGATCTTTGCTCGTACAAAGTCTGGGTCATCTGAGTGTAAGGTATATCTATGCATGTCATCATTCTTCCCAGATTTGTACAGCCTCTGCAGTAGACCATACAAAAACATAAACAGAATCAGCATCCACATTTTACTCAAAAAGTCCTTTAAGTGTGTTAAGGCTTTGAGTTATTTCTTAAGTATGTTTATTTTTTTCATCCTACCTCACTGCATTGTTGATAGCTCTGCTTTGCGTGGACGATATCAGGAGAGTCGGCCACTGAGGTAAACTTGAGGCTGTCTGGAAGCTGACGGTACTTCTTCTGCATAAGAGAACATTGTATACACTTGAGCGCAGATGCTTCAGATTTGAATTAAACCAGAACATACTGAGTGCCATTTATAGACAGAGAACATAAAGCAGCGCTGTGCATGTACAAGGAGATTTTCCTAAGAGGTCGTCAAACTTTCAGCAGGTCAGAGATGCTGGGCTGTTAAATAATAACTTGCAATAAGTAAGTTCTACAGTACTTAAGGTACAGATAAAAGTCTTAATATGAATTTAACTGGACAAAACTTGAGATAAAGTATTGCATAAACAAAGTTTTTTCAGAATTTAAGACTTTGAAGCCAGGTTTAGACCTTCATTAAATGTAGATATCCATGAACTGTATATAAATGGCATATATACAGTCCCAGTCAGAAGTTTGGACACACTCTCCCAGTGGATTTAATGGGTAAGTGTGCCCAAATTGTACTCAACAATCCCACATAAAAAAGAAAAAGAAAAAACAAAAACACAATGTTGATGTGATGTCAGTTAGATTTTTGAGACACACAAATCATTTACTCACATCACTTATGAGTTCTCCAGCCTTCTTGGCAGACTCCAGCTGAGGCGCTCCAACTCCATCCCAGGCCACTCCTTTTATAAAACTGAGGTCTGACTTGTAGAGTTTCTTTACATTAAACAGAAAAACATGTCAGAGAAGTTGCACTGTGCTAGTTCCGCCTTTTTTTTCAACCTTTCTTCTCGCCACCACTCACCTCACTCTGCAAGTCATAAGCCTTTTTGGCCCACTTGACCTTCATGTCATCAGGCAGCACCGTGTACTCATGCAGCCTCTTCCTGTAATCCTGATCGCTGGCCAGAGCCTGGGCGTTCTTAGCTGCCACCAGATGAATCATATCCGGGGTGAGGTGGTACTGCCCGCTGATTGACAGCGCATCCTTGCGGTACTCCTGGTCACTAGCCAGCCGGCCAGCCTGCAGGCAGTGCAGCAGATATGGGTCGTCTGTGATGCTTTTAGCTCCAATGTGTTTCCCCTTGTCCAGCAGGTGGTTGTGTTTATACTTGTACTGCAGAAAGATGGGTTGGATTAGTTCAGTATATTTTTATTCATATTGATTCATGCATCATTTCATGAACATTAATTTTTGTCAGTAGTCAAGTATGAGCTTACATCACTGGCGATGCCTGTGGAGCTCTTAGCAGCCTGGAAGGGGATGTCCTGAATGGTGAGCTTGTAGCCCTGAGCCCTCAGAGTGTGCCAGGACTCTTTGTACTTTATCTGCACCAGAGCAAAGAACGTTACGATTAAAATAGCAAAGAGAAAATAGAAAGACTTTATTTTTACAGATGACCACAACGTAGAGCTCAGAAATGCGATCAGTACCTCGCTGAAGTTGGCTGCGTTGATCTTTGCTTGTGTAATCTCTGGCCTCTCGCTTGTAATAGTGTAGTTGTGTCGATCATTCACCCTTTCTCTTTGTACAAACGCTGTGAGACAAAGACACGATGCAAATCATCATGTTATTTTTAACGGTCTTTAAGGCTGTAATATAAACTATAGAAGAGAGCATGAAGGCATATTGAAATTAGAAAAATTAAAAATAGAGAGAAAGCTTAGAATAACATTGTCTCACTTCATTTGTGAGCTGTCCACTGAGTTTGGCGTGGACAATATCTGGAGAGTCGGCAACAGAAGTGTGCCTGAAGTTGTACGGCTGCTGTCGGTACTTTTTCTGTTGCAACAGAAACAAAAACGGTCAGATTTCCTGATAAATCATTTCAGTCTTTTGTATTCTTTCATTTGAAGTCGCAACGAGACACATAAGATCTCACAAAAAAAATAGGTTTGAAAATGTGGGGGTTTTTGTAGATTAAATGATGAATCGGGGGTAAACAGAAACAAAGCAAAGTGGATGTCTTACATCACTGATGATGTCTGTAGCTCTCTTGGACCCTTCGATCTGCAGAGCTCCAGTGGCGATCCAGGCTGCACCTCGCAGGTAATTCAGGTCAGAGCGATACACCTTCTGTAGAGATTGAAGCAAATCACCTTGTGTGAGGCATTCAGTTGCTCTAAGATGCATTATTTGTTTGGTCGGTCTCTTCTGGGGTAGAGATAAGCCAAAACACACTTGCTTGAGGACACGTGCAATAAATGTTTGTGAGAAACGCAGTCCTAACTGGCATGTGACTTAGGGATAACACAAAAGGTGCCAAGTAATTTTAGTGAAACTATGACAGTAAAAAAGAGAAGTTATTAACAGTTATACAGTATGCAACTGTCCCTCTCACCTCACTCTGCAGAGCATATGCTTTCTTGGCAGCCTGCAGCTTCAAGTCATCAGGCAGTGAGGTGTAATGATGCAGCGACAGCCTGTAGTCTTGATCACTGACCAGCAACTGGGCTTTCTTGGCATGGGCAACCTCCATCATATCCATGGGGAGGTGGAACTTGAGAGATGCTTTGCAGAGTCCTGCTTATACTTAATCTATAAGGATAACAGAAAGCAAAGTAGCATTTACATTTCTGTATTTGTTTATTCAAGCTTTACGAGAAGAGAACTCACATCACTTTGTAGCTTGCTGGCATGGACTGAGTGAGCAATATTCAAGTCATCCTGCAGTCCTTTGAGGCCAATCATCTTCCCTTTAGTCTTTTCAAATTCTTCTTTGTACTTTTGCTGGAATAAAATAACAGTAACAAAAGGGATATAAGCACAATAAATGATCTGTTAGCCATGAAAAAAAAAAAAAAAATTCTCCCAAAGTTACAATCACAGGGCTTTGATACAATTTAAAAGGGCTCTCACATCACTGAGGATATCTGCAGATGCTTTGGCAGACTGGAAAGGAATGGCATCCAGACGTAGTTTGTAACCACCATCACGTATCTTAGTCCAAGATTCCTTGTAACGACTCTACAAGTATTGCAAGCAAGACCGCACACAGTCAGCTGACTGGACAGACCTGTCCCATGGATCAGAGCTGATGAAAACATGGATGTACCTCACTGATGTTCATGGCATTGATCTTGGCTTGCACCATCTCAGGCAGCTCACCACTGAGTGTGTAGTTGTGCTTCATGTTTTCTCCTTTCTTCCTGTACAACCTCTGCAAGGCAAAGATAACAGTGTCACTGCCCATCCACTAATTTAAGAAAAACATGAGTGTATCTTTCAGCATGTCATGGAAAACAGAGTTTTATGTGTATTTGCAGTTCTAATTATAGTCACAGATATGCATTTGTTGCAGATTAGTTGCATGATGTCTCTTGTAAACCAAACAAATAATGGAGGGCACAAATAGCAGCTGAACGCACATCAATGGCCAGTTTGTTGCTGAGTTTGGCCTGTGCCATTTCCGGTGTCTTCAACACTGGTAAACTTCAAAGCGCTCACATCCTGGCGGTACTTTTTCTAGACAAAATTGAACAACAAAATGATTCACTTTAGATCAGTTTGCACGAAGATGTATGATAGAAAGAGATGGGAAACATGTTAGCTATGTAGGTACATGTAGGAAGAACGGAGGGAACAACACTATGAGCAACAGGAATCTGAACAAACAAAAGGGACAGCAGACACACACACACACACACAGTCACTGATACTGATACATGTACATAGATAGAAAAAACCCCAGTTCATAACGAGCTCTGGGTGCTGTTCTATTTGTGCTCACACTGTCATTTTATGGTCTAATGTTGGTAACCCTGACTGGAGTGACCCTGTAAGTGAGTGGCTGCTTTTGATGAGGTTATGAATAGAGCATGGTGGCTCCAGTTTGCACGGTAGACGTGCCACAAAAAGTTCTTCATGTACCAGTTGCAGATCATTATACCGAAGGATTTGATGACCAGGGGGAACCCACTTGCCACATATGGGCTTGAAAATTCCTCACATATCCTCATTTCCAATCTACCTTCACTGCTAGTTAGAGGTGGAAACAATCTTCAGAATACTATATCTATATGACATTACAGAGATATTACTGTTATTCCAGGTTGGGATGCTTTGTAGTCTTAAATCATCAGTTATCTGTTATCTTATAAAATACATTTTTCAATATAACTATATAACAAAAATTTTAAAGGTTCAAAATTAAATATTTCAGATGTACAGCATGTATCAGTAGGTATCCTTGGAGTTAATGGGAATGAACTGCATCTATAAGTAGCTAACAGATGTGTAAACATGGAGAAAAACTGAAAGTCAGGTCTGGTTTGTGAAGAGGTTCAAATGCTGGACTCAGATCAGGGCTGTAGTCCACATATGTAACCTAGTTAGAAAGCAACACAAATGGGCTGTGACTCTTTAAATACCTTCTGACCTATATGCCTTCCAGTTACACGTTACACAATCATTCATATCGCGTTCTCATGGCCTCTTCATTGGCATAGTTCTCACAGATATTATTAGCAATAAAGAGCGGCTATTTAAACACTGCATGATAGCTGGTTTAATTTATCTGACTTCCAGTTTCATAAGAAAATCTTAATAAAGGCAATAATCATAAATATGTTTTGGTTCTAGGAGTCAGTTAAGATTGTATTTTTTTTCTCCCTTAACCTGAAGCTGACTGGAGCAATGCATTGTGGGTCAAAGGGCCAGGCATTACCTCGCTGACCAGGTCTCCAGCCTTCTTTGCCTGCTGAACATCCAGAGACTTTGAGGCCTCCCAGCCGACACCCTTCATCCAGTTCAGGTCTGACCTGTACTGTTTCTAAAGATGAAGATACACACACGTGTTGTAATTTTAAATTCTATAATATTCCAGTTAATTCATCACTTTTGCATGACATATTTTTTCTTTAAAACAAACAAAAAAACAACTAAAGAAAAGCCGTACATCACTCTGCAGGTTGTAGGCCTTCTTAGCCCAGGCTACGTTCATGTCGGTTGGCAGAGTGGTGTACTTGTGGAGGAAAGTTCTGTAGTTGGTCTCAGTGGCCAGGTCCTGAGCCTTCTTGGCCTGGCTGATATTCAGCATGTCCAGAGAAACACTGGGAAGGAGATTTATTTCAGACAGAAAAAGAGCTTTGTTTCACATGATTTGAGGCATTATGGTGGATGAGCGCTCCCTGGATACTGCAGTCAGTCTATTTCAGCAGTGTCGTGCTATGGATAGTATCAGGATGATTACTTAAGTAGGTGGTCTGCCTTGTTTTTAAACTTACCCCTGCAAAACATTCTTGCTAAATTGCTTAGTGTGAGAGGTAATAGGATGATTTCCTACATGCTAATGCTGAGGAATGTGCCAATAATGTATATGTAACCCAATTCATAAACTGACAAGTTTTCAGTCAGGATTTGCCTCTTGAATACATACTGCTTGTTAAATTAAATAGCTTTACCTATGTTTGAACTTTAAGACGTCTCAAGTTATTATAAAGGTCACATTTCCCCTCCTTCTGAGGTCAACATCTGCTCTTACTTCAACAAAGGGGAAGGAACGTTTCAGACACAGCCAATTAGAGCTTAATGATCTCTAACTGCCAATCAACTACATGAATCTATGTCATACACAATCAATAAATTAAAGACAAGGACGTCTTTAAAGTGATGCAAACCTTCAGGCTACAGCGCTCAGATACACTGCGATTTTACCTGTCATTAGATACTCAGTATAGTTTATTTTGTTTGAATAACTAGAAATGCCTCCTCACAGTCAAGAGCCTCACCTATATTTGGTCTTTGTGTCCTCATACTTCTTCTTGTAGTAGCGGTCGCTCTGGAGTTTGGTGGCTAGAGCAGAGTGAGCCATTTGGGAATCATCGCTGACTGACTTGATACCAATCACTTTACCTTTTGTTTTCTCGTACTTCTCTTTATATTTGACCTGCAAGAAACATTTCATAAACTGTTTTAATCTGAATTTGAAAATATAAAAGTATAACAGCTTTTTGTTCTTTGTAAATATCAAAAGAGCTTTTCTCTTCAGGTTATAAAGACATTTTCAACTCACATCGCTGGCCAGATCTCTCTTGGCTTTCGCCGTGAGTATCGATAGTGAGTCCAAATGAAGCTCAAAGCCCTTTTCCCTCTGCTTCTCCCACTGGCTCTTGTACACTTTCTGCAAAGGAAAAATGTTTTTTTGTTTTGTTTTTTTAAGAAAAGATAAAACATCAAATTTCCTGAATTATTTATATATATACATTTATACATCCTTAATTATGGCATTTCTGTCTCTGCTAACTGTTCAAACGAGAAACAGCAAATATTACATGAAGAGGAAAAAAGGAGGAAATAAGTAATGACATTTTTTCTAATGATGTCAATTTCCTGAAGCTGAGGTAATAAGAAGCTTATTACTTTCACTTAGCATTGATTAGCGTCTTTGATCTCCAATAGAAAGGCATCACTATAAACTATGAAAGCTTCTTCCTTGGATACCAGAAAAATAATGCTTCACCTTTCTCTATGGCTCTTCACACCATTAATGGGTTCAATTTTAAGTTATCTGACAGCAAATATCACTTTAGTTTTCCACAAGTGAGGCAAATTCACCATCTTATGATGGTTCTGTGTCATTCCTAGGTCTTAAATTCAAAGTATAATTCATCAGATTTGCAATCCTAATCTAATTTTCCTGTTTATGAATAAATAAATCCTTGAATAAACGATTCCACTTTGTGGTGAATTCGAGCACCAAATCATTTACTGTGAGTTGAAAATGTAAAAATACAACATGGTTTAATCTCAGTACCTCTGATTCTTGGAGATTAGTTGAGGAAAACCTGGCACTACCCCACAGGCTGCAAGATTTAGTGTATGCTAACATACCTTTGAAAAAAGCCAAATTACGTTTAGGCCCTATTTTTTCATTTCTCCTCACAACTTATCGTACTGTGATGAAACAAGTAGGCACAGACTGTAAATGGCATAACCACTCACTCACTTTCAATAACTTTTCTCTTCTTACTGGTACTATGCCCTTCTCATTTTGAAAGAACAGGGGAGTTCATGTATTAAAAGATCTGTACAGTGATTATGGTTTACGTGCTTTTAACGACATTCAGGCTGAATTTGACCTACCAGGCTCTTCCTTCTTCTTTTATCTGCAATTAAGATCAGCTATGCGGGCATATGGTGTCCCATGGAAGACAGCACCCCCCCATACATCCTATATGTGAACTACTAGCTTCAGTAGTATCTACAAGAGGATTGGTCTCCAAACTTTATTAGTTCATTACCGGATCCTACAAACCTTTGCCCGTAGAAGAGATTTGGACAAGAGATTTAAATGATGCAGCTGTAATAAGTTGGGACACAGTGTGGAAAAAAATTACAGTGATACATCCAAAAACCCTAACCATCAATTGATACACTGTAAATATATCCATAGAATGTACCTTACTCCCAGACGGCGTTATGCGATGAGGATCACTACATCTACCAATTGCAATTTCTGCCCACTTAACGCCCAAGGTACATTTATGCATGTTTTTTGGGAGTGCCCTGATGTGATCAAATCTGGAAGGAAATAGTCCTCACAATATGTGATATGTTGGAGACCAGGCGTCCGATCTCACCAGCCTTGCTTTTGCTTAATGATGACTCCTCTTTTGACCTGACCTGGCAACATAGACGCGTTCTGTGGGCCAGTCTCACAGCAGCGAAAAAGATGCTGGCCCCTAGGTGGCAACCACCACATTCTCTGTCTTGGCAACATTGGGCCAACTCATTTCTTGAAATTGTCTTTGCCAGAATGGTCTGTGGCACGTGTACATGGGGCCAGTCTTAAGACACCTCAGCTGTGGGAGGCTTCCCATCAGATAGTTAAAGAGAGAGTGCAGAGAGGCCGACCTTAATGTTTTTTCCTTTATAATTTCATTTTTAGGAGAGATCCAGAGGGGGGTTGCCTTTTGGTTATGTTCTATTGTTTATTTGTTGGTGTTTCCCTATTGTCTCATCCCCACGTACACATAGATGAAACTGTATTTATATTGTGCTATATGTGAAAGTGCTGGGAGGGGAGAAAAATGGGGAGAAAATATGTATATAATGTTACATGGCTATATTGTGTATACCTCTCGATAAAGATTTGATCAAAAAAAAAAAAAAAGAAAATGTAAAAATAGATTTATTCTGCTTTATTTTTCAGAAGACAGCAGCTCAGCCAGGAATGTATGAAAGGTTTTACTGTGTAAAAGGGAAAAAAATGGGAAACTCCCTCCTCAGCACTGATTAGGAATTAAGAGAGCATGCGTAATTAATGAGGCATGATGTTTTGAGTCATCACTCCACAAATGAAAGATGTATAGCATCACAGTGGTTAAAGTGTAATAATAATAGCAATAACAAAGTTTTAAGACTCTAAACATTTCTAAAAGCTCAAGACATTTATACAAGGGCATCATTTATAGTCAAGCATGAGCATAAAGGTGGGATTTTACAAAGCTTACCCCACTGAGCAGGTCAGCGTTGGCTTTTGCTTGTCTGAAAAGAGGCTCATCCTTTGTCATGGTGTATTGGTGTATTATCTGCTCTGTGTTTGCTTTGTACGCCAACTGGAAAATAAGAGATTTATTCTGTTAGAGTGGCATCACATCACAAGACAAAAAATGATTAGAGATTGGAGCGTGAGATCTTACGTCACTCTGCAGCTCCTGGCTTTTCTTGGCATGTTTGATGTTGAGGTCATCTGCCACCTGTGTGAACTTGATTTTGTCTGCCTTCTGACGGTATTTGTTCTGAGGAAGAAGATCAGCTGATAAACAGAGGTACCTTGTACAACATGATGGTCAGTAAGAACCTATAATATGAGGGAATATTTGAACTTACATCACTGAGCAGATCTCCAGCTTTCTTGGCCTGAGCAATGTTGAGACATCCCTCGGTTTCCCAGCCTACCCCCTTCATCCATATCAGGTCTGAACGATATTGGTTCTGTGGAGCAAAGGGGAAAAAAACCCCTCAAGAACATGATTTTTTTCAAATAAAACTACTACGCTGATGTAGCCCCTGAAGTGATTCTCTTACCTCACTCTGCAGGGCATAAGCCTTCTTGGCTTGCTGGACCTTGATGTCATCAGGCATGACAGTGTATTCATGAAGCTTTGTGCGATATTCCAGGTCACTGGCGAGAGCCTGAGCTTTCTTGGCATGACTGAGGTTGATCATATCCAGAGGAAGGCTGTACTGGGCCTGACTCTCCTTGGAGCCCTTCTTGTACTCAATCTGAGGTGAAAACAGTGACAACACAGGTAAGTCTGAGTATAAACTACTGGCATGTTTATCTACATTATACCCGGAGGTGTGAAAACATAATGTTCTGAAGTCTTTTGCTAATAATTATTATTTCTGCTTACATCACTGCTCATCTTGGCGACTTGAAGAGAGTGTAGAGTCTTGGAGTCACTCATATTGACCCCCACTGCCTTCTCCTTGTTTTTCATGTAGGACTCTTTGTATTTAATCTGAAACACATGTTCATCCAATTTAATTTTGCCAGCTATTACATCTGATTAAAGCCACTTAGATGTCAGCTCAGTGTCCTCTCGCTGCAGCCTGTACTTGTGTGTTTTACTTACATTGCTGGCGAGGTCTCTTGAGGCTTTGGCAGCTCTCACGCTCAGGTCGTCCATACCAGTTTCACATGCTTTAGACTTTGTCTTCTCCCACTCTTCTTTATATTTAATCTGCAGTGACAACAATGGGTTGTTAGATCATAGCTTGACTAAACAAAGTTATGATGTGGCTTTGAATGAAAATCTACATGCATACATGATGTCTAATGGAAAGCATCTGCATGCATGTGTGAGAAATGCGTGAACTTACATCACTACACAAAGCAGCATTAGCTTTGGCCTTTTGGATTTGGGGCAGATCCTGGGATAGAGTGTACTGGTGCTTCGTCTTTTCATAGCCTGCTTTATAATTCAGCTAAGGGACACATGGATTATGTGTTGTCAAACAGCAGTGAACTCTTTCAGCTTATAAGTGCAGATAAAAGTTTTTAAAGTACTGATAGAGTTAATAATAGTGCCCATCATCAGACCTGTAGTGTTGTGGTGTGTTTGTGCCGTTTACTTACATTGCTGGCAAGCTGAGCGTTTTTCTTCGCTAAAACGATCTCAGGTGTGTCTGTCACTGACTTGTATTTGACCTGGTCAATGTGTTGCCTGTAGTTCTTCTGCAGCCATAAAATACACGATTTTACATCATTCATTAAGAAATTCCAGCTTATTCTATTTTTTTTTAGGTTTATTTACTTGTGTGTTGCCCAGATTTTAATTGATTAGATTCTAACTTTCAGTTTAAGTTAGTTTAAGAAAACATACATCTTTCAGTGGGTCCAGCTTCCTTTGGCTTTGGTAACCGGGTGTGAGAGTGGCTGGGTAGTTATATTCACCCTGCTCCAGTTCATAGCCTTGTTTATAAGAAATCTGAAACAAGCAGTGTAACAAGACCACATCAGCAGAAATACCCATTTACAATCTAAAAGGATCCCATGGGACTTTTGCCCATAAAACATCGTATATGTCAGCATAGCTATTTATCATGTAGACAACTAAAAGCAAGACTTACATCACTCGCCAGCTTCCTTGCTTTCATGGCATGCATGGTCTTCTTATCAATACCAGAGTCTTCATAGTGGCCCTTTAAATCGGTAGTGTATTTCTCTTTGTATTTGTTCTTCAAAAATATAAAATGAAGAGGAAAAATCTGTAACTCCTTGATGTAACCACAATTATCATACTCATTCACTCATTTTAATTTCAATAGTTCAGCATCCTCTAAGGAGTAAGGGAGGGGTTATGCCATTTAATTTGCATCTCTTTCAGGTTAATTTCACTTTCCAGAAGACTCACATCACTGGTGAACTTGGCAACCTTTGCAGCATTTCGAAACTGTGGAGTTTCACAGAAATTGATGCTGTGTCCTTTGGTGTTCTCCAAGTCTTTTTTATACTCCACCTGCAAATATAAATCAGTAAAGCTGTTCTTTTTTCATTTATCTTCTTTCTTTTTAAGAGTCAAAATGAATCTTTTGAGGCACCAAGATGCCAATCATTCTTTTATGCCATGAGCTAAATATACAGTAACACGCACTCTGCTAATCGGTCACCATCACTGACACCTCATCATAACTCAGTCACTGAGAGGCGGCTTTAATCTTAAAAGTCCTGTGCTGAGCTTAACAAGGACACAGTGACATTTAACACCTCAAAAATTCAAGTTATATTTAAAATAATCAAAGAAAAAGCTTTTTTAAATGTGTTTTTCTGTGGAAGCTGTGATTTAAGTAAGACGCTAACAGTTTAATATTCTGTGAAATTCCCAGGACTGAGAATAGATGCTCGTGAGGGCTCTTAATCCTGAGGGAGGCACAGTGTCATGAGTTTGATGGGATGTCTTCTGGCCTTGGATGAATACTGCAACTTCACCACAAAGGCATGTCAATGATGATGGAAATGCAGGTTGGGTGACTTCATGTTTGCTGGAAACTGACACACTACACCCTATAATTCCAGCTCTTAGACACACATGCACACTAACCTCAATACATTTGTGTTTAAAATAATTTGTTTGCCTTAAAGGACTAGAAAGGCAGTTTTATCCTGATGATATCCAACTGTTCTGCTCCATTTTCATGGTAGAGTGTTTAACTCACCTCACTGACTATCTTGTTGATTTTTTTGGCATTCTTCAATGTCAGGCTGTCTTCTGAAGTTAGACTATGGAAATGTGATGTGCCCTTCATCTTGTTTAAGTCCTTCTTGTATTTCAGCTGAAAAAAAGATAGAGGATTCAGTGTCTGTTGTGTTTGCATATGATCAGGTGATCAGCGACACACAGTCCAACTCAGTCAGGGAGATCAGTTTGGAGAGTTATTACAGTAACTGCTCAGTAATGACAAGGCCACATGATGGATGAGGCTGAGATTCGTACACACTGTGATCTGCAATGTTTTGACAGGACTGAAAACCGGCTCACATGGCACCACAAATCACACAGGCTTCCTTTTGTAACAACTCTAAATGCAAAAGTTTAAACAAACAGTTCAGCATCCACACAGCGGTTAGCACTGGTGTAAAAAGGACAGAAAAAGAAAGCTACTGCAAGTTGATCAAATATGTTTCTAGTATTTACAGTAAAAATAATTATGGCTGCTTTGAGTGGAAATTCATTCTTTAGGTTTACACTCACATCACTAGCAAAATCCTGGGCCTTCTTTGCAAGATGATAACCAGGAGTGATCATCGCAGGGAAACTTCCTTTACCTCTTTGCTGCTCGTATTCTTCAGTGTAGGCAATCTGTAAGATAGTGTTTGATTCACTTGACTTGTAATTTATGGCAAGACACACATTGTCCCACAAGAAAATTGTGAGTTAAATACACAGTTCATGATTAAATGAATGCAAATACAGTAAATAAATGCCTTTCATTGGGTGTCCAGTACCTGTTAAATTGGTTTTAACTGCAAAAGTACTTAGATAAATCACAATACCTGGCTGAAATTCTCTGCGTTTTCTTTGGCATGAACCATCTCAGCAGATGCTGCCTCGGCACTGGCTTTACCCTTTATCTCCTGCTCATATGTCTGGCGATACTTAATCTGGGAGAACACAACATAATAAACTGGGAATCAGTGATTTTGATTCCATACAGTAAGCGTGCATTTTTATTGTGCTACTCACATCGCTGGCCTGCTCAGAGGCCTTCTTTGAAATTTTATATCCTGGGGTGAGATGAGCAGGGAAACTACCTTTCCCTTTCTGGTGCTCATATTCTTCTGTGTAGGCATACTGAAAAAAGCAAAAAGAAAAAGGAATTCATAGAAGACTGAGATCTACTGTATAAGCAAAATCTGAGAAAAAGAAATATTAAAAGCTTACATCACTAGCGATTTGTCCTTGTTTCTTGGCAAGGAGCACCTCTGGAGAATCAGCAAATGTGGTGTATTTTGAAACTCTTTCTTCATGTCCTTTTTTATATTCCAGCTAAAAGAAAAACGTACAATTGGCTTTCTTTAGCTTTTTAGATTTATGATGCATTATCCAGCTGTTGTGAACTATAACAGTTTAAATACAGCCCATTATGTCTACTTACACTACTAGCCAAAGTGTTGGCTTTCTTAGCAGCTTGGTAACCTGGTGTGATCATTGCAGGGAAGCTGCCTTTTCCTTTTGATTCGTGATATTCCTCTAAGTATTTTACCTGCAATAAAAGGACAATATCATTCAGAGTAGAGTGATACTGTGAACTAATCAACTAAACAATATACTGTAAGAAAAGACTTCTGGAAAAAGAGGGGGTGGGGGATCAATGTTCTCACATCACTGATGTTCTTCTGTGCCTGAGACATTGTAACGATCTCCTGGTTGGTCACCATCCCTGAATACCAGGTCTGCTGCTGTGAGAACTCAGACTGAGACTGGAAGGACTGTGAAGAAGTGAAAAAAGAAAAAGAAGAAAAGCTCATGGATCCCAGCCCTTCCTGATGGACTTAACTTTATACCCTGGAAATCCTTTTAACATTTTGTTAGATCAGACAACAATCAAACCCTGGCAACATGCTTGGTTTACATTAAGTATGATGTAAATAAGGTTGCATCCACTCATGGCAAATGACGCATATAAATTCCACACCAAACAGAAAATAGATCAGATTCCTCATCTTTACCTTCACATCAAATTTTACTTTTTACCATGCTATGCTAATGGTAGGATTCATTATTTTATATTGTTTGGGGTTCTATTAAAACTTATTTTTTACTTCCTTAAAGTAAAAAAAAAAAAAAAAAAGACAAAAAAAAAAAAAAAGTAAAACCTGTCAAGCTTTGTACAATTGGTAACCTCTTATGATGCTCCACTTTAGCTCATTTCTCTATTAGGACCATTGTTCACAGCTTCTTCTGGGATCTGTTACAGTAGAAAATGTCAGAAAGCATCCAATACCATTTTTCTTTTTGGTTGTGAATCACAGTTCACTCTGTAAATTCAATATTTGAATCAGTCAAAAATCAATCTGACAAGTGAATGACCTTTATAACTTAATGAAACATTTAACATTAAAATAGTTCAAGTTAAACTTGAACTATGTTCAATAGTAAAAACTGAGCTAAACATGAGCTGACTTTATACAAATATTGCTGGATTTTAAATTTATTCTAAACTTTCCTGAAGAAAACAAAGATTTATGTTCCATTCTGCAGAATTATATTTTCTTTGATTACACAGTCAAGCTAGCAGTTATGTATTCTTTGTTGTGTGTGCAAGTGTTGCAAAAACGTCTTAACTTGCTGCTCAATTGTTTGTTTGTTTTTTTTAACATTTTTCTCTATATTTTACTTTTTTGTAATCCAATAAAAGGGTCTTGCTCTGGGAAAGGCCTAACCTGAGATATGCAGTTGAGCAGATCAACTGTTTGCGAAAGCCTTATAAAAAATGGTCTCCGTGGAAAGGAGACAAGAGGCCATTCTTGAGGAAGCCAAATCACACAAGATATGGACTGAAAATCAGTCATTATCATAGCAAATCTGTTTATTATACAGTTTAACACCACTAAAGCAGTTTAGGATAATCTTAACAGAGTACAGAAAAAAAGTCAACATCCAAAAACGAGTTTTATGGTGTGCAGCAAGAAACCTGGAGAACTGTTCCTGAAGACTAGATTTTGAAGCTTTTACAAAGTTTAGGCTGTGTTAAAGAATAATCCCAGTATGGATCTTTAACCCGATTAGGAGTGCACAAACTGCACAAACCTCATTACTACATCAGGTTCCCACTTTTATAGCAATAGATAAAGAAATGAGGGATGGCGCAAGACTTTTGTATTACGATCATGCCCTGATGGTGACGAGAGGAGGAAGAGCAAGAGGCCTTGTTTCACCACTGGCCCAGGTTTCAGCTTCCAAAAATTTTCAAGCTATTCTGATAATCCAGTTTATTCCTTTGGTGACAATTGTTGTGGACTTTGACAGCTTTGTAATTGTTACGGCCGCCTGGTTTCTAACCCCTTTTTGTTTTTCATTTTACATGCCAATCCTCCTACTTGATCCCTCTGTTCTCCTTGGCCTGGCTCCACCTCCCCCACCATCTCCTCTCTCACCCTCCTGATTGCTGATCAGTCTCACCTGGAGCAGCTGGCTACAAAAGAACCCAGCACACCTTCATTCATTGGCAACTGCTTGGCCTGGCAACAGTTGTCCTTAGTTTATGTTTTTGGTGTCTTTAGTTTCGAGTAACTTTGTCTTTAGTTTTGATTTCCAGGTGTTTTCGTTTGGTTAATGATTTAGTAGTTAGATTCCATTTTGTTTGATTTACACTGGTAGTTTGGAGTTGGGATAGCTAGGTCCTTTGTTGTAGTTGGGTTTTGGTTACAGGTTTTAGTTTATGGTGCTGCTCGTTCCCTTTTTGGTTTATAGCCTAGGTTTGTGTCTTTTCCCATTTGGTTCCCTTTTTCAGTGTTAGGCTTTGTCTGTCTTTTTTTATTTGTTCCTTTGAGCAGCATCGCTAACCCAATCTCCTTTTCAGTTAGTTTTCCAGGTTTTTGTTAATGCCTTAATTCACCTCAGAACAATAAAACATCTTCACTCCACCTTTTCCACCTGAAACCAGTATTTTGTTTGCGTCCCTATCCCCTAGCAGAGCTGGGACGTAACAGTAATCTACAGAACTATTAGCTGCAAAACTCTTCAAAACACACTAAAAAAAGGAAGAACTCCAAAACACTTAATATAAACATAATTTGCACAACATATAATGATGCACAAAATGATTATTTAAAGATCTGGAATAACTAAACAGGGATATAGGAAACAAAATGGACCAGTTCAAAACCAAAATGGAAAACAATTATTTTCCTTAGCAAAATCTAAACAATGTAAGGATCAAAATTTATATTAATGGCCAGTTGCTCTCCCGGGAGCTCACCTGGCTGGCCACCTCACTGGCAAGGCGAGCCTTCTCCAGCTCCGTGGATCTCATGTCACAGTGGAAGGTGGACATAAAGCGCTCACCATCTTCACGATACTTCAGCTACAAATGCACACGGACGATAAGCGTTACGCCAAAGCCAACACAAATTAGCACATGCACAAGGTGGACAAATGTCTGCAGTATCCATTTTGGCTGGATGCTTTTAATACTAAAAAACAAAAAAACAGCTTGCCCCAATCGGCATTAACTGGATTTAAAATAATCAGCCACTACATTAACTCAAGCCTAAATATGATGAAAGGATAATATCAGCATGCTGTTATTAATAACTGATGTGCTCTAATCAAGATGAAACAAGACCTGCTAGAAAGATCCAGCATGGAGAACTAAACAGGGCCTTTCATTCAGTATAAATATGTTCTCAACTAACATTAGAACCACTTTATGATGGAGGAAGACACCGGTACTTATCTAGAGCATTTGAAGAGCTAGCATAAATTAAGTTTGTTTCAACACCTATGGTAAACTTTCACTAGCTGACAAGCTGAATTGCTTAAATAACTATAGCTTAAAACAATATGTAGCCTCTATCTAATAACACAAAGAACTGGGTAAATTAACACCTACCAAGAGCTAATCTAAGCTCTAAGTTATGTATTCATATATATAGATCAAAATATTAAGGTCCACATCTCTAGTGGCCAATAGCAGCAGCTAATGAGCTTGCTAGCCAACCACCACTATTAGCATAGGAGCATTGCAACAACTTGTAGACACAGACAGGCTCAGACAGACAGAAACAGGTGGCATGGCAGAGGATAGAAAGGGATGTGAGGGTGTTTTTCCTGACCTATAAATATAGCCCCCTAAAACATGAAGTGGGCAAAGCAGAAGGGGCCGTCTCGCCTCTGTCACAGAAACAGAAATAACCTGAGCCACACTACCATTCCAGACCACTGCCATCACCGGGGACTCAGCACAGCAGTCCACCTTTATCTAGTACTCTCATAAAGACGGAATACGATCTTTTTTCTTTTTTTTTTATCTCGCAATAACGGTTGTATGGGTTTGCAGCCAGTTTTCACATTTTTACTGTGTACATGAAAGTCAAGTGTTGTGAAATATTATTTATGGAGATGCTGTTGCAGTTTTAAAATTCTGTATCTATGTAAAAATATCACAGTGCTAAATGAGAATGAGATATCAGCAAACATCTCAGACATACAGGCCTCAGACTAAGTCTAAAGCATGTGAATTATGCAGGTATCATTGACTACTAAAGCAGCCTCAAAAATAAATCCACTCCTGACAAACCACGATAAATATTTCATGCATGGCATATACAGTGACTTATGTCAGCCTGTCAACAATACACACTGAGTCAGGGCCAGAGCATGTGCCTTGTTGCTATGGTTTTGAAAATGATGTGAGCTTACCTCACTGCTGGCCTTGCTTTGCTTCTTTGCATTGATGTTGATGGGGGTCTCGTAAACACTTGTGAATGTATTGTTCCTTGGATTGTGCCTGAAAGGATGCGACATGAAAACAGTCCTTTAACCTTTCAAACTTTAAATGGTTGAAATCAAACTGACCTTATTCATACTGGCATGGAAAAACACAGGTGTAACCAGACATGACTTTCCTGCAGCTTTAAGTAAGAATGTCTGCTGTAAAGATGTTTTTTTTTTCTTTTTCTTAATGGAGGATTATATTTTTATACCTGAACTAGATTTTCAAATCAGTTGGAGAGTTTATAGACAAGCAAACACAGAAATGTAGCACTTACACAGAGCAGTACGGCTCTTCTTGTGGCTAACAAAGTTGTTTGCAGTGAGGACCATCTTGCAGACATCGCAATGAAAACAGGCTTTGTGCCAATTCTGATTAAAAAAAAGGAAGAAATTAAAGATATTATGTTATTTAACCTTTGAGGTCTGTGGAAAGATGATTTCTATCTAGATAGCACAGTTAGCGGTCACATTACATTGTTCGGACAGGTTTGTTATCAGATATAAGGTATTTAATGTTATTAAATTCTTAGCTGCTTCTTTTCCATCTAATGCATTAAGATTACACAAATCACTAAGTTTCACACAGATGTCTTAATATTGGAATAGCTCTGTTGTATAGTAAGCAGATTATATTATGCAATTTTACAGTATTTGAGAAGGAAAGTGTATGAAACAGGTGATCATCAATGCACATTAAAGAAGTTACTGTCAAACTAGAAACTATCGTAACCCTGTTTTTATTGTTAATGTTTAATGAAATGGCTTTTTTTTTTTTGTTTTTTTTGTTTTTCAAATATAAACCTTTATGTAGCTGAGCTATGAATTGCAGCTGATGCCATTAGCCACACAGAATAACTTAAATGTTACCAGACACACTATTTTGTCTTTAGTAAATCTCATAACTTCGACAAATACGTCTTAAAAAGAACTTGACTTGAAAATACATAATCCAGTAACAAAATTTCCATTACCTGGTCAATGCAGTTGATCTTCTCTGCTGGGTAGACCACAAACCCACATCTGGCACAGGATTGCATTGTGGTTGCTTATCCTTCTCCAACAAACCCCCCAAACAGACAAAAACTTCAGGAAAAAGAGCAAGCAAATAGAAACTATAGCTTAGAAGCAGGAATTAGGTCAGATTAGGCAGACAGGTTCGGGAGCAGAAAGTGACTCCCCTGACAGTCAGTTTAGTGTGGCTCTGGTTGTGGTAAACTTAGCTCTGAGACAGTGAAACTCTGAAACTGCCTCTTACTTGACACCATGTCCCATGATGGATCAACCCCCCTTCTATGTATCATGCGTCAGGACTGGCTGAGTCCAGCTGTCTGTCTGCAGGAGAGAGACACACAAAGTTCACATGTCACCGCATATGTGTAATGATCTTGAGTTGGACAGCTTGTTCAACTTCGGGCATCCTGCCACGACATTATGACATAAGAGCCTAATTCACTGTGTAATGGTTTAACTTAGTCTTGCTTAGCTTCATCAGCTAATTACATTTATGGACACAAAGAACTGGTTGCTAGTTTTCAGCTGTACTCAATTGATAGTACTAACAAGTAGGGCAAAACATGTCCAGTGGATTAGAAGGTCAGTAAAGTAAACCAAACGGAAACATGCACCTTCATCCATAAAAAAAGAAAAATAAATTTACAATAAGGAAAAAGCCCAAGGCCTCTTTACATTATAAACGTGCAAATCCTCGCTATACTGTAACACGCAGCTGATACACTGTATAGCAGAGGAAGCCAACTCAAGTCCTCAAGAGCTGCTGTTCTGCAAGTTTTAGATGCTTCCCTGTTCAACAGTCCTGATTCAAAGTAATGGGTCACGGTGCAGATGTTGATAAGCATTTAATCTGAATCAGGTGCGTTATCTCAAAAAACCTGCAGGACTGCAGCTGTTGAGGGCTGGAGTTGGCCACTCTTGCTATGTAATATTGTTTTATTTTCTAATTTTATCTATGAAATTAATTCCTTTTTTGAATATGTGCCCTGCCCTGCTGCACTGCTTTGCAAATATTGTGAACTTAAAGACAGAATTTTTTTTTGTTTGTTTGTTATACTGGTGAGATCCCCAAGGGGAAATTAGGGTTCTGCATTTTACCCATCTCTGCACTGTGAGTATCAGCAGTGGGCTGCTACTTAAAGCGCCCGGGGAGCAGTTGCTGGGGTTAAGCACCTTACTCAGGGGTTCACAGTGGATCACCTAGGAGTCGTGTCCGGGACTCAAACCCGGGTCCTCCGTGCCAAAGCCCACGACGCTACAGTAGCGGTATTCTTTCAGGCCGTGTTGATATTCCATTTCCTTTATCTTTATTCAAACTTACTGTAAGTGGATTTTGTTGTGCTTGTTTTTCAAAATGATGTATTATGTATAAAAAAAAGATCATTTTGTGAATCATAAAAAATGCAAATGTTATAAAAGGGTAGGTATCATAAGCTTTTTTCTTTCTTTTTCCCCTTTTCATGCTTAATTCATTTAGTTGATTTTCTGTTGATTTTATTTTTATGTGTAAACTTTTAAAAATTTTTACTGAAAATGAATTTATTTGAATTGAAATTTGAATTGAAACACAGAGGGAGCAAGCAATAGATCAATCCACCACATAACTCAAAACAAAAGCAAATACCATGTGGACAATGTTACAGAGGCATGATACTTACAAGGTATTAAAAATGATCAATCAGACCTTTCAACCATGAGTAATACAACACCAGCTGTTCTTATTAAACTGTGACATATTACACAGCCATTTGTACTGTCACAACAACAAAAAAAGAAAAGAAAAGAAAAGAAAAGAAAAGAAAAGAAAAGAAAAGAAAAGAAAAGAAAAGAAAAGAAAAGGTATACAACAAATGATGAAAAGGTAAGCAAGTAGTAAACAATGGGGCGGGGAGAGTCAACGTCGAAACTTGATTTTGCATGTTTACAGCATGAACCCTAAGTGCCTCCTTAAAATCTCTCTAACATTTACAAGAGATGTTTTTTCTGATGCATGATATGATGAATTTGTTCAAGCTTTCTAAAAATAAACGTAGTTTAGCACTTTTTCCTCAGAGTCAGAGCAATACATTTATTACCTGCAATTACAGTTGATGAAGCTCACTTTATTTCTTTTACTTACTTTTATTTCTTTTAAAATTTCTTTAAAGTTCATAAATTTACCTGGTCTGGTTAGTTTACATTCTCGTGGACGGTATAGCTCATTTGGCAACGTAGTGACGTAGAGCGTTACGTCAGGACGCAAAATGAGACATCTTGCTTTCAGTTTTTTAAGTTCGAAGGACAGGAGTCGTCAACTTTAGAGATATGAGCGAGAATCAACTTTTGTCATAAGATTCCTCAGAACAAAAAACAAATAACTGAACGTAAGTGAATGGGCATGTATATTCTTTCAAGTTAGAGACGGATACAGCTCTAGCTAACTAGTCTTCGTTAGAAGACGCTAATCATCACACAGCTGAATGTTATAAACTAGTTATTAAAACTCTTGAAAATTCACAGCTAATGTCGTTAGCAATCCATTAATTTGCGGTACATAAGCCTTTTTGGCACTGTTGACGATTGTAATGAAAGCCAGGTAATTAAACAACCTATAACAAATAATGTCTTTGATTATGGCTGATTACATCGAAATGTATAACAAGTATAGGAACGAGTAATATGATATAATATTTTATCATATCATATCATATAAGTTCTTATGCAGTGTGTTGCGTCCACATTAGATGGACGGGGAACCTGCTAGGACCGCGGATCTTGGCGATGAAACTAAGGAAGAGATGCCGGGGGACGAATTAGACGCCAAACCTGACCGCGGAGGGAGATTTCTTCTGTTTGGGCGGTAACTTTTCTGTGTTTGTATAGGTGGTCATATAGTATATCAGTGAGACAAACTAGGAGTTAAATTCTCTGACAATGTTTTATTTTTATTTTGCTTTCAGTTTCATTATTGTTTACATCCTTCATTATCTAACAGAAAGTGTGAGGAGGCAAAACAGGATATTAAAAAACCTACAAAAACACAACAAAACACAAAAACGAAGTTTTATGGTTATGAGTTTTGATGGGTTGCTTGTCATTCCTCAACCCTGCCAGTTAGAAGACTAGCATTTCTTGAAAGACATGACTTACCTGTGACATACCCCACCTGTTTCTCATTCTTTAAACTTCAGTTCTGGGCTTATCTTTATGTTACAGTTTATTGTTAAAGAGTTTGTTCCAGCCTCACTCACAAGGTGGCACTCTGAACCTTTCAAATGGAGGAGCATTTGTTAACATTGCTTCTCCCAGACAAAAGAAATCAAACAAAAAGCTTACATTCTCAAACTAGCAATCAGATTTTGACTCCAATATGTTTGGATTAACATTGATTATTTTAACTTGAAACTATGTAGCATGAAAAAGGATGTAAGTTTGTATTATTTAAACAAATGTATGTTTTTTTCTCCTGTTAATATGGTATAAAAGGGATAAAACATGGCTTTGTATATCGGGAAATATCTATGTTTTTGTGTTATGATCATCGTTACAGTTTGTGTCTTTCATTGCTACTAAATAACGTTTATTCTACAAACAACATGAGCAACATACTGTATGTAAAAGTTCAAGGGTGATTTTACACCTACCGTAATTTGTTTTTGTAATTTGTAATCTTGACTTTCGGACTTGATCTGTACCAAAATACACACTACAGTTAGTATTAAACTTGATCTGAGTGCATTTTTTTTTTAATAGAAAAAGTCTATAGTGGAAATAATGATGATATTAAAAGTCGACTGTAAATTAAATGCTGATCGTCTTTGAAGTTTAGGAGTTTATGTGATATGTTCCACAAAGACAGTAATGACTAGACCAAAGTATGTGTGAAGTTCTTTATTATGCTGTGATAATTACGGAATTAATCTCAAACCAATCATAAGAAATATTTGCAACATAACAAAAAGATGAACCTTTTGGACTTTCACACACAAAAAAATGCTCTTTAATCAAGCAGACCACACATTATTCACGCATCTTTTTTCAGTAACGAGAGCCAAAACCAACCCGGCAAATAAGATGCTGGTGACGGTTGCTGTTGCTGAATTTAGTGGATACCAGCTCAGTCAGCTTTTAAACCAAGACAGAAATTATTTGCAGTACTGAGTGATATGATCAAAAGGTATGGTGATATTTCAGAGTAGCGTTAAAACCCTAGAACTATTTCAGAGTTTTCCCTACTGATACTGAATTCATGTCATCAAATAATCAGTTGTGCTTATGGCCACATGAATCAAAGTCTGTTTCTTCATTTCAAATTTAAAGATCCAGTTCGTAGATTGTTCTAAAAGTTCTGATTGGATGTGGTGATTAATATCTGATTTTACACTTCTTTGAGTCCTCTTCAGTCATCTTGCTGCTGTTCTTTCATTCTTATAGTCTTCTTTTTTATAGAAGTTATACCACCAAGATGTAGTATAACTTCATCTTAAAGTACTTTTTGTTTTATGTTGTCACAAGTAATTATATTTTTCTTTGTTAATTTGAAATCCACAAGGTTGGACAATAATGCTGGTTACATATCAGCTTATGTAATCTGTACAAATATTGCATCATATGTCGTGTTAAGATTGTTCACCTGTACTTGCTTGTTAGCCAAGGAGTTAAGCAAAGAGGCAGTTCTTATTTTGGGAATAAACAATGATTTTAGCTGTTCGTCTTGTGCATTTAGCTCTGACATCATGTAAATGATCTGGTCCTTACAGTACGTATGTCTGTAGAGCTGGATTCTTTGCTTGTCAGCAACGGAGCAACTTGTTGCACTGTCTGACCTCAGCAGGGAGTGAGGCACAGGGGCCATGTGTGAATAGGTTTTTAGAAAGCACTGGTGTGATGGCAAGGGTGCTGACTCAGGGAGCTCGCAGTGCGCTGCCCCTGTCCTCAGCAGCCGCTGGCCCAGTCAGGTCTCCATCCAGTACAGAGAGCATGTCAGTTTCCTAGTACACTACCGAAAAATAAGCTACCAGGTCTGGAGAATCTTAGCTTTTTTGTGGGGGAAAAAGAAACAAGACAGAACCAAGGCATTTCAGATGCAGAGTGGCGTAGCGCTTAATGACCAACCCAGGTAAGACAGACTCTACAGCTTCCTATTCCTCTTGACTGTCCTGCTGCCCAGCCCACAGTAAAACAGGGTTTCAGTTGCCCTCCCTCATGCAATTGTTTGGAGCAGTTTGTTGGCGCACTTTGGAGGTGGGAGGGGGGCTTCAAATGTTCTGGATCACATGTTTATTGGAATATGGCCGGGCTGCCTGTCAGTGTATGTGCATTAGTGTTTCTGTGGATGGATGTGTATTGTTCCAGCGCTTGAGTAACCTGATGACTGAGCTCTTCTGGAACGAGCTGGGATTTTTTGGAGCTCTCAATGAGCCACTATTGGCTTAGCGATCTGGATGGATCTTTTAAAGAATGGAAATATGACAGGTCTGTTGGAATTGCCACTGGTGGAAGATTTCCTCGCGCTCATTGATGTGGTTATGATTTTTTGATATCCGCGCCAAGTAAATGATAGTTCTAGTTTCTTCTTTAACCCAAGAGTGGATTACTACAACCAAATTTGGCTTTGACGTTAATGCCTTATTCTAAAAAAATGTATGTCTGCTTTGGTTTCTAAGTAAGTGGCTCAGATGGTTTTCAGTTTCATGTGTGCTTCATGTTTTGGAAGTCTTTCCACTTGGTTGAGAAAGCTTTCAACCTGTGAAATGTAAAATGAGTCAAGGATATTTTCTAGACAACGCTTCACTTGCAAGATGCTATAATATATGGTAAGACTCAACTTTGTGGAAGTTTGTGTGAGTTATCGGCTTCGTTTAAAATTAGTATATCTTTTTCTTTCTTATTTTATTTCTTAACTTGACATCAAAGTGGGTCAGTATGGTAGTTTTTACTAAGGTTGTAGCGCTGCTTAATACTCTTTTTCTTTGTGACTCTGTTAGTAAGAAGAATAAGGATGGCCAGACGCGGGAGCAGGACTACTCTTCTGAAAGCCATTACAGAATTGTTTCACCAACATTCCAGTATAAGATGAGCCACCAGCGAGTGGGGAAGTGTATCATCATCAACAACAAAAACTTTGATGAGAAGACAGGTATAGCAAACATACAAACATCATTTTTAACATACTATACACCCTTTTTTTTTAAAATTACCTCAGTGTTAGTGTGTAGAGACAGCATTTTAAGTATACCGTCTTGGCAGGGATGAATGTACGCAACGGCACAGACCGAGACGCAGGCGAGCTGTTCAAGTGCTTCAAGAGCCTGGGCTTTGATGTTTTCATCTATAATGACCAGACATGTGAGAAGATGGAGCGTCTTCTCAGAGAGGGTGAGTAACGCCGTCCAGTTGTTTCATGTTCGTGACTAAGCCACAGATTGTTTCCTTCTTTTATGGTGGACACGGTTTCATGTAATTGCATAATTGGAACGCTTTTTTATATATTCAAGCATTTGGGACCTTTTGAATTTTAAGATAGTGACAAAATGAATTGTGAAATTATTCATGCATGGACATAATATATTATAAAAAATATTATTATATATATATATAATATGTGATTGTTATAATTAATGTAATATCTTTAAAAATTTACATAATATATGTGTGGAAAAAAAAAACTTATCTGAGAAACATACTAATAATATGAACATTTATACTTGGGCTGCTGCATTAAATGCATTGTGTGGGGAGTTTTTTCATAAGCAGTTACTGCCACCGGTTCCAGTCCAGCACTATCAAGCTGAGGGTGTGACAAGAACATAGGCAATAAATGTACAAATCTGTGTGGATCCAGAATAATTGTGGATCTCATTTTATAAATGAGCTGTGTGGAAATAATGGATGAAAATATAAATTTATGGTTCACATATATGTGTTTAGTTAAAAAAAAAAAAAAAATGTCACAGCATCCTTTTGGCCAATTTTGACTCAGAAAAAGTTTTAAAAAAAAAATTCTTTTGGGAACAAGTCTGTCTGAAAGAATTGCCTGAAATGGATTTCCTGTACTTTGCAATCATGTTGGTTCTCTGTAGCTGATGAGTCTTTATACTGATATAGATATATTAACTTGTACGGCAAACATTTTCATTGTTTTTTTTTGTTTCATTTTTTAGTCCCAAAACTTGACAGCAGAGGGTGCTAGTGTAAAACTGTTCACTTTAATTCTATCCATGTAGTTGCCTCTTGGTTTATTGAGAGAATGAGTCACAGCAACCTGAATTACAAGCTGAAGGCCTTGTATGCAGTTCCAACTTTTGACCAATTGTCTAGATGCTAACTCTAGTAAAATATATTTCTCTTTGATTGGTATTGCGGCAGTGGTCAGCCCTGTTGTTCTCTTTTGAATCTTAGCTAAAGCTTTTCAGGTGTGGATGTTTACCCTGCACCTGCATGGATTTCTTCTGGGTACTCTTGTTTGCTCCCATTGTCCAAAAATATGCATGTTGTGATTATTTGGTGATTATAAACTGACCGTAGGTGTGAATGTGCATGATTGTCTGTCGTTGTCTTAGCCCTGTGATGGACTGGCCATCAGTCAAGGGTGTATTTAGCATCAATGGCAAATCTGAACAGTATAAGATAGGTGTGAAAAGAATCAGTAAAGCTAAATAAACTATATACTCCAGTAATACGCTAGTAAGACGGATCGTTCACTGAAAAGAGGTTATTAGGGAGGCCTGAGTGGAGCTTCAGAGTTCAATGTTTGTTTGTGTCTGTATGGATCAGCCTCGGAGGAAGACCACAGTGACAGCTCGTGTTTCGCCTGCATCCTACTAAGTCACGGTGAGGAGGGCATGATCTACGGCACAGATGGAGCCATGCCCATCAAGACTATGACCTCGCTGTTCAGGGGGGACATGTGCAAAAGCTTAGTGGGAAAGCCAAAACTCTTCTTCATCCAGGTAAGACTTTTATTTTTATGAAGTTGTGCTGAAAATTCAGTTGGTGGTAACGCTAGTAAAATATATTTCTCTTTGTTACAATTTTTAATTTTATGTAGACTTGTGCTGTTTTTGACCCAGTGATTAAGTTTGGGATAATGAAGAGAGTATTTAACCGTTTTTGTGAGTGATAACAGCTCCCAACTTCCCAGCTTTTAAAAACAGTCAATTTTTTAATTACATCATTGGTCTTTGTTTATGAAGCTATTCAGGATCACAGTAAAATGTCATTGTCATGTCTTTTACTTCCCCAGGCTTGTCGGGGTTCTGAATTTGATGATGGTATTCAGACTGATTCGGGTCCACCAAACGATACCCTGGAGGCAGATGCTAATCCAAGACACAAGATCCCTGTTGAGGCAGATTTCCTCTTTGCTTACTCCACTGTGCCAGGTACACCATATTTACCAAACACACAAAAACTTGAAACTAAACTTTGTTGTTGTCTGAGTTTTCTGTGCAGTGTTTTTGACAACTCATCATACTTTTCTAGGATATTACTCATGGAGGAACCCTGGTCGTGGTTCCTGGTTCGTCCAGGCACTTTGCAATGTCCTGAATGAGTTTGGCAAGCAGCTGGAGATAATGCAGATCCTGACACGGGTCAACTACATGGTGGCCACCAGTTTTGAGTCCTGGTCTGAGGACCCACGCTTCAGTGAGAAGAAGCAGATTCCCTGTGTGGTCTCCATGCTGACAAAAGAACTATATTTCAACTGACCGCCCACTTGTACTGTATGACAGACTTACTGACCAGACTGACTTGACAGATTGTTTTACGTTGTGACTAAGCGGTCAAAGCATTCAGGGATGATTCAGGCCCGGCAGGACACTGCACATTTAGAGCACAGATGACATTTTGCATGTGTAGTTGGGCCTGTGATGACACAAATTACAGTGGCACTCTGCGTTCATGTGTTGATGGTGAAACCTCTTCTTCAGGTTCCTTCTCTTCAGAAAAATGGCGTCACATTTGATCTGATCTTTGTCGACAGGCGTTGTAAAATATACATGTTGTTCTACCAACCCATGAAATTTGCTGCCAGTTTTTGTGGGTTTGGGGACTCATATCTGAATATGTGTCTCTCCATTTTCCAGCAGCTGCTAGATATTTTGAAAGAGACTTAGTCTGGTGGACTTAGGCAAGAAAAGAGGGGTAAGAAGCATAAAGTCAGATCTATAGTAGGTCTACTGCTGTCTCTTCAAAATTTCTATTTATATTATTTACAATTTAATGATAGTTTAACAGCTAAGAGATGAACCTGTTTTAGATCTCCCTGGATCACATTAGAAGATTGTCATTAGCCTGGTACACCAGCCTGACCAATGCCATGTATGAGATACACGGCAAGTCAGTCTGGGTTCCTTAATGCAAGACGAGAGGAGGGACTAACAGGAACTGAACTGGAGACAACCAATCAGAGAAACACAGAGGTGACGCAAACGTCTTTTTTGTAAGAGGAAAGCCCTCAGAGCAGCAAGTTGTTGTGATATTAAGGACATTTGCAGCTCATTTAAGACATCAGAAAGGGCATCGTAATATAGTTGCTCCTCTGTGGCTGCCATTCTGACTGTTTATGGTTAGACAAATGAGTCGCCGAAAAAGACGTGTTGTAAAGTCCTGCTTCCCGCGCTGTGATTAGTCCGGTCAATTTCTTACCGGAGTGGAAATCACTTCCCAATGGAGGGAGCCCAGATTGACTTGCTGTGTATTTTATACATGGCGTTAGTCAGGCTGGTGTACCAGGCTAGCTTGTCATAGTCAAGGCAGTACATGTGATAGAAGAGAAGCAAAATACATAAGAATATTGATTTTTAATGAAAGATCAAGTAGAACAGTTTCAAGGACCAGAAACATGGAGGGCTCATCTATCAACATTTGGAGTAATGAAAGAGAATAAGCGAGAGCTTTTGCACTGTACTTATAGCTGAAGGATTATATGTCTCAGTAGAAATGAACACAAATAATTAGCAGATTAAATGATAGATCTTTTAGATGTGTTTTTTTTCCCCAAGAAACAAATGGACAAAAAACAAAAGCAAAAAATAACTAAACAACACAGTCCAAATGGGAACCCCCCAACTCTAATGATCATATTCTTGATACTTTCCTGGAGGGTTTCCACCTTAACACACAGCCGTCTACTTTTTGGCTCATGATCAAACGAGGTGTGAGGTGGAGAGGCTCTACTTTACCAGAACCTGTCTAGTGAATGCATAATGTGCACTATTGCATTGGAAAATGATTAGGAAATCATATGAGAGTAACCTTTGAAAAAGCTATGATGAATTTATATTGTCATTTAGATTTTTCCCATGTCCTTGAGCAACTGAAATTAAGGAATGAGTCAGCTGTGATCACACTTCATATGTACCGAATGGTTAACAAAGGGATAAGCATCTGGAAAATGGGTCGGAGCATTTTCAGCTATCTGTGTTTCAGCTGTTAGGTGTAAAAACAAAAAGAAAAAGAAAGAAAGAAAAGAAAAAAAAAAAGACAACACTCCTCCAAGTAGAAAATGACTCAGCACAATGCCAAAGGCTCAGCGTCTCAGCGTCTCAGCTTTCCTAGCAAGTTAAAGTTGGTAGTAGCATCATGGCATCCTCAGGATCTTTAATGTCCCATCAAATGGGTAAATGTCATGTTAAATAATCTCATATACGTAGTGGCAAGGAAAGCGTGATCTTTTGCTGTGTAGTGATTTGTTCTATGAGACTTTGAGTCAAGCACATTGCAAAGATCATGTGCAGTTCTGCTGGGATTCCCAGCGTGATGCTGAAGTGTTCACTTGCATGTCCAAGAACAAATAAGTGAACTTCATGTCATTGCATATGGTCAAAACTGTGCACTTATTTATTACCCAGGGTCCAAGTTTTCAGTTCAATGAATTTCCTTTTTTTTTTTTTTGTAAGGCATTCTAGTTTAATAGCATGGCTAAATTATTAAACACACACAACTTCAGAATGTCTAAGGTTACAAGGAAAAGATAGGAAATATCATTGTGTAAAACTGAACTGGGGCCCAAAGCACAAATGCAGCATCATTTCACTGTATATTAGTGTTGTACATTGTCTTCATTTACATTACACTGTAGTTAACAGGTGCCAAGCAGTGTGTTGCTATTTTTAATTTAAAAATTGAATTTTGCTGTAAGACCATTTAAAAGCCCAAATCATCAAAAATGTATTTCTATATTATTTTTAAGCACGTAGTGCACTTTGACAAGTTTTTAAACCCAATATTTGCCTAACTTGATAAATTGATGCTATTATTGAGTTGTATGGTAAAATCTAAACACAATTTTTTTATATATAAATAGAAGCATAAACATTTGCTGACTGTTATTACAACTTAGATGAAGTTTGTTTTTGCAGATATAGTGTTTTATTGTTCCAAAGTCTGTTCATCACAGAGGCAGCTATTACTGGCAGTGACAAGTCTGACTTACACAATCCACATGTCCACAATATGCACTCTCACTGTTCCTGCAATGTTTTTTCATTATTCACATGGTTGCATGTGTCAGTACTTGGGAGGGGAAATAATCCTCAATATCTTTATTATTTTGCTTTCCCCTTTTTATGGTTTGTATTTTTATCAGTCATTTTAATTCCATTTGAAAACATTTACTCGATAGATGCCAGGTGTGTGATCGGTACTGGCACCCCCAGTTCTTGTCTAATGCAGCCACGACTCTTGAATCCTCTCGACACGTGGATCTCTGATCAGTGATGTGGTGCCCGACCTGTGCTGAAAGAAATGTTTGCTCCACTTGTTTTGGAATTGAATTGAAGGAGGGAAAAACCTTTTTAAAGATAAAAAATTTTAATGCTTTCCGGTGTTAAATGCTGTTGTCCTCAGGAAGATATTAGGAAAGATTTTGGAAAATGCCTGAATTTTATAGAAATTATAATCTGGCCCATTTTTTAAAAGAAATATTTGGGGCAATTAATTGTTTAAATAACTGCAAATAAACGAATGCCTATGTAAACATTTTCCTGTATTAAACTTGAAGAATTTATTAAAAGAAGTGTGTGTTGTTTTTCTTAAACATGTGTAAAAAGACTAAAGCAGTTTAACACAACAGGATACGTGGACAGTCAATTCAGATAAATAAGCTAAAAAGAAAACTCACTCTTCTGTCAGGAATTGCTGCTTTATATAGTAAATAAAGCTTTCAGCTTTCTATTCACATTTAATTAACCTGAAATTATTTCATTTTGATATTATGAGCAACAAATCCTACAAAGCAGAAAACAGTCTAATTCACAAATATCATTTCTATTTGCAAATGTCTATTTCCATTCCAGCTGCTATGAAAGTATCACACATACAACTGCTGCATTACCAATGCACCAGTGATGCCAGTTAAAAGATGCAAACATGCTTGCTTAACCTGTACTAAACAAAAATTCAGAACCATAGATCTTAGCTGTTTCATTAAAATGTAGTTTTTAAAACTAAACATTTCTGGCCTTTATGAGCTTTTTTTTAATCATTATTATTATTATTATTATTATTATTATTAATTTGTCCACTTCAGGGGCAGGCAAGTTCAGAGAGCAGCAGTCATGCAAGTTTATTTAGATTTCCCTGCATCAACACACCTGATTCAAATGAATGAATGACTGATCAGAACTTTTTACAATGATAAACAATAAGCAGTTGGATTCATTTAATTTGAATCAGGTGTGTTGATGTAGGGAAACATCAAAAACCTGCAGGGCTGAACTTTTCGGTCAACTTGAGTCAGTGTTAAAGAGTCTTTATTATAAAAATTGAGTTTTGAATTCAACTTTTTGAAGAGCATTCTGCATGTAGAGAAGTAACATCAAAAAGAGATATTTTTCCCTAAAGTTTTTTTTTTTGTTGTTTTTTTTAAAAACTGCACTCTATAAAACTATTTCCTGAGCTGCCTAAAACATTATTTGTAATCTTGGCTTTTTCTTCTTGATGACATCACCAAATATATATTATCATACTGTATTTCTTGCCAAGAGATATTCTTATTTATTTATTTATTTATTTATTTTGGCACAGTTCATAAAAAAGTGTGAGCAATTGTTTTTCTTTTCAGTATTTTGAAACAGTCATCTGATCAGTCAGAGCAGTTTTGGCTGGGGTCCTTCAAGCAGAGGGTAACAAGTTAGTCATCAGCGAAAGGCATTGTGAGAAAAAAATTAAGTACTTAAACCTGTTTTCATGAAAGTATGAACCTTTAAATGAACTAAATTTGCTCTTTAACCCATGAAGACTGAAGCATTATCTCCTAAAAGATGTGTAAACAAACATTTTTTAATAGTGATGAATATAAGAGCAATAGCTATAGGACAAAAAGAGGCACACAAATGAGGTGCCAGGTGCTAATGTAAAAGTATAAGCGGTAAAAAGAAATTGACAGAAAATTCCACACACTGAAAGCTTCATTTCCACCAAGGCAGTGGTGGAAGTCACCAGTCACTCCCCAAGGTAACATTTCGAGTAAACTAGTTCTTTATCAGATGTCAGCTTCCTGCAATAAAGCAATCTTAATTTGAGCCCTGTGCAAGTCATCTTGGTTTAAAGTTACAATGATAAAAAAAAAACTAAGGTTTGAATTAGGTCCTTTTTATTTCAAAAATAGATTTTTTAAACTGTTTTCAAACTAGACTTGATATCTGTCATTTCAACACAGAATTTTCATTAATTTTCAGCATTTTCCTTTTAATCACCAGTTAACTTTAACAAAATAAAACACATACAGTAGGTGTGTGTTTACTCTGAATGAAAGCCTCAACGACTGGAAATAAACTACATGATCTGTAGATCCAAAATAGAGATGCTGTAAAAATTCCTTTCAAGCAAATTTAGACCAGCCTGACACGCACAGTATTCACAGCTCAGGCTGTGTCACAGGTTAAAAATGTTAGATGAAGCAGCTGATGTCGCAGCACATTCCTGACCACCTTTAATGCTCCGCCTCACAAAACAGGAGCCGATCGGCTGGCATCACAGATTTTAAGGGACTTCCAGTTTGTGCCTTCATTGTCATGACCAGGGCACAATGCCTGATGTAGAGCGTCGGTAAAGGTCCCAGCACAGAAACAGTGGAGGGGCGTCATAGTGTCAGCTCCTACAAAGCACACCAGACCCCCCGGGAAGCTGCACAGTACCCCAATTCGAGTGAATTGTCTTCCTGCCAGCAGGGGCAGCTCATGCTGAACACCACCGTGCCACGCTGTGTAATCTCCATTAAAATATTCCACACACCACGACTCTTTGCCTCGGCCCAGCCAGCAGTCCTCTTCACGGCCCTGGCGTGGGATACTCGGGTAGGTAAGCCCCAGTTCCCAGTAGGTCTTTCCACTCACCTCCACCTCCCAGTAGTGGCGGCCCTCGCTCAAGCCATCCCGACTGACAACGTTTAAGGTGTTGTCAAAGCGGGAGGGGCTCTCTGGGACATCCTGCCATGTATCTGTGTACGTGGCTGAGTCACCTTGAGGGGAGATGATCAGCTTGGGGTGCGCAGTGTCAGCATCAAGAACAACATCTGAAGCATCTGTGGGAAACAAAACAAATGCCAGTACAGATAGTCTTTGATGTTTTTCCACAAGTTCACGCTCATCATACTCATCCTCCTGTGTCCTGAGCCCATTTACAGAATCTACCTGCCCGTCTGGGGGAACTCACAGCTCTGAAACAGCTTCTTGGTGACAGGGACCTGGGATCTGATGAACAGCAGCAGGTTGATGGTAAGACACAGCAGCTGGTCATTCTTGAAATCATCCACCTGAATCAGGTCAGGGTCAGTCAGTTTAAGAGTCTCAGAGATCCTGATTTAGACAGTTAGAGATTCAGTTTAGTTAGACTTTGAAGAAGGAAACGATCCGATTTTAAGTTTATGTTTCAAGTATGAGAACTTTTCATGAGAATGCTGGTAAAAAGAAAAAAGACTTCCAGGTTGTATTAAGAATCTGGGTCATGGCACTGAGGAATGAATTGTTTTGCTTGGCAAAAAGTATTGCAATCATTTTCCGTAACTGAGATCAGACTACCAGTAAATAACAGATCTAGGTACTCTCCCCCTGGTATTTCCTACCTATCAAAGAGGGATTAAAAAAAAAAATCTTTGGTATGTTTGGTAACCTCTTATGCACCCTGGGCAGTTATTATATCATATGTAACAAATCTCTCACACTAAAGTGCTTTTGTTGTGAGTTGCTATTTTAAGAATCTTACCTTTTGTCTCTTTCTGAATTTTGCTGTAAAAAACAAACAACAAAACGTCACAAAGTGCTAGAGATGGTTATACCAAAGAGACAATTAGAACAAGCTTTTTGTTTACCTGAATGTCAGGTTCCTGTGTTTTCACCTCAGCACTGATGGTTCCCAGTTCCTGATCCAGTTCCTGTGTGAGGTGGTAGCAGTCCTCTATCTTCTCCTCCACCAGCTTCTCTGCTGCCTCGTGCTCCGTGTCCAGTTGGGTCAGTGTGATCCGAAGGTCCTCGTCCAGCACTCGTTTCATGTCCTCATACTTCTTCTTGATCTTCTCTTTCGTTGTGTCCGTCTTTTTCTGAGTTTTAAGGACCACAAAAGGTGAGAATGCGAGTTGTAACGTTTGAACAGATTAATAGTTGAGGAACAGAATAAGTTATGGCAACAGTAAGACCTTTATTATTTCTAAGAGCAAAACTAAGCAATGATAACTGACTCTTGTTTGGCAAAAAGAAGTTTCTTCCATTCAAAAGTATACAGTAATACTGCAAAATAATACAATAAACTGCAGGAAACAAACAAACAAAAAAAATAGAATAGAATAGATTAAAAACAGCAAATATTTACACCTAAAAAGCTGGGATGTATCTTAAAAGACGAATAGCAAACTCAGATTAATTTGTCTTTTGCAAGACCATGCAATAAATTTACCAATTGTTTAATCTCTAGCACAGCTTGTCAGGCAGGCCCACGAGCAATAAGATTTATCTATGCAGCAGCACACAATGAAATAAACAAAACAAGCTCTTTTCTTATGCTTTGCTGATGAAACTGCATTACAGATGGTCAGCTGGGATGATTACAAAGGCAAAGAAAAAAAACTGAGTTATACAAAAGTGTATTTCAGAATTCATAAGTTATTTAACCTTCAAGTGACTGTGCACGAGAACACATGCTCTTCTTTCAACATATTGGCAAAAAGAGGAGCTGCAAGTAAAGTCAGAAAAAAATTTAAAAGATAAAGCTATTATCTTCATGTCAGGCTTTGTGATTTTGGAATATGACAGCAGACTTTGGGCATGTTTCCAGTGTTCACAGACAAAAACGGCGATAGAAAAACAAAGACTGTTTTTCTTTTTTTCTTAAATCTAATATACTAAAGCTAGAGCTCTTTTCACTAACATTTATTAAAGCAAACTCTTGATTATAGTTAAAGTTTGCATGCACTCCCAGCATTTATAATTTTCCAAGTGTTTATTATTAATTTGCAGGCAAACAATGAGATGAATCACAAATCAGATGCAGATGTCGGCAAGTTTTTTGTGTCGCCCTGCGTTGTGACTGACATCTAACAGCACAATAGACTTACTGTTAATTCCACTTGTTTGGCTGCCAGTTTCTTCATCCTGTAGGTGATGGCATCTCTTTGTTTCTGCAGATGCTGCTGATATTTGAGCAGCATTTCCTTTTAAACACCCACAAGCAGACAAACATGAAGAAAATATAAGAAAGAGCTCAAGACATGCAGGCAAAAAGAAAAGTTAGAGCAATGAGTTAACTTTTTTTTTTCTCTCATTTGAGCCTCTTGTTTAAGAGTAACCAGATTGGAAATGCTTACGCCTTTTATGGCCTTTCCACCAACCTCACTATACATTTTCTTTCCAGAAGTGCAGATAAGACTCCTCTCACAAGTGGCTGTAGACCCGCAAGAGCTTTTATAAGCCTGCCACTGAGGTGAAGGTTTTGTTGTGAGGGAGGGGGAGAACAGGGTGAATATCTGCCACACACTCACTGTCCAGGTGCTGCTGCCAGCATGTGTCTGCGTTTATTGAGGAGACCATGAATCTAAACTTTGAAGACAAGAAGGAACAAGACTGCATACGGACAAGGACAAACAGATGGGGAAATTGTCAGACTTGCAGAAAAGTGATTCCATGTCCTACTAAACACGAAGCCCACAAGAGCTCTGTTAATATTAGCTTGACACTGACCTCAATGTATGTGACCTACATGCACACGTGAAGGAGCATTGGAAGTTTTTGAGACACGGATGGTGCTTTGTGGGTCATGAATAATCTAAACACACTTTTTTTTTTTCTCTCTTTTTTTTAGAGATATAACAAGCATGCATATGAATATCCTCACCCTGTGAGAAATAAATCAGTCCTGAGGATTCCTTTTTAAAAATACTTGCCATGACCCACGTTTTACATACGCAACTGGCCCGTGCACAGAGACATCAGATGCTCCCTGAATGACGTCAAATTTCAGTCATACTAACGTCATGGCACATACACAGAATGCCCCTCAAATGTGGCAGTTCAGAGTCTGACTGATCCATCTCCTCCTCCTGGCATATTGCATATTTGTAATCAAAGGGCATGGAAGCAATGGTACAGCACAGCTGGGTCCCATAGCTCCATCCGAGTCCCTCAATGGCTTCAATTACAGTGACTGACAGGTCATTTTGCAAGATAATTCATTAATCAGTGAAGGTCCAAACAGTTGCTATGGAGAAATTCACATATAATTTTAGAGCATTTCATTTCACTCAGCCCATACCAGATGATTTTACTCTTCCACAGTTGTACCATCATGCATCGGAACTTCACTCAATCATAAAAGGCATTATTTACATCTGTAAATGTTTTAGATAACAGCTTTCTGGGTAATTCTGAAGACAGTTTATGTTAATCATTAAAAGAAATTAACATATAAATTCCCCAGTGTTAAAAATTCCTTCTTTTTTCCTTACAAATCTTTTGAATGTTGAATTTAAAGATAACTTCTTGTCACATACTGCAGGTTGCATTAATGCTTCTTTGTTGTTTTTTTCTAAGATGCTGTGGAAAACCAAGAATGGTGCATCTGGCGTGCACTTGGATATACAGCGATCCATTTTCTCTGTTTAGATGTCCAAAGCAGAGTATTTTTCCAGGGGAAACACAGATCTTAAATTCCCTCCAGGCATTCTACAGGTTAACAACATAGCAGGTAGACCTGAAAAAAAAAAAACTTGAATAATGGAACTGGAAAGTCCAGTTTTGTGCTCTTGCCTCTGTTTTCAGATACAGAATAACATCCAGCTTCCTCCTGCAGCCACTTGTGTTATAAACACCAAAGTGAGAAGGATCTCTAAAATCTGCTGCACAGGTAATAATGTAGTTATTTTTTTATACATGAGATTTGTTTTCTGAATATTTAACCTGTGATGTGACAATATTGATTATGACCACACCAGTAAATGGCGATGGCTTGCATTTTAATGCTGTTTTTGAGTTGATACTTACTGTTTACTCATTAATCAATGCATTTATTTCTTTATGGGCTTATTATTAGATATATATTTAATATGTATGAGCAGAATCTTTCTGTAAAAATTCAAGAATACTTTCTCATGAATGAACATCTGCATCTCAACGTGGCTTTTGTTTGTGAGCTCTTCTTTATGCTTTGCTACCACAGATGAATGAGATGAATGAGGCTATTTTTAACTGTTACATTGCCCTCTTTAAAGGTGAACTATTTTCATGCTGTTTAGAAGTGACAGACAGTGATTTGCTCCTATGTTATTTTTGCTTAGGTGTGGTGTCACAATGAGCAAAAGCCAGAAAAGCTCGGGTATCGTATGATGCTGATTATTTAATTCACGTTGTTCTAAGAATTGTTTTAGCTCTCTTTTACAGCCAATCTCACCAAGACACATGTATTCATTTGATTCAGTTTTATAAATTGCATGTTCACACAATAGTTGTTAATGATGTGTCTTGTTATAACAAAGTTCCTGCATCAGTTCATAGTGGCCTTCAGTATAGTCTCCTACGTCATGCATTTGTTAATTACTTTAAAGCGGCATCAGGAAGCAAATTTTTGTAAATAAGGACAATGAGTAAGCGATCGCTGAACAATCAGCTTTTCTTTTGTCCTGCAGGAACTGCTGTGTTCTACAAGCCACCTACAGCTGCAACAGAGATTAGATCTGGATACTTGTTTAAATCTCCTCCCCAAAAACGTCTGAAGACAGAGGTGACACTCTAAAAAGCTGCAATACATTGCAATACAATACATTGTTCTTTTCTTTTGTTTTCATTATTGCTAGCCTTTATCTGTTTAATTATGTGTCACCTGCAGAAATCATGGAAGAAACGATATTTTGTCCTCTACAAAATCAATGAGCATGAATATCAGTTCAAGTACTTCAGGAGTCCAGACGTCACTGACAGTCCACTTGGAGGCATAGATTTGTCTCAGTATGTTCTCTCACTGCACATATAAGGAAAAAGAATTGCTCTGTTTCTCTTTCAATAATACAGCTGTTCTTATTTGCCTTTAAAAAAAATCATCCTTCAGAATCTCACTGTTATATGGGAACCCTCAACATCACCATAGATGGGGATGGGTGCAGAAGAGCCTCAGGTGTTCCCCATCTTGCGTGCTTTATATCAGGGCTGCAGACAGGGACTACTTCCTTGTTGCACAGACCAGGTGAGACAGTTTTTACAGTTTTCATTCATTTGTAAGATCATTCCTTAAAAAACAAAACTTTCCTCTTGTATTTTAAACAGAAGCTTTGATAATTGTGCAATAACATCTTCATTAAAGCCTCTTATCAAAATTCTAAAATTATATGGTTAAAGTAGTTGTTTTTTTTAAACTTGATCATTTACCATTTTAACCTTATTTAATTCAATATCTGTGCGTAAATGCTGTAATTTGAAATCTTTTTCAAGCAGAAATTGGTGCGTATTCTTTCTGCTTTGCGCAGAAAACAGTCTCATTACATAAATGACCTCAATTTTAAAGTCCGTAACAGTCCAACCAAGATTTAGGCCCCAGCTGGGTGGACTATTCTTCCTCTGAAGGCCCTCAATGACATTTTCACAGCACCTCATAAAACACTTCCCCCTGCCCTCTCACCATTTACTATTTTGGGAGTTTGAACAATCAAACAGAAATTATGGCGCTCCTTTCCCCTTCAGTTACAATCTATCATCCCATAATGGCTTTGCTCACAGTAAATTGCTGCTAAATGTTACTATTTCCACTTTATATTTGATCTTGGTATTGGATTTTGAATTAAATGAAGAAGGTGTAATTTGTGGCATCTCAAAATGACCTTTTTAAGTACACTTTTTTTTTTTTTTAGTGCGGAGGTGGACGGCTGGTTCTCTGACCTGTTTGATGCCCTGGAAAACCGGCCGCATAAATTTCTCAGTTCAGAGGTACATTAAGATTTAATTTCTTCGTCATGAAGCATTTTGCAGGGACAATGCACGCTATTTCTACGTATTCGTCATGTCTGATTATTAACTGTGTCACTGCCATCAATAATGTGTATTTTACTGTCCTACTTTTGAAGGAATTGTCTAATGGGCAGACTACAGTTGAGGTAAATATGTGAAATCTATTTAATGTTTTCACCTATTTAACACAAATATTGTTCCCATTCTAGCTTGACATTTTGGAAGATTTTTTTTTTTTTCTAAAGTCGGTACCAGGCATATTAATTTACATTTTCATATAAATATGCAAGAATATAGCCAGTATCTGATTTCCATCTTTGGTTCAGGCAGATGGATGGATTTAAAAACAGTAAAATACAAAGACATCGAAAACATATAGCATGATATAGGGACAAAACATCACTTAAGACATGGACAACAGTACACATTTACACCCCCCAAAATTGTTTTTTTTTTTCCTTAAGAAAATGTTTCTGGTTAAAAATGTGTCTGTATATCTCAGATAATATGGGAACATTATTGGTGTGTTGTTAACCATTACCTATCTTTAAATGATGATTAATAATTTCCCTGACAGTCACCAGTAATTTATTCCAGGAATTTTTGCCTCTGAATGATGCAACCATTTTGCAGAATTTTGTTTTTCGTTTGGGAATAGTACAGTCTCCTTTAGATAATGCCCTGGTGATCCAGTGTTTTTGTTTCTGTGTACAGCACTTTGATCAACTGAAGTTGTTTTTAAACATACTTTATTGATAAATTTGACTTGACGTGACTTACTGTTTTTCTTATGAATATAGGTGCTTAATGGTGGAAGTGCAAGTCCACAAAGTATTAGTACTTTCATTTAAGTATCGTTATAGTGTGGATGTGGTTACCTGGCTTTCATTGCTTCGTGAAAACACTGGAAACCCCCCAACTATAAAGATCAACAATTAACATATATCTTGCTTGTTAAATCATTAACATAAAAAAAAGTCTTATATCTGTCAACCTTGGTTAGGTAGATGTACAAGGCAACAAAGCTGCAAGGAGTGGCTCCAGGCTGTAAATAAACAATTTGCCATTTAACAGTCAGACAAGTTGTTTTTACCTGTTTCCAGTTATTGTGCTATGCGGACCTTCTTTCTTTTATTGACTTAAAATCCCGAAACTCTTGCTGTATGTCTTGCCCCATTCTTCCAGCACTTAAGGCTTGGTCAAAATTCCCCATGTGTCCATGGAAACTCTAACAGCGTAAAAACCCAGGAAGTCTTATTGGTGACTCATTATCTGATCTTGAACTGATTTTTTTTTTGTAAAGTAGTTTTGTCCTCCTGTATGATCAGATTATTTCAAACCCTTTTATGCGGAAGAGGAATTCTGCCCTTGAGTTTGAAAAGGTTGGTCAACTAAAGAAATCAGCTGTTCTGTTCTTAAATGCACGCATCTTTTCAGCCTGATGCTATGAAATCAAGACAGCATAAATCACATTGTTCCTTTGGGTTAATTATTCCCTCTTTGTTAAGTAGATTCCTTTCCATGTTCATGAAACAACAGATGGCCACAAATTTAGGAAAAAACAGTTTTGTCTTAATTGGGAACTGGGCCACCACATGCTGCCCAACAGCTCCAATGTGAATCATCATTGATTCATTGGTGATGATGGTGGTGGCAGGGAGCACTAACTCAAAGGTCCAACATTTTCTTGAGGTGTTCTGTTGGGTGATCTGGGAGCATAATTTTCATACTCATCAAATCATGTATGATTTTTCTGGATGAGATAACTTTATTAGCACAGAGATGTTTAATTATGTGATCAAGATTATCTCTCAAAATTCCCCTGTACTTCTTCACAGGTACCCTCGCTTTCTACAGGAGAAATCGGCCCAATCCAGACCAACAGAAATCTTTTGCCACCTGTGTGTATACCTCCACTTTTGTCTTTATTTTTCCACTTTTCCTGACTTAAAGATCACAGAATCTTTAATAATGTTCTTCACATAATCAGTTCTAGCTGATTACTTTTGGTATGACAAAAAGTACAGGCACTGGGTCTGACTCAGGAACACTGATACAGATCTGGGCATGAAAAACTTCCTCCTTTTTCTGCCAGAAGTGGTGCACTAATAGTGCACTGCGGTGCCCAAACTTGGAGTGTGGAAACGTCCTTATTCCGGGCACTCATTAATGCTCTGAAATTGTTTCCCCGGGGCACACAGGCATTTCTCTGTGCGATTGAATTAGCAGACAAGTGGCTGACAAGTGGCTGGTAAGTGGCTGGCAGTCGGCTGAAAGGGGAACTTTTTCATGCCCAGATCTGTAGGGGTGGATTGAAAGCAAACATTTTAAAGGGACTGTGTCATTTATCTTCAAAGAAAAAAAACAATCATCAGTTAAATCTTCATGTTTTGATGTTTCAGCCTCTACAGAAGCACAGGTCCATGTCTGATCCATCCTCAAATGCTTTGGATAACGACACTGAAACAACGAAGGTGCAAGTCTTGACTGTTTTATTGAGATCAATGCCAGCTTTGGGTTTTTGAGCTTCTTTTTGACAGCTTGCTGTCCTGTCTTTTGATTGGCAAGAAGGATGAAGATAATTCTAAAAGACGTGCTTCTGAGCCCGTGCATCCAATCTATGACTATCCCAGATCTTACTTGAGACCAAATGTAAGTTATTCACTTGTCTTCTTGTGTTTTGTTGTTGTTGTGTTTGTTTGTTTGATTGTTTTTGGGGGGGTGGGGGGGTGGGGTATTACTTATCATCACTTATATTCTCTTTAAAATATCAAAAGTTATTTAGTGTTTAAGATGTTGTAAAGTTGAATTTCAAGTTTTAATCCCAAATTTGGAGTTGAACTAAAATTTTTCCATCTTTTTTCCCCATTTTTTTCTTTGGATGGAATGAAAAAGATTATGATAGATGAAGCAGCACGTACCAACAACACAGAGTCACTGTAAGTGTTGCTTTCTTTTGCAACAACAGCTGTAAATTAGCCTGCTGAATTTGATATGTGTGTTTTTCAGATATGAAACGATGAATGAAGTTAAAAGCACTGAATGTGTTTTTCAGCCTGAGTGAGTTTTAAATTTATTAAAGAAGCTGGAAAAAATAATCAGTAATAACCATATAGTAACTGTGATTATTACTGATTATCTTTCTAGTGACCATGAAGTTGCAGAGGTTAACTCTGGCAGCCTGTTAAGGTCTGTCACTCAGGCCTTTGACAAAATGAAGACACAGATTTCTCCTATGCCTGCATTTGCAGAGGAGACAGCTGCTGAAGACAGGTGCGTCTAAGATTAAACTTCTTCTTTTCTTTTGAGTCTATTTTTGACACTTCACTTTATCTTTGGTGACAGCGCACTTTGCTCTTTGTGTAATTCTTAGAGACATGTTTTGTCAGTGCAACCCACTCATCAGAGGTAACCATGACCTCTTTGGCTAAAATACCTAAAGTGAAAACAACAAGCTCTTGCTTTTGACAGCACGGAGCTGTTGACACTCGAGGACTAGTCAAGAATCTGAGAAAGTCATCACATCAGTGCTTGTTCTGTAGCTTGTGTGATATGATTAGATCTCTTTACAGAGTATTTACCATGACACTTTACACTACACTGATCATGTTTACTGATGACTTGTGTTACAGATTTTTATTAAATGCCTTGTATAAACTTAGTTTAACAGGCCAAAGGTAACTGATTAACATCTTCAACTTGTTTGCTGTGCTATGTTCAATTTGAGATTAATGGAGGCTGTTTTGTCTACATGCTGAAGAATGTTTTTGTATCTATCCAAAGATCATGTCTCACATGTTTTTTGTGAGGTTGTTTTTTTTAAATGAGCCTATAAGCAGGACATTTTTGTGACTATTACTGTCTTTTTTCATCCAAATCATTAATTAAAAGCATTTTTATTTACTGCTCCAAAGCTCAGATAAGGATTTACTTTTCATCAGATGTTCTGTTTAAAAAGGACAGCAAATTTAAGCCAATCACTGACCATCATGTCTGGCAATACATCTGTGTTAATCACTGTGCCACAGAGAATTAGTTATTGCTGCCTGCTGCTGTTTGTTTCATTGACATTGCTCTGATATCACACTGTGCCATAATTATTCATTTTACTCTGATAGCAGATTTCCAGCCAAACTACTGTTCTTCCACTCTTCTGTTCTGCGCCTGACATATGGGTCAATAGATTCCACTTTAAAATCCCTCTTAATTAGAAATCTGACAGTGCTTTGGTAGTTATATTTTTTTTCATTTTCTGCTCCCACGCTGCTTTTTGTACTTACCGTAAAGATCTTACGACATCTGATCCCTTGTTTACATGTTTGTTTGTTTCTTGGCACTCATGAGGCTCCTGATTCATCAATCATCTATTTCTTCTGCCCTTGTTTTTGATATTCTCTGCTACAATGTCAAATGCGACAACTGTCTGTCAGGATGCCAAAACCTTTTGAAATAAGTTTGCTTTTAACTTGTGAGTTACTTTCATACCAACACATGCATGTCGTACTTGTATAAGATCGAAATTCTTTCTCCTTGGCTCATGATGTTTTGGCATCTTTGTGGTTGTTTTCTTTCTGTCTCTTCAAGTTGTCTCATGCTCTCATGTAAGACATTGACCAAGAGTTCGATGCAAGTAGGACATGTAGCACAAACTGGCATTATTATCAGTTTTCTAATTTTTTGGTTGTACAGAGAAGATAAACGCCAGTCTTCAGATTTCAGCAGCAGCTCCAGTGGCGCCATTTCTCCTGTAGAGATTCTGGAAAAGCGAATGTCCATTGAGAGGTGAGATTCTCCACAAAAACTCCCCAAATCAGCATAAAAAAACACAACTGTGTGTGCTTGTTTGAAATACATGAATTGATTGCACCAGAAATTAGGAGATTTTGTGGGAAGCAGAATGAGAGTGAAGCATGAGCATCCTCTCTGCAGCACTGTTTGAGCTATTAACAATGATTAAACCAGACTTTGATAAATAATTGTTACAGAAAATGAAAAACAAAAGACATTATCATGCTTAGAGTGACTCAGCTTGACAACATTACCAGGAGGGAATGCTGGGATGTTGCTGGACTGGTTCGAGTAGTTTCCAGAAGTTCCTGCTTGCAAACAGTGGGACTATTATAGCTAACTAAAAATAGCTAAAACTCCAGCATCAAACATAAAGAGCTCAGACAGCTTTGATACTAAACTTTAAATGAGTTGCACAAAAGTTAGAAGTCCTTATCTGTGCAGACACACATGGCACAATTATGGGGGATAGAGACTGTAATTCCCATAAATTTCTGTTCTTTCTTGCTACTTTAGTGCCTGTTAACCACATGCTGAGAAAAAAATAGAAGCATAACCCTTTATTTGATCTCACTGCTAGCTTTTATGACAGAAGAAAATCCAAAAATCACATAGAACTACATTGTTTTTATTGGCAGTACAATAAAGTTGAATTATACCAGTGTACAAAAGAAAATGTACTGAAAGGCAGCTGTATTTCCCTGCCTTTGAAATCAACATCACAAAATAAAGCTTTTGATGTTTCCTATTTTCGTCTAAAGTGGCGACCACTTCACCCCAGAAGAAAGAGAATTCGAGGTGAAACCAGCAGATTTGAAAAAACACCTCAAACTAACAGAAGTGGAAGGAAGGCCAAGGTATGTCTGTGTAATCATGAAGCATTAGTCTGAAAAGTCATCTTTGTTACATCACTGACTCCCAGATATAAAAAAGGCTTATCTAAAGGGAAATGTGGACAAATGCAATAGAAATGTTTCTGAATGAATCCTTATTCATGAAAACACTGAACCCACAGATCTGTGCAACACTAAGTGCAGGTTTAATTTAAGCCAATAAAACACTGATTTACATGATTTGAAACGCAGTTCACGTCAAGCAAAGCTAGCCACCATGCTGCATGTCCTTATTTCTTTTATTTCTTTTTTTACAGTAAAGAGAAGTTCTGCTGCTTCATCATTCACATAAGGTGGATGACAGAGTTCATTCTGATGTATTTTGCAGAGATTTAGTGTTTATGCTGGGATTAGTAATGAACACCAGGGGTAAATGAATTCATATGAACCAATATAACATGCCAATGCCTATTTGATGAGGAAAAATATGCAGTTTAGAGATTTCACATGAATGTATCTAAAAGGAAATTAGGCTTCTTTAAGTTGTGTGTTGGTAGAGTTTCCAGTTTTGCAAATTCAGCTCCAACTGTTACTTACTGAAGCGCTGGTGGATTTGAGTACCCTTTCAGTTACTCATGCCTCTAACATTTTTATTCCACATCATATTCATACTCTTTGTGTTTATAGCAAAGAAAATATGCAACATTTTTTATCTTAACAAACCAGATCAGACTGTAAGTAGAGTCCAGAGTCAAAAGCTAAATGACTGCTTTGTCTTGAGGGAACTTCAGTTTATCATTTCTCAGTATAGGCGTGGTAAAATCTCCAGGTTCTGCAATGTTTGTGAATGTGATAACAAATCTGTATGAGTGCATAAAAAAGTCAGGGGTCGTATCTCCTAAAGAAGCACAAACAAATCGAGCATAATATGCAAAAAAGCTTCAGAGTGTATCTTAAAACAAGAACGTGTGTTTGCGTATGTGTGTAACAGTGTGTCTGGGTGGACGGGCCAGCCGCAGACAGTCTGCCTGTTCCACAAAGGAGACCAGATCTTGGCAATTAACGACTTGCACACCGGCAGCGTGGAGGAATTCAACACGTTCATCAGCAAGTCACTCAAGAATGAGGTAGATTCATTACTTGAACATACAACGTCTAGTCCATTTTATAGGTTAACAACTCCAGTTATTGTGCAGATTACAAACATGCAGGAAGGACAAGATTTCAGAAAAAATCATGGATAAACAAGATGTTTAAACAATACAATGACATTTGCAGTGGAGTTGTAGTATTTGAGTTTTACACACAGCATTAACCTTGCTATTAGTATGCATGCAGCCTATCTGAAAAACTAATCTGATTTTAGGTGAAACTGACCATCCTGCGTCTACCTGGATGTCAACCTTTTCATTTGCCAAACTGCCCCTGCAGTGACTGAAACACCTGCTGTACTTCGTCTGTATGTGTTTCTTTGACTCTGTGGTAGGCTTTTACCATGTACTGACCACTTTAAACAGCCAGCAGTATTTTCCAGGACTGTGGCCACTTTATTGACTTGTCACTCTGACAGCTTACATCCATTGGAAGTCTTGAACAGCTTAAAATGAAAGAGTTTTTACATTATATGTAAACAGATCAAATATTTGTTATTTACTGAGTGCTCGGTGTGTGACTTAGTCTGTTCGGTGTATATTGTGCAAACTAGATAAGATGTGAACTCTCCAGAGTTAAGTGGAAATGAAAAAGCAGATGCTTTAGTGAGATGTTTCCTCATACCAGCTGTTTGATGCTTTGTGTAAATTTGGTTTGATGTTGCAAGCTTCTCGACTATCAAGTAATATTTTACACTTAAAATGCACAAAAAACTCACTAAAGCCAATGGAAACCCCTGAAAGGAAAGTTTCCTATACTATCTAGTAGCTGAAGACATGAGTTCTATATCTAATAAGAAGTTTAAACTGAGGATAGCAGAAAATGGCAGTGATCAAAGCTGTGGCTTGGGGCAGGGTAAGCTGCCTGGCTGGAATGGTTGCCACAGTAAAATTGTGGTGAAACATCACCAGTGATAAGCCATCATAACCCAAACCTGTTTGGCTGGGTGTTGTTCCATCAAAAGAAGGGCACACTTTAACTTTTCTCATTTAAACTTTTGCTGCTTTTCTGATTGCACCTTACAAAAAAATCAATGGTACATAGATGAATTATGTAAGAAGAGGCCGATCATTTGCGTCATCCACCCCTCAGGGAGTAAAAATGCAGACAGGATAGTGTCGCGCCTTTGGCTGTGTCACCCTTTTCCAGTTCATTTGAAACAGAGAATGACTCATTCAGTCAGGCACTCTGCATGGTACAGTCCCAGTATAATGTGGGAACATCTGTTGTGCAATATATACTTTTTATTTTTTTATCATGTCTAAAGTTTAACTTGTAATTGCTAATATGTAATGACATTATCTGAAACTGTTAATATTCAGGTTTTCTTCCTGATGCATGTTAACTTTTCCAAAGTTATTATATTCATGAGTTCTGACAAAGACATTAAGGATACGTAATGCAACTGTGATATTCAAGCTGTGCTGTTGTACAAATTAGAGATGCACTGATCCGGATCGGATATCCGTTCTGATATTGACATATTAGCTGGATCGGATATTGGATGAATGAGGCCGATCCAGCATTCTGATCCAGTCATTTTTTTATTAATATCATAATAAAAGTACAGTTTGTTAATTAACAATAGGCTACATATAAATAGTACATTTACCTGTTAATTTGCTACCCTTTTTTTTTTTTTTAACAAGTCTAAACGTTTACGTCAAGCCTGATTCCTCTACTCACATGGCAAGGTCTACAGGTTCATTCATTCAACAGTGGCATCGGATCGGAATCGGGTATCGGACGATACACTCAGCACAGGTATCGGTATCGGATTGGATCTAAAAAAATAAAATGGATCGTTGCATCTGTAGTATAAATATTAATTAATGAACACATCCTTTGCCAAGGTGAAGAATATCTTTGTTGTGCTGGAACACTGAATCTGTACTTCATTTGTAAAATAAAGAATTAAATTGAAGAATGAAAATCTCATGGTTGGCAGCATTTTCTACATGTACAGAAATAAAACACTTCAATGCAATTGTGGCAAGGCCTGGGCGGGGTTTCAACCCTAGCCTCCCAAGTAAGAGTCATGTAGGAAACTTTCAGCCTATAGGTGGAGGGGGGGGGGGGGGGTAGGTTAAAAAATGCTGAGGAAAAAAGTAGATACACCACCACATGGGGCACGTGAGTGATTTTGTTTCAGTTTGAGCTAAATCTGGGGGGAAAAACCCTTTCCATTCCGTTTATTCCTAAAATCATTTTGAGATTTTAGGAATTATAAGATTACTAGTTTTATCACATACTTTGTCTTTCCTTGATGCTTTATTGTGGGTTTGTTTCATACAGCATGAAATATAGAAGCAAATTCATTTATTTCAAATGCATTTGAAAAGCATTTGTCAACATACTTACTGTATCAGGGTGAAAACTTGCAGATGAACAGGGGTTTTCAGTCTCTCCTAATCCCAATTCTTATTTTGAAAGAAAGAAAAAAAAAAAAAAAAACCTCGGGACCCCACAGCGACACCCATTTTCAATTAAAATACAGAATCGAACCTCTCTATTAGGTGTGCAAACATACACGTCTAATGTAATGGATTTCTCAATGGCCAAATATCAGATCTCTGTCAGCACTGCCTGTTTCATCATGCTCCTTTTCATGCCTGTTTCAATTTAAAAAGTTCAATAAACAACTCATTAAATCCACAAATGGCTTTCTGAGAAAATAGTGTGTCTGAGATGCACATTATCTGCCCAATATCGATACCAGCGGATATTGGCTTTAAACTGAAATCAGGATCACCCGATGTTGACCAGATATCGACCGACATAATTAACCAATATATATTAAACAGCCACCGTTTGGTGACAAATCCCCAGCATGTTTTTTTTTTTTTTTTTTTTTTTTTAACATGAGGCCACACCCACCATGCAACATGATGACATCTCTGGCAACTACTGGATGTGGAAGCATTTCTTCTAATTTTGTACAAGGAATAAATATTACATCATTTTCAGCTTTAATATCCATATCGGTTATCAGCTAAATGAGTTGCAGAATATTGGCATATCGGATTTCGGCCAAAAACTCAAAATCACACATTCCAAGTTCGCACAATAGGCATGAATTTTTTTTTTTTTGTGAGAATCATTTAAAAAAAAAAAAAAAAAAAAAAAAGGTCAAGATTTGTAATGAAATGTTTGAGAGATAACATGTCAAAACTTAGAAAATTTCCTTAAGCCCTCCTCTATTTAAAAAAAAAAAACAAAACAAAAAACAGAGGGGTTCAAAGGAGGAAGATCAAGCTGGGACTGAAAATCCTGATTTACAGAGAAACGACATTCAGAGAGCCACATCTGCAGAGACACTCCATGTCTCTGCAGTCTTGGAGATAAACACCTGAAGTAAACCCCTTGGGGGCGGGGGGGGGGGTGATACTGCCAGAAAAAAGGTTAGTGTTAAAAAAATGTTCATAAAATTTATTTTATAGAATAAAAAAACATTGATAAACATTTAAAAACAAATCACGGAAAGGTTTGCAATAAGAGCGTCATTTGCAGAATGCTGATGGTGTGATAAAAAGTGTGAGTGGTCATATAAGAAAACACATCCAGATAATTTCCAATGTACAACATGTCTGAACAGCTTCTAAACCGTAAACATGTTTTTGTAAAACAGCTCTTAAATGAGCCAGCTCTGCATTGAAAGTACAGTGAATACTTCTCTGCTTTCATGCATCATTTGGTCATTTTTATCCAACCACTTTACACAGCAATCACAGGCATAAAATAAGTAGTGTAACAACACTGATCCCAAAGGCGAGGTACTCAGGACCACCAAGCTGCAGAGGAGTTCTTAAAACCAGCTGCATTAAAAGTTACAGTCTAGTTTTAGTTTCCAAAAGCCACTCGCTGAAACATTTCTCCATAGCTTTCCTGCTCGCCCAGCTGCCAACGTTGACTGTAGGAATGATCTTGAGGGGCTTGAGCCACTGGACGAAGCGCTTCAGTTCCAGAAAGCTGCTGTGTTCACTGTATGGGATTCCTGCCATAGAAAAAGAAAGGCTGACATCATCCTTTATCCTATTTTGGCATCTAAAGATCCCTAAAGGGTTATTCCAAGTGTAGGATGTGATTATCTCAACTTTCTTTTCATAGACAAGTGCAGTAAGGAGAGAGGCCAGGAGTTCAAATCTAACTGAACAGGCTTTACATGCAGCTTCTGAATGTGTTATTTCTTATTTTTTTAAAAAAGGCATAAAACCAAAGTAAGACAAACAAAAAAGGGCCACATGCTGAAGGCCAGTTACAGGCAAACATTTTTTTTTTTGTTCCAACATTAAAAACAAAGAGGGCTTAGAACTGCTACAGACAACCGCTGCCTCTTGTTTATCCACACAGCTTGCTGAGAACTCTGTTCATCGATGTAGCCGAAATGAAACCCACTCACGTTTGCAGCCAGTTCTCCCACATGCAGAGAACAATATTAGTGGCAGTAGTAGCATATGGCAGAAGAGCAAGGAGGAGTTAAAAAGACATGGCTGAGAGAGGGAGAGCGCAAATCAACCTCCGCCTGAGTGACACGCAAACTGATGAGGAGGAAATTATATCCTAGTGTGTGTCGCAAGAGCCTCCAGCTGGTGGTTGGAGGTTACGAGCCAGATGGCTGATGCCGTTGATGGAACTATTCACAACATGAAATATGGGACTGGAAGAGAAAGTGGCTAAATCTGTGATTGAAAATCAAGTCACGGTGCATTTTGACTCTTGGGTTTCATAGAAGACTACAGCCTAACTGTGCTGTAAAAGGCCAGTGATACAACTCTCTGCATCTTGATTATGATTTCTATTATCTCATGGTCTTGTGTAACCCTCATTTGTTTACCAAAAGAGGGAGCTGTAGGCTTCATCCAAAAACACTTACTTTGATAAGGACAATTCTCCTTTTAATTTAGGTCTTAACTAGTCTTTGATGTTCTGTAAAATCAACAAAAATAAATCAAATGCTTTTAAACTTACAAAGTCTATGAATCCTTGTATGAAGTACATTTTTAAATCCTAATGTCTCAGAACTTTTAAAATCTGTCAAGAGATCCGTTTTTAAATACCGTAGATAGAGATGTTGCCACTGATCTCAGGCTGGATGTCTTCTACACAGTCCACCTGCTGGCTGAAGGTCCAGCCAGTGGGCTTGAAGGCCACCAGCTGATCATACTGTTGTGAAAAGCGAGCCAAGTAATCCTTCAGCTTCTAAGGAAAAACAACAAAAAAAAAGTGGTGAGTAAGAAAGGAAAACTCAAATCTCTTGAGATGCATTTAAAGTAACAAATATAGTAGCTCTATATGACAACACTGCTTAGAGGGGTTGTATACATAGCATATAAAAAACCTAAACTGATGCATTCATTTCCCTCAAACCAGCTTTGCCGTGCCTAATGATGGGCAAGGAAAACTCTGGAGTGCAACGGTTGATAAACAATATGAAGACTTAAAATATTTGCTGAGGACAGAATAGAACAGGAGTGATCTAAAGTTAAAGAAAAAAGAAGCACTGCACCCACTTTGAAGGAAAGCTGCATCATAGGCAGCACGTGGACCTGGGCTGCTTTCCAGTCGGTGGTTATTCGTTCCCTGACTTGCTCCGACTCCAGGCAGCACATGGTGTTGTACTTGTCTCTGGAGAGACACACTTTGGACCCCAAGACCTCGGCCAGCGCTGCAAATATAGCAGAACAATGGCTGTATGTTTAAAAAAAAAAAAAAAAAAGTTTAAAGTATACATGAACTCGACAGATTAATATACGCTACAGAATTAACTTTATATTACACTTCAGGCATTTTCTAATAGTCATGAGGTGAATAAGTTTTTCCACTTACTCTTTACATACAGTTTGCAACACTTTTTCCTCAACAGATCATGAACAGTGTGGGTTTTGAGTGTCTTGCTCAAGCACACCTCAACTGCCCCACCACCTCACAAAAATATAACAAAATCACCCAAATTTTCCATCTTTCTGTTCCCTGTCAGAGCCTACTGAGAAAAAGTGTTTTTAAAGATAAATTCTGATCCATTACAGTTCATATAACACTGTTTTTAAAGTGTTCCTTCATAAACTAAACCCTCATTTATACATGTGTAACTGAAGAGCAGGCTGCCTCCATGTGAGAACACTCTGCAGCTCTTTTCTCAAAAACAGACTAATCCACAAATCCTCCACTCTCATTTCAATGAAAATCTAATATCAGACAACCTTTCATTTTCAGGTGAATGCTGCTCCATTCCTGTATATACATGACATTGTTTTTTAAGTGCTCTTCTACACTAAAGCACAATAAAACCATTATTCATGGGCATTACCAGAGAGCAGGCTGTCGCCACATGAGGACAGAGTAGCTCTTTCATCAAACTCAGCTCAATCCACAAATTCTCTTCTCACATTTAAATAAAGATGCAATATCAGATAACCTTTCAAAGAGGAAAAGGTTACAAGAAAAAAGAAAAATCATATTCTTACCATTACTTTAATAATTTAGTTTTGCATCCAGCAGGAGCAGCTATCACAATTTGCAGGATAAATAAGTGAAAAACAGTGTAAAAAAAAACAAAAAACAAACCCCAATTCTTATGTTTATTCAAACTACCTTTTCTTTGACATTTAAAAATCAAAGTTATCCTTCATACTCCCAACAAATTTTGACAAGGTAAAATAACCAGTGTGTGCATGTGTGCTCCTCTCCAACTACATACCCAAAAACACCTTCTCTTTCCCCACGGAGTACGATCCACACACAACAAGTGTACGTGGGTTAAGCGTCACCGTCTCAAACGCTGTGCTGGCTGCAAAGCTGATGACCTCCTGCTGCCTGGGAAAGGTGTACTGAGGGCTGCAGTAGCTACAGACATCAGAGGTTCAAGTTGTGCACAGCACATTCATATTGCAGCATGTTCCAACACATTCTTGTTCAAAGAAAAATTAAAAAAATGAAAATTTGAGGTGCTTACGTGGTGTCTAAGTAGAGTGTTTGCACCCTGCAGCGGAGCAGCTGGGGGTAAGTCTCCATGGAGGGGTCGGCTCTGAAGTCACCAGTGTGGAGGACTGTCTGTCCATCAGGCAAGAAGAACAGAAGCATGGCAGCTCCTGGACAACTGAGAGAGCCAACATGAACAGGGACCAGAGATGAGGGTTACCGCTGATTACCTGAAGGAAAGACTTGATGCCTTGCCATAATTTTAAACTAAGTTTCAAAATCTGTCAACTTTATATTTTGATTCCTGCAGACAAACAGTATCATTTCTAACAAGTTTACTGAGCAGTACAGTAAAAACTACTTGTCTGTGGTGCATCTCTGCATCCTCTTCAACTGTAAACAGCATTAAACAGCCCATTCTGATCAATATATCAGCAGTGGGCCCAGTTTTGTCACAGTGAGACATTTACACCACACAGAAGGTCTGATCATTACTGAAGTAGCTCATTCCTGCTGATGTCATGGATGACTCACTGGTTGGCGTCCAGGAGGATGACCCTGACTCCTTCTACGGTGACCTCAGTGTTCATGGGGAGGATGTGGACATACTGCTCCGCCACCTTCAGTTTGCTCTTCACCAGGTTCCCTGTGATCTGACCAGAACACATACAAGGAAAAATGAAAAGAAAAAGAAGCTTGAGTAACTTTTTCTAGGCCTTAAAATAAAATAAATAAAACACCACACACACACACAACCAAGATAAAATTAGGTTTTTAATCTTAAAACAGTGCAATCCACCCCACCGTAGTCTAGAAATTTTACTTCCAGCATCAACTTTAAAATTTCCTCATTAATTTCATCAAACTTATCTGGGCTGTGACCCACCTAGGGCCCACGCTGAGTTTCTGTGACCTACCAACTAAACAAAACCCCAATGGAGTCCAAATAAGTCCTTGTATGTCCGTTTTTAGTTTTAATCCCTGGAAAACACAAGCTCCACTGTGATAAATCTGACCCATTTGATGGGACAACATATGGCACATTTAAGTTTTTTGGCACAAACATATTCTGATCTGACGATACAAAGAAAGTTGCTGGTTGCAAACTAAAGTTACATCCATGCTGCTTCTTTAAGTTTTATAAAGGAATATGTGATGCTGTACTTTATTCAATTTATGGCTTTGTTTGTAAAACACTTGTAGAGTAACAAAAGATAAAGACTGACTGAGACCCAGATAAACTACATTTCCTGTGTATCATGCATTTTTCAAAAAGCTCACAGAAGGCTTAATTTTTTTTATTTAACTCATTTCTTAATCATTGCAGCTATGGTAAATTGGCATTAATTTCTGGTAAACAATTTGTTGTATAACACTCCTTTTAAAAACTGTGGGATTCAGTTTTAACAGTAGACTCAAACTCATGGTAAAAATTAATAGCTGCTTCCTGTCTACGGAAAGAATGCCACCATCTTGGGCAGATTGATTAATACATTCTCCAGTACAGTAAAGTAAAAATCTTTTCAAATACAGTGATGTGCTACATCTCTCCTCAATGTGCAGCTCAAAGTACGCACAGTAAGAGTATGACCACTCAGTAAAATAAATGGCAGGAAACTGTGTTTAACCAGTAACTAAGTTAATTAGTCATAGGTAATTCAGATTGATCAAATGACTTACTCTGTTACAGTAGATTGGAAATCTGGAGTTCTTGGTCAACCCTCCATAATGGTCTGAGTGGAAGTGTGTTAAAAAGTAGGCAGTGATGCCTTCTACTTCTCCGTACCGAAAGGCATCTACGGTAAACTTTGTACCTGAGAAAAAAAAAAAAAAAAAAGAAAAGCTAAAACTTAAAAAACAAAAAATCTTACAAAAAAGGCTTAACCATTAAGTTTTCACAGAAAAACTAATTTACCTGGAATTTTCTTGTAGAATGGACAACGGGGCAACTCGACTTCTCCATCAGCATTGCTCCTGTTCCACCTTCTTCTCCATCCTCTGGTTCTACCTCTTCCTGCCTCTCCCTGACCACCCACTGAACTCGAGTCACTTACAGTTGCTGCGGCCTGTGACACAGCTCCAACTGTATCAGCTTTATTTTTTCTCTGCCTGTCCCTTCTTTGTCTTTTCTGTCCCGAGTTCTCACCGGCTGTTGGGATAGAGGAGGTGCCGAGGTTATTTGGTCCACTTTCCGGTTCCTTCTGTTTGAGTGGTTGAAGACCAAAAAACACCCCAATGTCCGTCTGTTTGAACCCAGAGACCTGGCCGGCTTTGTTCAGGCTCCTTTGAGGTGGCATGTTTTGAGATCTTGGTCCAGCTGAGTTCTGTGAGGAAAGCAGGTCAGGAGCTGTGCAAGGTTGCTGCTGTTGAATGCTGCTGTTGTTCAGGTTTCTGCCACACTGACCCTCTGAGCCGAGAAGAGTTTCTCTCAGGCGCTCTAAAACAACACTCTGTGGTGACTGGATGCTGCTACTGATTTTAATGTCTGATTTCCTGACAGCTTCTTTTCCATCAGAACAATCTGCTCTGTTTTCCCCAACTGCAGAGGCAGCCACTTCATTAGTAGGTGCTAATGAGGAAACTGAACGCAGCTGAGAGTTGAAGGGAGCCGGATCCTCTACTGGCAAATCACTGACTTCTAAATGATTTTCAGCAAATTCAGTGAGGAGCTCGTCTTCACTTGAAAAGCTGTCGTTGAACAGGATCATTGAGCCTTCATTTTCATTTACAGATGCATCATTATCAAAAAGCGCCTTTCTACACCCGTTACTGACTTCAGTCTCTGCAGGGAGCTCAGACAGAGGAGAGTAAGATATTGCTTCATCAGTTTCAGGGAAAGAATCATCTTTAGATAGATTTTCATGAACTTGATTTCCACTTTTTTCTTTAACAGGAGTGCCTAAAGATTCTGTTTTACTTTCTTGCGAGGCGCTGACTGGCTTTTGGCCTTTAGTAGAGGACAACCAGCCTTTCTTTTTCTTGAAATCCTCTGGCCCAGGAGAACGCAGAAGCAGAAGGCCATTTGTAAGCTTTGATGGAGGTGTTCCAGTTTGAAGTTGGTGAGGAGAGCTAGTATGACTAGATGAAGCAGAGATACTGTGAGTACTATCCTGAGAGGTCTCTAAAATACAGCTGTCATACTTTGTCAGTCTTGGGAGACAGCTTGAAACGGGTTCCCTGGTTTTCTCTGCCTGCTGGGACAGACTGAGGATGGATGTGTTTCCATTTGCTCGACTGTGAGCGAGAAGTGTGTGGTTGAACTTCTTGTAATGGTTTGGGATAGTGGAGGAGCACAGAAGACCATCTGGACATTCTGCACAAAGAGAAGAAGAAGAATTAGCCCACCTAGATAAGCAAGCGCACTGCATATTTTGGAAGCAGAATAGTATAATTTGCACCAGTTGAAATAAAGGCAGTGAATTGTCCCGATGTTTGATAATGGATGAATAAAGTCCTTTAAAGGACAAATATCTCCCAGAGAGAAAGCATGTAAGGCTATGCAATGTTATTATTGCACATTATCACCCCCACACAGCTATTCCTGAAACTGTACCACCATTTTATGCCATAAGATTACACTGTTGCTTACTTTAGTGTTTTTGTCTCTACTGAACTATCAGTTATTCTGAAAATCATGTCTAGCAAGTCCATCTACAGAAACTCATCAGTTTATATGGAACAGTGACAATTACATTTCTTTGGAGTAACAAGGAGTCAGCTTTTATGCATGTGTATACCTTTGCATTTGTCCCTGGAAGCGTCCAGACATTCTGCAACATGCCATCTTTGGGACTGTACAACCAAAAGGAAGAATGGCATCTGACAGATGGGACAGTGATCTTCGCGCCCTGGTCCTTCAGCAGCATGACTCTCGGTCTGCACTGTCTCTACAGGAGAAGATTGCTTTGGGGGAAATTCGTGAGCTTCCAAACAGCTATTCTTGTCTGCATGGTCGGATGCAGCATCTCCACTTCCAGCTGACCGTGTTTTCTCATTCTTGCGGTGGGACTTGACTGAGATGGAAGTGTCTTTCTTGGAGTTTTTTCTGGAAGTACATCTTTTAGTCACAGATGAGTCATTTCTCTTTCTTTTCTTCTCCAGAGGTTTATATTCCCAAATGTCATTTTCAGAGTCGTCGGTGTGTGACATTTGAAGTACCAGCAAACGTATAGCACCAAAGGTTATCTAAAGCCCTCGTTATTACACAAGTACTGATGTTTGGTAACATTCCGCGGGGAAGACAAATGCTATACATATAATTGGTATTAGATTCCTGGATATCTTGTGTAAACTTGTTGCAGCAAAGTTGTTTCTTAAAATTAATAATTGTGATATAATACAATGTATAACACGCATACCTTTTGATCTCGTACTAGCAACACAGCAACAATTACCGCCACAGTACAGCGATGAACGTAGTAAAGACAACTATGTAACACAAGTCACACTTTCTACATGTTCTGTGATATTTAAATGATCAAATATTTAGGTTATAAATACTCGAAAAAATCCAGTTGTTTTATTAATCTTATCTTATCAATATTTTTGATAAACTCAGTTGATTTCTTTTATTTTAAACGTATAAAAAGCAGTATTACGAATCTGTGTTATTAGTTTACTATCCTCTGCTGTGATTGGTTGTTTCCATACATGGTTGTGATTGGTTGTCTCGCTGTCAGGCAACTGATGACGCTTTGGTTGAAGGTAGCAGTTGTTGCAAACATGGCGTCCCAATGTAGCCTCTCTACACTATTTCCTATCCAAAGTCAGCTCGATTGTGCTCTAGATGACGCTACTACACAACAAGAAAAAGAACATCTTGTCTACCAGTATTTGAAAAAGTTAGACGAGAGAGAGGACTTGAGGATCCCTGATTTTCACACAGGTTAGACCGTGTTACAACTTTAGCTTCCTTAGCACCTTGGCTCTTTCATTGGCACTTTTAACTGGAGTTTGCTACTTCGACATCTCCCTACTATGTGAAGTCTAAACAGACCCTGTTTAGTAGGCTAGTCTTAGCATTTAAATACAGCTTGAAAGTGAACTAACGACTATTGTCATGCTGTTGTCACAATGCATGTGTTTCAACGTTTGCTTTTGTCATATTCATCTCATCAGCTCCGAGTTGAGAGGATCAGCCTTCAAACAAAACTGACCACATAAGAGCAAATGATTTGTGTAACTGATGTTTCAGCTTCTTGCTTGTTTTGTTGTGTCTGTGTGGAGTCTCGGCACACAAATAAGCAGGCAGGAAGTTTGGTAGCCTGTCATAACCAAGAAGCTGCAGACCTTTGTGAAGAAAAAGCTTTTGCTCAATCTTTTTTTGAGGTGTGCAGTATCTGGTCAGTATCTCACTACACCAGTAGATGGTGATCTTCAGTAGAACATTAAACATCAAAATAAAAAGTGCTGCTTGTGACCTCTGTGGCCCTCCATCCTGCAAGCATTTTCTAAATTATAAGATGAGTTAAAAAAAAAAAAATGCTTTGTTTGTGGTTTTTGGTTCAGCCTGATGTTAAGCCAGCTGACATGGCATAGCAGAAATAACGTTTCTGTTACAAGTAAGAGTTGAAATAAGGTCACCATGAAATCCCATGCTCAAGGACACCAAGATTTTTTCCAAGTGAATGAAATTATATGTTATTTGTTTTTTGGATTAAAAAAGGCTTTGACACTTTAGAAGTTTCACAAATTATTCACACAACATTTTATCAGTTTGTCATCACATGAAGATGGAGAACAAAAGTGAATTTACAGGGGAAAAAAAAGAGAAAGTTCTCCAAAATGTTTGGAACAGCATACCTGGCAAGAACCTTAAAAGACTATGGGCACTAGTTTTTGAGTACTGAGGTAGACAAATTGCCATTTTAAAGGTAAATGGTTGATATACTGCATCAAATACTGATTTGGTAGCTGTTCAAGGTGTACCTCCCTCTCACCTAGTAGCAGCTGGAATAGTCTCCAGCCTGTCCTACAACCCTGCATTGAAAGGCGATGAATGGTTGAATTATTTGGTGTAGGATTTGAGATTTGAACAACATACTCTTTTACAGAACCATCACATTATTTTAATGAGACTCAGGTTGCAGAAGTGAGGCTTTGAGACTTGACTTTGTCTTTTACAATTTGCCATTTGACCTGACTTGTTTAACAATTAGCCAATTAATAAAACTGTGTAGTCTCTACATAAAGAGAAGCTCATTTTTCTTGTAGATTGCCCGAAAGGATATTAAAAGATAGAACCCACCACAGCAACAGTCTGTCCACCCTGCAGCTTTAGAGATAAGCCATTAGTCTTTAGAGTTGTTTCCTTCCTCGGGCTGTAAAACTACTGAATTCATCCTCTATGTCCCACTCAGGTTTTATTTTTATCCGCTTATTTTTTGATCATTTATCCATAAATCTTTTTCTTTGTGAGCAACACAAGTTAGCAACATCTGTAATTTAGTTGTTCAGTTTTAGGTTGTATGTTAAACTGAATCTTGGTGGAGTTTGCAATAAAAACTGAAAATTGCTCCACAATTTTTAGTGATCTTAACTGGTGAAAAGGTTTGGAATCACAGACACATGCTTTTCTTAATCTGTCATAAGGACAAGAAATACATGTTTAATGAGAAGGATCATTGCAATCCATGGTTACTAGAAATGCTATGTCACTGAAAGGAAAGCTGAAACATGTTAATTGGCTTTCATTCATCGCTAAGGTGCAATTTATGACATGGGGTGGCATATCCTATTATTTCATGCTGGATTTTATGTTTTGTTTACTGTAAACTTTGAGCCTAATAACTGTCAGTAGTCTATAGTGCATTTAGAATAAGTTTGATACAAGCTATCACTTGTATACCATTGTGTGTAATTTATGTGAGTACTGATGTCTGAGTTCTGATCAAGCAGCTGCCTGTCTTAGTTGGGATACCTTAAGAAAAGAGCATTTTAATGTAAAAAGTCTTTTTCCTAAGGACAATTTTTTTCAAAAAGAAAAGTGAAATAAGTGTGAAAAATGCCATCTACCAAGATGCTTTTATGGTTTTTAATGGAAACGATTGGACTATAAAGACCTTCAAGTCCAGCTTGTTAGTTCAAATTGTCCAAAATCGAATCTCTCAAACCACACTAACACACCCAGATAATGCAGTTTGAAGTCTGATAACTTCATGTGCAATCAACTAGACTCAAATGGCCACATGCATGCAGCACAAACTCCAGTTAGCCTGTGTTTTTGTTCTTTTTGAAAAACAGTCAAATCTGAGTGCATGCTGTTTTAATACAGCAGAATTCCTGATAAAACTACACTCACTCATGTATTCTTTTTCTTTGTTAGATGGTTAAGTAAACTAAATCAGAAATGATTACTGAAAAATAGACCATTTAGGTCTATCACAGGAAAAGTGGCAGAATGTCTTAAATATTTTCTCACTCTGTCCATATTTAAGTCAATAACTCAGTTACCCTCCCGTGCATGTATGTAGGGACAAGAACAGTGGTCCTGTTAAATGGTCTGCCAGGTAATAGCTGAGGTTGAACTCAAGTGTGCTTGTAACTGCGACATGATGACATGAATCTTGTGTTTGATCTACCTGGGAGGAGACAGTGAGTAATGTTAGGACTTTGCCTACGCTTTAACTAATCTTACTCTCAAAACATAACCGTATTACTGTCCCTTCTTATTTGTCTCAGGCTTGGAGTGGCTGAACACAGAGGGGCCTCTGTTTTTAAACAAGGAGCTGGCTGGGAAAGTGGTGCTGCTGGACTTCTTTACTTACTGCTGCATCAACTGCATGCACATCCTGCCTGACCTGCACCAGCTAGAGAAGAAACACTCCATTACAGGTTTGTGCATACTCTATATCCACATGAAACAGCCATCAGTGGAATTCCCTTGATCTAAAGTGGTTGTGGCATTAGAATAAAGTGCATGCTAACTATGGCGAATTGATTTAATCTGCATAAAGATATGCTTTCAACATGAAAGAAATACTCCTTTTTTTTTACACAACTAAAAAAATTATGGGGGGAACCACCTTCTGCCCCTTTTCTGCTGGTAAAATAAAACCAAACACTATTATGAAAGGTGCATTAGCGAGAGAAACAATAATAGAAATGAATAAATTTACATTTACGTGAACTATCCTTTCATGAGGAAAATAAAACAAATATACCCCACAACTATCAAAGTCATGCTGAGTAAAATATAATTGTTTGAATTTTAAGCGTAGTAAACCTTATCAGGTGCATCTGCCTGTCAGTGGAATGGCTTTTTTCTTCAAAAGGCAGTAGAAGATTGAAATGAAATGGCATGCTTCACAACAAGAACAACAATGGTGTGCTATTTCCATCTCCCATTACTCCGCAACTCAGCAGCAAGCCCTCATTTTCCTATTGAATATGTACATATTTGAAAGTTGGGCACTCATGCAAACTAATATTTAGCATTTCCAAAAGAAAAAGAAATGGTGTTTTTGTTAAGACTGCTTTTAGTCACTGATTGTTATGCATTCAGTGCTCTAACAATGGGATCTAGAGCGTTTGTGTGCATTATGTGGGTCATGAATGGTTCAGTTGTGATTTTTTTTTTTTTTTTGGTAACAATACTGTTCTGTATTACAAAGCAAGGAATATTTTCATGTTTATTAATCTTTCATGATTCATTTGATGTTTGTTGGCAGGAGAATTTCACTGTTGGTTTTCATGCTTGTGCCATTATCAGTCCCTATCAACAGCTAAGCTTGCAGAATCAGTATTGTAGCTGCAGTGAGAGAGCTCAGTCTGATGGGCTGTTTGGTGTAGTGAATGAATGCATGAGAAGGAAGGTGACAGCTAGTTTAACATGTCACACACACAATCTCTTCTCATTTGTCATCATTTTTCCAAAACGAGCAGCAATTCCACAACAACATGGCCATTTGGAGTGAGTGCCCTTTCAGTGTCAGTCCAGTGCGCCTCCTACCATGGCAGCAGTTTGTGATAGGAAAACATATGGGTGAAAGCATTAAAAAAGTATTTAAATAAATAAAGCAAAATACCGTCGTACAAGTCTCAGATCAGTGGTATCCATCTCCTGTTGATTTGCAAACTTGGATGCAAGTATTCCTTTAGGTGGCTATAGCAGCATTGGGCCTCATTTGGAACAACAGACTGGCACAAATTTAGTGCTGTTGTGTTGTCATGCTGCATTGGGAGCATGTGCAAGTTCACTTGGGAAGGAAAACAGTAGTACAACCTTCTGTTTCTTTTCCAAGAGCAGGAGGGCCCTTATCTCAGCTGTGAAGAGAAACTAAAAATAATTACAAGCTGCTGTAACTGCGGTACTCGTAGCTGTAAGCTGCTGTAGTTTATAGTATTATAACTTAAATAAGCAGTCCAAGCCAAACCTAATTCAATATGGATTAAGGGAAAGTGGAAAACTGTTCTGTGATCATTTGAATAAAAATGGTGGATGTGTCTTTGGAAATCATGGACCCTACCCTATGGACTAAAGAGAGGGACCATCTGTTTTTACCAGGTTTTAGTTTAAAAGCCTGCATCTCTGATGGTATGGAGTGGCATTAGTGTCTATGGAGCTGGTAACTTGCATATTTAGAAAGGCACTGTCAGTGCTAAATGGTACACAGTTTTTAGAACTCCTATTTAGACAGCTGCGTCTATCACCACTTAAAAATATTTGCTTTGTTATAAAATACAAAATACAGCAAAGAGGTAGATATATATATATATATATATATATATCTTTTTTGAAAATGGATTCCAGAAAATCATCCAAATTTTTCAGGACTCCTATTATCTGATCATTAATCCATTTTCATTGTTTATATAGATCTTATTTTTGTGGTCATTTACGTCATGTAAATGGTTGAAATGATGGGAAGCATGGACTAAAGTGACTGGAATTTCACTAAGACTCTACACAAGAGTACCAATGACTGACAAACATTTAAAAATGTCATATATAAACGAAACATGATTTAAGTGTGTGCTGCATTAAAAAGTCTGGAATATAATTTCCTGCTTCCTGCAGAAACTGTCTTTAAAGGATTGTCTCTCTCCACCGCCACACAGTATCGCGCTGGCCTTATCTTTGGCACTGCCACGGGTACATTGTGTTTGCTGCTCTGGTGTTTGAGGTGTGGGAGCCACCCTGCCCATTCACTCCCACAGTCTACCCCCACCCATTGTCACTACAATCTGTTGCTGGTACTACACCGCCTGGCAGAGGCTGTGAGTGACGAAATCCACTGTGTGGAGTTCAAGGGTTTGGAATTGAGTGTTTTTACTTCTGCTGAGGAAGTGACAAGTTGGGTCTATTTATGGAAGACGGTGGGGGTTGTCTTTGTGTCAGAGAATAAGCTAACTTAAGCTAATGTGAGTTTATGTATGGTATGCGCTTTATTAAGTGTGGGTTTACACAGCACAGAAAATGCTCAGGGCTCTGCTGATACTCAGACACTCAATAGGCATTCAGTTTTTCACTTTACTTTATCTGAAACAGAGTGTTGGAAAACATGTAGCCTCCTCTGACTTTCCATTCCTTTATATCAGTGCTATTCCCTTTTATTAACTCAAGTCTGAAGCAGTTATTCATGTCTTTCACTACACTGCAACAGTTAATATACATATTTAATCAGTTTTATTGAATCATGATGGTCTGACAAAAAAAGTGAAGCATTTGTGCTTATTTGGAAATCGTCTATATTGCATATATAATTCTAGACTGTGGTTAGAAATGTTTGAATTTTTATGATATTGATTATGCACTTGTTGGAAATTTGGTTTCAATAACATTATTTGAGTAACAGTGGAAATTTGACATTTCTGCTGATACATGCTGGTTCTGTTTATATACAGTATTTTGACATTTTTGGATTCAGTGAAGCACAAATGAGTCTGTTTCTAACCTGATTCAGAGTCGCACACTAATAGAGAAACAAGAAGGAAGCCTGCTAATATATCTGCTCTTTAACCACAAAGAGATTAGCTTAAAAGGGCTTCACAAACTCTCATTCTCCATCACTTGAGGCATGTTGGTTGCATAACACTTGAATGTATGTTGGCCTTGTCAAAAGTGTTCGATTTTAACCAACTGCCCCTGTTGTCTGCACAATAAGCCGAGTGTTTGATGACCACTGGAAAAATACAGCCTGGAAGCACTAAATCATTTGCAGGAAGCCCATTTATGCCCACAATATGTTCTGCTCCAGGGTCATATTTAGCTTTTGGTGAAAAATCATATCCATTAACACAGACCTCTTTGTTATCTGTTTGTTTGTGCGAGACAGTTATGTCTATGCTTGAACAACACAAAAAAGATTTCGAGGAATTGATTTAATGAGATGTGATTCAATTATTGCTGCAGCAGGACATGTTAATTACATAACAAACTAACTTTTTTTTTTCTAATTACTTTTTCCGTTAAATCATTGAAAGCTCAGTACCAAAGAGGCAGAACATGATAGTTAAAGATGAGGTTTGAATTTTAATGTATGCCATGAATTAATGTTAATACTGTGTCCTAATAAAGGTAGCAGGACAAGTGTTTGTTGCTGTTTTGATGTGAGCACTCTTCAATCAAACCACTTACTGTTACATTTGGGTGTCATTTTCTCTCTATCTGTTTAATCTCTCCCACAGATGGATTGGTTATTGTTGGTGTGCACTCTGCCAAATTCCCCAATGAAAAAGTAAGTGTTTTCATTGTTTGTTTATGTTTGTGCATGGCAGACTGGCTGTGCTTTTTTTCCCCCTCAGTTTTCAGAACTGTGAAGTATAAACAAATATGTTGTTTAGTTTTGGGAACATTGTCCAATTTGAGACAAACCCTTGTTGAAATAAACCACTCTTAGTCCAGGTTAGCAGCCTGAGATTCACAGCTTTCATCTGTGATGTAACACCTTTATAACAGCATTATCCAAATGTATTTTCTATACAGGCTTTAAGCCATTGTAGCCATTTAGAAATAACATATTCTTCCTTAGTATTGCCTTCAAAAGATAGAGATTTTTGTATAACAATCTTCATTAAAATATGACTCAAACCCCAAAATTAGTTTTTCAAGGAGGAATAGTCCATAAATTTACCAACAGATTTGCTGTTCTGATCTGTTTTCACCTGATTTTATTTGCCCCTAAATCTTTGTAGGTCCTGGACAACATCCGTAGTGCTGTGCTTCGCTACAACATCTGCCACCCTGTGGTAAACGACAGCGAGGCCTCTCTCTGGCATGAGCTGGAGGTCTCCTGTTGGCCCACTCTGGTCCTGCTAGGACCGCGTGGCAATTTGCTCTTCTCCCTGGTGGGTGAAGGCCACCGTGACAGACTAAACCTCTTCACTGAGTGCGCCCTCCATCATTATGGTGAACAGGGCTTGTTGAAGTCTCATGCAGTGGGGATCAAACTGTACAAGGACTCCTTGCCACCCAGCATGCTTTCCTTCCCTGGGAAGGTGGCTGTAGACAACAGCACCCAAAGGCTGGCCATAGCAGACACGGGGCATCACAGAATCCTGGTGGTGTCTTCCAATGGAAACCTACAATATATCATAGGAGGTAAGGAGGAGGTTTAATAGGTTGTAATTGTGATGGGAAATAAACTAATTTAGCGTATTGTTCTCATTTTGTAAGAAGTTGAAGTAGAAATGGAACACAATCCCAATATTAAGCCAACGATGATATTTTAAGATCCCGCTCATGCTTCAGTGACCCTCAGTGGAGCCACATGGTAGTCTGAACTGGCCTCACACCAGCAGAGAGTTTGGCAGTCGCAGGAACCAGTACATGCTGATAACTGGCACTGTCCTACATGAGGACAAATTGAAGGAGGGGAAAAAAGAGTGTTGTTTTTAATTTTGTGTTGTTGACATCATATTTATGCAGACGCTTTAAAACAAATACTGACTGAACAGTTTTAACCCTTCTTGTTAAAAAACTGTTAGTAGCTTCAATTTTTAGGGAGATAATTGATTTAAGATAGAATCTTAATTGAAGAATTGCAGCATATCTACACTGAAATATAATTTCTGACACAGGGCCTGAAAGTGGCAGAAAGGATGGCGACTTGTCCGAAGCGTCCTTTAACTCCCCACAGGGTGTTGCCATTAAAGGGGACTGTGTGTATGTGGCCGACACCGAAAACCACCTGATTCGGAAGGTAGTGCCCACCAATGTCTCATTTAGTGAAGCTTTTAATAACATCTGCGTGTGCATTTATTTCTCGCTGTATTTGTGTCTGTGTGTCAGATTGACCTGGCTCAGGGAAGAGTCAGCACTCTTGCTGGAGTTGGTGCTCAAGGCACAGACAAAGAAGGTGGGGCTATGGGACCACAGCAGCCAATCAGCTCTCCGTGGGATGTGGCCCTTGGCTCTGCTGGTGAGTTTTGTGGTGTGATTTGACTAGAACTTGATGAGTATTGGGTTTGTTTTTTTCTCATCTGTGCTCACTGCTTGCCTCAATTCTGCTTTTTGTATTCTCTCTGCATCCTGCTTCACCATCAATAATTCCTGTGTCTGTCCGGCCTCTCATATTGTCTCAACTTGGTAGGGTCTCATTATTTTGCAGACCAGATTTCATGCAAATTAAGATGAAGGTTAAGGATAGGAGGTCTGTTAACAATGGGAATTGACTCCTCTGAAATTTTGGTCTGTTTGTTGAAAGGCTTTAGAAAGTAGAGCATCTTTCCCCCATAATGTGTAAAATCATCACACATTCTCTTTAAACCTGGATTGGCCTGCCCTAGGTAGGGGTCAGAGAGGTATGATAATTTTGCTGTGCATATTTAATGCAGCAGCACACATGAAGAGATTTTTGGAAAATATACATTCATCCTATTTCCAAACAACATTGCATCTTTGCTGTTCAGGTTACTTTATTTATACCCATAAGTAGATTTGTTTTGCAGCAGGATGACAACATCAGCACAACATAATGAACTGGATGGGAGTCATCATTCAGAAAGGAAGAGTGAGTTTCCTTAAACAATGCAGACGCTGTTGACCTTCTTATGGTTGGTGTGGATGCAGTTGCCAGGAAAAATGAAAAGAGGACAGCCAAAGAGATGATTTATGGGTGAGGTGACAGGCAGGTGGTTTGCCCTGCCAGAAGAAGATGTAATCGGACGCAAGATCTTTTTTTCTGTTTTTTTTTTGTTTGCAAAGTTATATCTTAAATATACTTGAATAAGTTTTAACAATAATTTTAAGATAAAGTAATAATAATCAAAATATATTCAAAACATTATTTTTCCATACAGCACATACAGCTGTGTGAAAAGGTGTTTGCCCCCTTCCTAATTTCTTATTTTTCATGTTTGTCACACTTAAATGTTTCAGATCATCAAACAAATTTTAATGTGAGTCAAAGATAACACAAGTAAAAAGAAAATGCAGTTTTTGAATGAAGATTTTTATTAGTGAGGGGGAATCCAAACCTCCATGGTCCTGTGTGAAAAAGTGATTGCCCCCCTCTTAAAACATCAATTAACTTTGTTTTATCACATCTTTGGAAAGCAGAGTTCAATTTCTCTAGCCACACCAAGGCCGGATTACTGCCACACCTGTTCTCAATCAAGAAATCACTTAAATAGGACCTGCCTACGAAGTTTAATAGACCAAAAACATCCTCAAAAGCTAGAATCCCAAAAAAAAATTCAGTAAAAAAAATGAGAAACAAAGTAATTGAAATCTATCAGTCTGGAAAAGGTTACAAAGCCATTTCTAAAGCTTTGGGACTCCAGCGAACCACAGTGAGAGCCATTATCCACAAATGGTGAAACCATGGAACAGTGGTGAACCTTCCCAGGAGTGGCCGGCCGACCAAAATTACCCCAAGAGCACAGCGACGACTCATCCAAGAGGTCACAAAAGACCCCAGAACAACATCCAAGAACTGCAGGGCTCACTTGCCTCAATCAAGGTCAGTGTTCATGACTCCACCAGAAGAGAGAGACTGGGCTAAAATGGCCTGCATGGCAGAGTTACAAGACCAAAACCACTGCTGAGCAAAAAGAACAAAAAGGCTCGTCTCAGTTTAGCCAGAAAGCATCTTGATGATCCCCAAGACTTTTGGATAAATACTCTGTGGACTGAAGAGGCAAAAGTCGAAATTTTGGAAGGTGTAGGTCCCATTACATCTGGCGTAAAAGTAACACGGCATTTCAGAAAAGGAACATCATACCAAAAGTAAAATATGGTGGTTTTAGTGTGATGGTCTGGGGCTGTTTTGCTGCTTCAGGACCTGGAAGACTTGCTGTGGTAAATGGAACCATGAGTTCTGCTGTCTACCAAAAAATCCTGAAGGAGAATGTCCGGCCATCTGTTCATGACCTCAAGCTGAAGCGCACTTGGGTTCTGCAGCAGGACAATGATCCAAAACACACCAGCAAGTCCACCTCTGAATGGCTTAAGAAAAACAAAATGAAGACTTTGGAGTGGCCTAGTCAAAGTCCCGACCTGAATCCAATTGAGATGCTGTGGCATGACCTTAAAAAGGCGGTTCATGCTGGAAAACCCACCATTGTGGCTGAATTACAACAATTCTGCAAAGATGAGTGGGACAAAATTCCTCCAGAGCGCTGTAGAAGACTCACTGCCAGTTATCACAAACACTTGATTGCAGTTGTTGCTGCTAAGGGTAGACCGACCATTTATTAGGTTTAGGGGGCAATCACTTTTTCACGCAGGGCCATTTAAGTTTGGATTTTTTTCCCCCCCCCCCCCCCCCTTAAAAATAAAAATCTTCATTTAAAAACTGCCTTTTCTGTTTACTTGTGTTATTTGTCTTACATTTAAATTTGTTTAATGATTTGAAACATTTACGTGTGACTTACATGCAAAAAAGTAAGAAATTAGGAAGGGGGCAAAAACTTTTTCACACAGCTGTTCATATGGTCTGTCCTTAGTGTACTCCACTTCTTACGCTATTATGTTAGCTCGGCCGCAGTTCCCTGTGACTCTGACTAGGATGCAGCAGGTATTGGGGATATTGGGAGTAGATGGATGGATTCTATTACGCGTGTCAGTCTTGGTTACGTTTTGGCTCAGGCTGATTGATGGCATAACCTACTGTCTTGACTCACCACATAATGTGAGGATGTGATACAATGTGAACTTCACTGACATTGTCCTCTGTAAGTGCATCCAAACACTCCTCGATATTCATAGTTGTGAGAATAAGTTATAAATTAGACCAAATCAAGAGGGTCCTACACTTTTTGAACTATAAAGGAAAGCTGAATTGTGCTCCGCATTAAAAATACAACTGAGGTCCTGCATGTCTGCAAGAGTTGTGTATCCATCACCGCGACAGTGTTGTGTCTTTTGAATGTGTTTGAGGTGACGTATGACCTTTGTCAGACAGGCTGTTGTCATTTCTGACTGATATCTGACACTTCCAACCTCTGAAAATTTATTTTCTCAAAGTTAACTCGTTAAACACACCCCAAAGAACTTTTTTAGAGCAAATATGAGCACAGTTACTGAGTACTGTGATAAAAGGTTTACTAGTAGAAGGCTACGAGCAGTGATTTCCTGGTTACTGATTCATAGTGTGTTTTTTTTGGGTTTCACTTGCATGTGTAGGCGTTGTTGAAGACAACGTGCTGTGGATAGCCATGGCAGGGACCCACCAGATCTGGGCTTTATTCCTAGCAGATGGAAAACTGCCCAAAAATAGGTGAGAGACTTGTGCAAGACTATTGGTACACTTACCAGTCCTTAAAAGTCATAAATAACTCTCTTTATTATAGGACTATAATAAGATATGTGATGTCACATTGAAAAAAGTATGATAATGTAGCTCAATTAACTACAAATAAGCATTTCCACCAGAGGTAGTTTATATCTTAAGAAGTGAAGGGTAAAACTTCAGTAGCCATGTTTTTGATTAATTAAAAAGAAAAAAAAATTAGAATGATGTATGATTATTTCCCAATATACAATTTGAACAGTGAATCCAAAGCAGGGATCTGTGTGCGATGGGCAGGAAGTGGCAGCGAAGAAAACCGAAACAACGCCTATCCTCATAAAGCAGGTTTTGCCCAGCCTTCGGGGTTGGCTTCAGCTCCAGACGAGCCCTGGAGCTGCCTGTACGTGGCTGACAGCGAAAGCAGCACTATTCGCACACTGGCACTGAAGGATGGAGCCGTCAAGCTGCTAGTTGGAGGAGAGAGGGACCCACTGGTGGGTGTTTTATTAAATGATGGTTATACTTCTCTTTCTACTATTAATATTTTCTTTCTTCTAGTTCATAAATTTAAAATAACAGTTGCATACATTAACACGTAAAGTGCCAAGAGAAATCCCCATATTGCTATATATTTTCACAATTAATGTGATTTAGGATCCATTTGCCTCTCAGCTAAAGGAGAGTTTCTTATCCAGTTATTTAAGAACAATACAATGAACAACAGTCTGAAAAGAAAGAAATCCTTCTGATGGATTCTGTAGAAACTGAATAACACTCCGTACCTTCAAGGAATATATATCGTCCACCTTGTTGTGCCTCCATACAGCAACAGAAAACATAGGCCGTAAAAACCAACCCATCCATCCACCAAATTTCAGCACTAGAAAATCATTAAAACAGTTGTACAAATTTGTGAGTAACCCTCAGGCAGTCACAAGGGTTCAACTGTTGTTATTTTTACAGAGGGAAAATATTGCTTAAAAAAAGAAAAGCCACAAATAAACACAGCCTTTCTTTTCTTTTGCTGTAAAAATGACTGAAAAATAACTTTTGGTTGTATTTTTTTTTTTTAACCTAGCTTTGCTAATGTCTCTATTTAAAAAAACAAAACAAAAAAAAGTCCTCAATGTATTTCTGGAAAGCACCAAGAGCTCTGGAGCTAGTCACTGACGAGAATGAGCAGTAGTTAACAGGAGTGTCGTGTACTGTACAGCTTATTCTTTTCAATTTTAACTTGCGCATGAAGTACTTCAGGTGTGTAGGAAAGAAATGTATCTAATTGTTGCAGGTTAGAGGCTCTCAAGAACTGGACTTGGTCACCCCTGGTGTAGAAGTTCAGCTCTGTGCAGCCGTTTTAGTAATCCAACAGTAAACCTGACACGTGGTTTGAACATGTAAAAACACATGCATGAAACATAACATTCAACAGTGTTATGAGCTCACATAGTAGCTCACATGAAGAGATGATGGACAAAAATTACTTGTGTACCTACTTCATGTCAATATTTCTACTATTCTCCAACTTAAGTTTAGTTTGGGCTGCAGACATTTTTCCTTTTTCTGCTACCAGCTCCACCATGGTTTCAAAATTAGATCACACTTCTGCATTAAAGGTGAAGATTTGTAAACTAATTGGCATTTGGAATTAATTCAGTAAGACATTGATTGCATCTTTAATGCATGAAGGTTTGTGAGCCCAAGTGAATCATAAAACCTTGTAAGCTTGTCTAAATTGAGTGATAATTAATAAAGAGCTATTAATTTAAATTAGTAACGATTTCTACTAAATGGTTTTTAAATAATTCTAATTGGCATTTTTCTGTAATGTTTATGTTTGTCTGAAACAGTCTTTTGCACTAACTCTCATAAAAACAAAGTTTTTTTTTTAAGACTAAATCTGTCACACAGTTGTAAAATGTTTTCTCCTTCAATGTGAGAATGATGCTTATTATTCTTTTTCTTTAGAATGACTAATTAGAATAATTTTGCAATGCTCTTAATCTACACTATATACTGTAAGAGACTTTGTCATAGCTTTTTAGAAACATCCTCTTTCACAGTCTAATTGGTGTATTATTTAGACTCTAAGGTCTAAAATTAAACATATATACTTTGACATTTATGTCATTTTTCCACATCTGATATAAAACATAAAGGTCTCAAGCTGCTGTTTTCAGCTTTTCCAACTTTATGAATATTTTGTCTTCTGTTAACCAGAACCTTTTTGCTTTTGGGGATGTGGATGGGAAAGGGGTGGATGCCAAGCTTCAGCATCCCCTCGGTGTTGCCTGGGCTCCCGAACAAAGCCTCCTCTATGTAGCCGACTCCTACAACCACAAGGTAACTGATGCATGTCACAAGGCTACACCTCAGAGAATTACTGTGCTCACATTTTTGTCATCCATTCTAAATTTCCTTACATTAAGTCTAAGTGGGTCCCCGAAGCAACTAAATCAAATTTTTATCTGAAATACAAGAAATAAGTTATTGTCTTTCTTCTGATAAGTCTGATTTAATTGTTTTTGTCTTTGTGATTTTGCTCAGGTCAAAGTGGTGGATCCAAAGACAAAGCAGTGTAGCACAATAGCGGGGACAGGAGAGGCTGGACATACTTTGGGTCCAGAATTTGACAAGTCCTGCTTCAATGAACCTGGAGGAATCTGCGTTGGTGATGGTGGGAAGCTTCTTTATGTGGCTGATACCAACAACCACCAGATCAAAGTGCTGGACCTGGTCTCCAAAACTGTCTCACTGGTGAGATCTTTGTGTGTTTTAGAAAAATGCACTTTATAACCTTGAGAAAGTATTTAACATCTTGCCCACGTTTATGTAATTAATCTTTCCCTAAAAGCATTAGCACTTGCTGAGTTTTAATAGAAGGTGACACAGAAAGGGCACTGTGAGCATGAGCAGCTATTTCTTTGTTCCTCTTTAATCTTCATCTCCAAATCTCTCTCCAAATCAGTTGCCCATCGCCTCTGTGTGCACAGATTTTGCACCTTCGAAGCCTTTGGGTACTACCAAAGTTCCCACAATGCCTAAATCGGCTGCAAGGAAAGAAATGCCGCCAGTAGCAGTGTCTGCAGGCCAGACAGTCATCATGTCTGTCACGATAACACTTCCAGACGGAGCCAAACTGACTGAGGAGGCACCCAGCTGCTGGGCTCTCTCAGCTGAGGGTGAGACAATGTTCAGTCACTGTTACAAATGTCTTGCATGTGAATGTTTTAATCTCACTGATCTTCAAATTTAAAGTTCTGAAACAGTGGTAGTCACTGGACCAGTTCTCTGGCATTGTGTGCTAGTCACTTTTGGAGCTTTGTTCCACTTATTAAAACCTTTTGTGGCTAGATGTTTTAACTTAAAGTGGAGCAAATTTGAATAGGACATGTGCGTCAACAGAACATTACATTTGGAAACTCTACATAATGTTGATGTGCAGTGAGTGGGTCACATTGAAACTTTTTTTTTTTTTTTTAGTATGGGGAATTTCTTATCAAACCAACCAGACTACTCTGAATGAATGAATGCATGAATACGCCAAGCAAACAGTATTTGCCTGATCTCAATTCATAATACAAAAAACTTGATATCCTTATATGCTGACAATACATTATTATTTTTAGAGGATATAACTACAGTAACTATATCGCTCCTTTACTTACTATTTTTTAGAATTTTGATAGAATATCTGGTTTAAAGATAGAAATGGACACTGTTACCATTATCACTAAATAAAAATGCTGAGGCTGCTGCTAACATTTCCCTTTGTGTACCAACAGTGCATCACTTTACAGATCTTGGGATATAAATATATCCTTATCTGGAGGCTACTGTTCAGAAAATTTGCTAAAGGTCTTCAAGGAAACTACATATGATTTGGATACATGGATGAATCTTCCAAATTCCTTATAGGCTCATATAACCATTATAACGATGGATGTGCTACCATGAAGTCATTTTGTTAGTTCTATGATTCCACTTGCTCCTCTAGTGGGAAGTTGGGAAAAATTACATTAACATATTAACAAATTCTTCTGGAAAGGAAAAAGCTTTTACTCTCCAGCAAAACAGAGGAGACGGACGGATGTCATTACCCAATCTCAAGTTTTATGTCTGGGCTTTCATCCTTCATCTGCTTGGCATTATACAGCAAATGTCTTGTGACGTACTTAGAAGAAAACATACAGTAGTACATCCTGGGTCTCTCAGGGAGGTATTGTTGTCTGCACCAACCGTCAAAATATACAAGTTGAAGTTTGGTGCAATAATACCTGGCGTAATGTGGAAACACTACATGTATGTAACATTCCAACTCAGTGGCATTTGAACACCCCAAGTTTTAATCATTTCAGTTTACAAGTTGGGGGCAGACCCATTTAATTCACTCAATGGAAAAACTGGGGCATTCATCTGCTGAGGGATTTTTATGATAAAAATAGCTTGTGCGTATTTCAAGACACTGAGACTAGTTTTAACTTACAAATCACTTTTTATTTCTTTTACTAACAGAAGAGCTGTTATATAGCACAGCGCGTATCAGTTGATCTCAGCTTATCTGAACACCCTTATTTGTGATTTTAGATGAGTCCAAAACAAGGGGCGTGTGTGTGTATCTATGTATATGTATATATATTTATATATATATATATAAATATATATATATATATATATAAACTCTGCACAGTCTATAAGATAAATGGAAAAAATGCATTTCTCTGAAACACATTTTCATGACTCAGCTAAAAGACTATTGGAAGACAAGCAGACTAAAGACTTATCTTATTAAACTCATTTATGTAAATTACAGAAAAAAATATATTAGTAAATGTGTTTGAATATGTGGAAATAAAGCATTAATGTGTTTCTTTTATACATTGTATATTAGAGGGTGTGGCTGCATTACAGTCAGAACAGATCAAAATATAAATTTGAATCTTTTTTTATTTATTTATTTATTTTTCTGGTTTGTTACGGGCCATACACCATACTGTATATATAGTCTCTGCTAGGTAACCCATGGACTCTGCTTCATTATGCATAGCAACCCAGAGCTTGTAGTTACAGTTGTCAAGGTAAGGTTTGATTGTGTAACACAAATATACAGAAAAATTTCCAAAGACTTGGCACATATTCTGTAAAAGGTTTTTGAAAGCGAAGCAAACAGGTTTAAGCACCAGACAGATTTCTCCACTCAAACTCAGGCAAAGCAAGCCATAATATCATCATCTGGCCTGCTACAACATTGTTTCCCTCTAGTTCCCTCAAGGCAAAGATCTTCAATTAAATGCTTTCCTGAACTTATTTTTGCCTGACAGGGTAAGTTGAAGCTGAAATATGTCTCTCCCACTATAATGAGCCAGTTGTGGAGTTGAGCCTCTCCTCTTCTACTTAGCTTTATTTTAATCTGCTATTCACAATTCTGATAAAAAGTAATAGCACTGAATGATGCTTAACTTCCATGGCATTTTCACTTCACAACAAGCAGCCAGCCCACACCTTCCCAGTTGAAGGATGGAGGAACATTCAATCACACAAGGACTCTTAAACCACCTGCAAAGTTGTGCATGACATGAGGAATATATGAATTTTAGCCCTCAGTATTATTCAACCTGTAATCAACTACAGTCTGACCCTAGAATCGAGTGTGGAGTGATTTTTTTAGATACGGCGTGAGTGGCAGTTGATGGTCCGTTCATTAGGTTTAGAACAAAAGTGTTTCCATCTTTCTGAGGGATGCAGTGTGCAGTCGGTCGTATCAGCAGCCTATTTTTAGGACGTTTCGATAAGGCGACATGCCTTGGTTCACATAATTGCCTACCAGGCTATGTTATGTGATCCTCTGCTGTCCCATTACACCCAGTCTAGACCTAAACTGATCAGATCAGCACAGAGGCAGGAATTTTAATGCATCAAGTCAGAAGTTTAAGCCAGATCGAAATTATTTTTGGTTTTTTTTGGGAGGGGGGGGTTGTTGTTTCTTTTTTAAATGGCTTCCATGGGACCTTATGTTAGGCATCAGTTTCATTAATCATCACAGGCATGGATTATGTCATCTCTCTTTGCATTATATTTTCTCACAGAAGAAAATCCAGCCTTTTCTTTTAGCCTCTTATTCATTTTCTCTGATCCTGTCTCTTAAGATGAGAATTTGCTTCTGAAATGGACCAGCCTTGTTTTAGGAAATGAATGTCCTCACCCCAGTTTCATCTGATTTAGAGAGGTTATGTGAATTTGGGCTAATGTTTGAGAGGACTTTTTATGGCAGTGCTGCTAAGGTTCAGGCTTGAGTCAACAGCCTGCACAGGCCACTCTGTAATAAATCTAGATGCCAGGCAGCGATTCTCATACAAACACATCTGATCTTTCATAGCATAGATGAAAAGACTGATATGGGTTCAAACCATGGATTGATCTTGTTTTTCACCACCCTGGCAGTGTATCTCTGGGGAAACTGCTGGCCCGCACACCTCCTGAAAATATCGTAGTAATAACTGAATACTAACGCTAAGGTTTTGTATAGACATTCAAGGTCCAAGATCCTTATAACAAAGATGATTGGCTGGCTGTTCATCAAGCAACAGTTTGACTTTGCTTGCAGATCAAGCTGCTTGAGCTGTTGCTGGAGTCATTGTCTCAACCACAGCTTAGCTGACTAACTACTAGAATTCCCAACAGCCTGTGCTACACACCTTGTTTTGTGTCTTTTAGCGAATATTAGTGTGCTAACATGCTAAGTGTGTTCTGCATGGCTCTTGTATTCAGGATTCTCCTTTCAATACAAAATAATAATTTAAAAAAAAACAGATCCTCAAAAAATAAAAATTTTAAGAAATTACTTTGTTGAAGAAGTGGGTTCATAGCATTAGCATGTTAGCATTGTATAGATTCTTGTTTAATGATCATTTCACTGCAGTATATTTACTCCAGTTTTGTGCATGTTGTCATTGTTATGTGTTTCCTGTTTTCCAGGTAACGAGTGGCTGCTAGACAGCCAGGTGATCACAGGTGACATTGTAGATCTGGTGCAGCCGCTCCACATTTCAACCAAGCTTCCAGCTGCTATGAAGGAATCCATCAACAATCCCAGCCTCACACTGGGCGTATGGGTATACTACTGTATGGAGGCAGGTAAAGCCTGCATGATGAAAGCTGCCTCTTTTACCCAGCCTCTGCAAATAAGCAGCAGTCCTGGAGAGGACGAGGTCACTGTGGCATGGGCCCACGCTTTCTAAATCCGGATTAATTTCTCAGTGAAAACGGCCTCAGAATCCAGACTTTCCTCACTGTAGCTTCCAGTCTCATGTCCTGTTTTAGTGGCAGCTCTATAAAGGATGGAAATTGTTTGTGATGGAGTTGAGGCGTTTTCACAAAAAGAATATTACATGCAAACTTAATGTTCAGGGGGATTTAATCTCAAAGTACTCACATACTTTTGTATGAAACATAATGCATTAACAGTGAAATATTGTCAACTGTATGACAGTTATTGAAAGCATTTGCTTTACTCAATTGTTATTGACATAAATGCAAATATAACTGCATCTCATAAAGGTTAAGCAGGTGCCTAGAATTATATTTGTTTGACAGTAAATTTATGTACTGACTATAAGATGCTCTCCACGTTTTTAATAATAATGGCGCTTTTTGTACTTTAAGTTCCTTAAAAATAGTTGTCATGAGGCTAAATAAGATATTCAGAATTAATTGGAAAGCTAAGTAATTAGGATCATGTAATTGGCCGGTGGTGGTGATAGATTTTTCAGTCAATTAATTATGTAGTGAAAAAAAAAAGGAAAGTACTAAAAAAAAAAGTGAACTCAGAAGCCTGTGATCAGCTTTATATTTTCACCCTAAGTGCTCAAGGGCTGTGAATTTCAAAGACCAGACAATTCACATTCAAATGTTGTGAACAGAATACTTTTCCACAACTTCCAAGAAGTAATTACTGAACAGTATCTGAAACCTTTTCCCATGAAAATTATTAGAAGCTGTGATATGATTCGGTTTTATTCTGCCTTTGGCCATGAAAGCATTTCTTTTTGAATGCTAATATCGAGTTAAGGGCAATTTCTAAAAGAGAAAAAAAAAGTCAGAGGAGGCTCTCATAGGGATTATTAGGATAAGAAGCCAAAAAGCTCCAATCTGTCATTTAATCTAAGTCCAGTGAAAAGAGGTATTAAGTGGAAACGGACAGATATGAGGCTTATGTCTCTGTGTTGTAATAGGTTTATGAGATGCTATCTATGCAGACACTCACATTTTTTACCATTATCATGAACTGTCTGGCGCCAGAGTATTAATTCTCTACAATACATATATATGGATATGTTTTTTTTTCTTTAAAATTAAAATTTTACATCTTGTATCTATGGTGTGGCTTTATCTGGTATGTTGCCTTTAGGTGCATGCTAATCAAGCTTCAATAAATGCTTTTTTTTTTAAAAACATACTGCACATGCCAGTGCAGGATGAGCAGTTTGTACTCAAAGACGTTACACTAGCCCACAGCTTTGTCTTGTGTCTCCTCTCTGTGTCTGATGGTACTTTTGATAACGATTATTCGCAAAACAAGGAGTCGTTTTGACTCAGACCATGAAATATAGCCGTTATCTAAGTAATGAATAAAGTGCCTGTTTTCGATAAGGGGGAAGCAGCCTCTTGTGAACTGATGACACCAGCTGCTCCACACACTGTGGGATATTATATTAAGAAAACAGTCTCATTAAAATCTCACTATCGAGCATCTGCTACACAAAAGAAACATGATATGAGAGAGATGCTCTAATAATAATCTGCTGCATCACATTGTGGGTTTTCTTATGTAATACAATATGATAATGTGGAAGCTGTTGTCATTTTCCCATATTGCTTTTCAAAGTTATGAGCTGTTGTTAGAAAGGGGCCGGAGTGTTTTGATTATCATTGCTGTCATCATGTCTCATAACATAATTGTCCTTGTCAGACTGTTTTTATTTAGTTTGGATCACTCGGCCCAAGTGCCTTGGAAAGAGGTGTTGCTGTATGGATGGTGTAAACTGATGACACTTTAACTGTTTTCAGAGCAACAACAATATTGTTTTGTAATAGGAGGGATGTTTTATTCCCACAAGTTATTTATTTGAAACGAACGGCAAAAGTTTTGCCGATGTATTTTCTCAGATTAGTTGTCCCTCAGGCATTTAATTTTTAATGAACTGTAATGAGCTTGAGCGGCTGCTTGTGGGCATTAAGTTCCTGATACTATTTTCTCTAACTTAATTTCTTCTCAGACTTATTTTGTTTTCAAGGGGACCTTGTTAAAATGTTGGTTTCTCAACGCATCAGAGCAAGAAAAAAGAATAAAACATATTTATCTATTCTGGCTTGTTGCTGTGATTTGTATCCTTTGGAGACCTTACCATTTTTCTCTTGTTTTCTCTGTACATTGTCTACTTTTGAGCTTGTTCAGCTTGACTTTGGTTGATTTATTAATAAATTGAAAGCCTGCAGCTTTCCAATGTGAGACACAGTGCATGTGGAAAATTTACACATTTTCAGATCACAAAATTCCTCTCAATATAAAAGAGATTTTTTAAAATGTTTTTATTTATTTACAGAAACACTAAAACTTACAGCCTTGTATCTTACTTCTATCAGTGGTTCTTCCATTTCTTTGGCAACTTGACTGAGCCCACCTTTGTATGATTTACTTAACAAGACCCACGCTTGTTTGTAGGTGTCAGAAATCACATCCACATTGTGTTGGCAGAACTGAGTCAAGCCGCAGACCTGGGGACACATACAAGGAAGTTTCTGCAGAATTTGACATTTCAAACAGCAACGCAGCTGGAGAAGAAGCTGCAACCACCAGCTCGCTCATGGACGGGTGACTGAAAACTCTGAATGGTTGGTTTTGTTTGGTTAATAAATAAGGCACATGTCATTATGAATATGATCCAGATGGAGATGGGACTTTACACAGAAGAGCAAATGGTTTTTACATTTGTGGTACAGTATAGTGGTCAGCAGTAAATGATTCCTCATTAAAAGATGCTTGACAGCTTACTGGGACTTAATAGAAATAAAAACAAGGAGAACCAAAATTCTCCGATCTGGAGAAATTAAACTAGAACCACTGTGTTTGGATGCAGTTGTCGATGCCGTCTGTGTGTAGAGGAACCGAGGAAATGAGCATTACCTCATTAATACCATCCCTGTAGTCAAACATGGCACGGACATCATTATGTAGGAATGTTTTTATGCAACAGGAGCTGCTCTTCCAGTCTAGAAAAAGATTGATGCAGAACAGAAGGAAGTCACTGTGCATGGAAATCTTTTTCTGCAATGCTCGGATTAAGATAAAGACTCACTTTTAAATCACATCTTAAAACACATTTTACTCCTCTGATTTTCTCAGCATGAGAAATGTTTGGTCTCTGTTTTTTAAAGGATTTTAACCTTTGTATTTCTCTGTGTATCTTAGTCCTTTTAGTGTTTTTGTCATTTCTTCTAGTGTATCTTAATCTTTTAGTGTCTTTTAAGTCTTAATTTTTTCTATTCTTAATTTCTTCAAGTGTATTCTATCTTTCTAATTACTTCATTTTACCCTGTCTTAATCTCCTCATTTTTAAAATGCATTTTAATCTGAATTGCTTTTAGTGTATTTTGTAGATGGTTTGTTTTTTTGTTTTTTTTTTTCATTTATTTGGGATATTTTAGATTTCTTAGTGTATTTGGTTTCTCAAGTTCTTTAATGTATTTCTTGAATGCAGATTGTCTGGCTGTTTCAACAATTATGTTATACTGTATATTCAGCCTATTGTCAACCATCTGTTTTAAAATGTGCCATATAAATAAAGTGGATAGGAACGGACATTTTGGCAAAGCCATGCTTGTGGACTCCTCAAGAAAACCTGTGGTTGCCATTCCCAGCATAAGTGCTGTAAGTATTCAGTGTTATTTACAATCCACACTTATATGGAAAATCTTCTGCAGTCCTGTCTTTTGTAATGCACATACTTTAATTACAGGTACTACCCAAAAAATTAGAATATCCTGAAAAAGTTCATGTATTTCTGTAATTCAACTTAAAAGGTGCAATTTACATATTGTTTAGACAAATAATATGTGAATCAATATATTTCAAGCTTTTGTTTGTTGGGATGTTGCTGATTAGGACTTGCAGCTTTAGAAAACCTCAAATTCTAAAACTCTAAAAATTAGAAGACTGTAAAAAGCTCCAGTATTGTAGGTTCAGAGTGTCACATTCTAATCAGGTAAGTAATCCAAAACACCTCCATAAGTGCCCCAAGCCTTTAAAAAAGTCCCTGTCTTGGTTTAGAAGAATTCACAATCATGGGGAAGACTGCTGATCTGACCGTTGTGCAGAAAACCATCATTGACTCCCTGCACAAGGTGGGAAAGACACAAAAAGTGATAGCAAAAGAAACTGGATGTTCTCAGAGTGCTGTCTCAAAGCACATTAATGGACAGTTAAGTGGAAGGAGGAAGTGTGGAAGAAAACGGTGTACAAGCCGGAGGGCTGATTGCAGCCTGGAGAAGATGGTCAGGAAAGGGCCTTTCAAAAGTGTGGAGGAACTTCATAAGGAATGGGCCTGTGAGCTTCATCAAGTCCAGCATAAAAGCAGCCGTCTACCAGCACATTTTGGAGCACTTCATGCTTGCTTCAGCAGACCAGCTGCATGAGGATGCAGACTTCATCTTCCAGCAAGACTTGGCACCTGCCCACATTGCCAAAAGTACAAAATCTTGGTTCAACAACCATGCTTGATTGGCCCGCAAACTCACCTGACCTGAACCCCATCGAAAACATGTGGGGCATTGTCAAGAGAAAGCTGAACGGGAAGAGACCAAACAATAAAGAAGAGCTCAAGGCTGTGATTTAAGTATGGTTTTTCTTCCATAACACCTGAGATATGACAGAAGCTGGGTTGAGGCAGTCATTCAAACAAAAGGGGCCCCAACCAAGTACTAAGTACAGATGCAAGATTTTATTTTAGGAGGCCCGACTTTTTTGTATTTAAAGTCCTTTTTACATTGATTTTGTGCAATATTCTAATTTTTTCAGTTTTAGAATTTGAGTTTTTCTTAAGCTGCAAGTCCTAATCAGCAACATTCAAACAAATAAAAGCTTGAAATATATTGAGTTGCATATTATTTGTCTATACAATATGTAAATTGCACCTTTTAAGTTGAATTATAGAAATACATGAACTTTTTCACAATATTCTATTTTTGGGGGTAGTACCTGTATTTGATTAAAGGCAGAATGCACTCAAGATATTTCTTGTTTTGCTCATAATATAGATAAATGCCATATTATGTCAGTTTGCATTTCAGACCTGTAACACATGTAATGTGGGAAGACATCGTGGCATTGAGAATGCTGTAAGATTTGACTAAGTGTTTTATTTTGTTCCAATCTTCATGCAAACCAACATTTTTCATAACATTTTTCCTTTAAAAATTTTCAATGCAGTATTAAGACAGATCAGGACTGCAGGTAGGGCAGTCCAGCACCCATACATTCTTTGTCTGCAACCCTGTCTCAAGTGCAAAAGAAAGTTTTGTTTTGCTGTGTTGAGAAAAGCATCAGTCCTTTAAAAGTATTTAATCTTTCAAAAGCAGCACATCTTGTGAAAAGTTATGATATCTTTGCCAAGGACATTAAAAGCCTCCAAACATACCTGGGCTTATTGAGGGTCTTGAGTATTCTTATAATCTTTGATCCATTTATCTGTGTGATTGTCAGTGGTGCTTCAGGTCAAGGCTAGGCTTTTGTCTTTTTTGGCAATTCTTTTCCTTAAAAATTGGCATTTATATACACGATCCTGACATTTTCCTGCCTGAAGTTATATAATCCTTTTTTTAAAAGAAGAAGAAGAAGAAGAAAAAAACCCTCCAAAAACTTGAAGAGGTCCAAAAACACCACATGCTCTGTACTATCAAAGCTCAAACCCATCACAGGTTTCCTACAAAGTGAGGCTATTTGTGAGCTGACCTCAGATAACAGGCGTAATGTTTCTGACACACTCCGTAAATGCCTTTTACTTGTCTCATTTCTTTCATAACTAGCAACAGTGTGACCTCACAATGTTGAAGAAATCATAACCCCAGCCTGGTTTTGGTTACAACAAAGACACAAATAGCAACCCCGCATAACAGAGTCTGCATGTCCATAATTAAGCGAAGAAGAGACAGAATCACGCGGGCTTCTCAGTCAGAGAAGACTAATGCCTATGTCATGACAAGTTACCGTGTGACACATTTTTGCTCCAAGACACCACTTTATGAAAGGTGTTGTGTGTGTGTGTGTGTGTGTGTGTTTTTAAGTCATTTTCAAATAGAAACTGATTGACCATTTTCCACTGTCCTGGTTAGGAAAACCAGACCACCATCATAGAAAAGGAAAAGAATCTGGATCAAGTTTTTTATTTGGGTTATTCAAGTTATTTACATGTTGCTTTTAATTTTTCAATAAGTTATTACAGTCATTACCTTACTACTCACTACCTCTAAAATACGATGCAGGGAAACACTTTAAAATAATTACAATAATTTTTGTCAATAAATCTTGTGAAAATACCCCAAACTAAAGAATGTCTGTGAATCTGTTAGTACATCATCACTCAGCAACTGTGGTATTAGGCTCAATGCTTTTCTAAAGTTATATAAATGTATTTAAGAAAAGAAAAACAGGTCAAGCATACAGACCAAATGAAATGTATGAATCTTTAAAGCTGGTAAAAGAGTCTCTACCTGGTGCGTACTACCAGCTTAATGTAACATAGTGGATCCAGAGATACATCATTCAATAAATCAGTTTCTCTCCCATGCTTCTGTACCAGGATGAAGAGAGTAGTCCAGTTAAATGAATGAAGTGAGCTTAGGTTAGCTATGCATAAAAATTTATTAAACAACTATAAGCTGCCTATCTCCACGCCGGCTAGCGAATCCCATACCATTGTATTTCCACCACCATGCTTCACCTGATGAAAAAAGACTGCTGACTTTGCACCAAACTTGTCCTCTGTTTCTGGGTCAGTCTCTAAATTTAATTGTTCTGCCGAGAGTTTTAGATTTCTGCAAATGTTTTTTTCCTGCCACACATTATGAGCATTTATAAACAAATACTCGGGCTAAAAAAGAATCCAGTCATGTAAAATCTCAATGACTTGCAAATAATTCCTATTAACAAGCAGCTGAGCCAGTGTACCTACCTAATCGCCAGTGTGTGTAGAAGCTGTGTGTGGACAAAGTACTGTTGATCAACAGGTCTGCATGTTTTTAGCTCTATGGTGCTTTCACACTATAGGTAGTCCAGTAGACTCGGTCCGATTGGGGACTCGGTTCAGTTGATGGGTGGGGGTGATCTCCCGGACCAGGACATTATATTATATTATATTATATTATATTATATTATATTATATTATATTATATTATATTATATTATATTATATTATATTATATTATATTATATTATATTTTTTATTTTATATTATATTATATTATATTTTATTATACTTTATTATATTATATTGACATAGTTTTTTTAAAGGGTGGATGATAATTTCCAGGAAAAACTTTTTACTATATTGCCTAAAATCTTCTTCACATTGCAACCAATTAATAAATGCTCTGTTCCAAAAAAAAAAAAGTCACCTGTGGAATGGACAGGGCTGAAAAAACCCCATCCAATCGTCTTGAACGGCCCGTGCTTATTGATTGAATGATGGATGATGCCCATCAAACTCAAAAGCCGTCTGTCTGGGAGCATTTACATTGCCAAACATTTATAATATAAGCCATATTATTAGCCCACAATGTGATGCTGATTGGATGTTACCGGAGTGATTCCTATGAAAGTCTTCATGGAAATGGGAGGCACTCACCTCCTTCTCCTTCCAACCAGCCACAACTCACTGATTGTGCTGCAGCACACCTGACCAAGTCAATGAGTTTGTAGAGATGGGCTGCTGTTTCCTTTTTCAGTTTTTCCTGTGTTGTTAGTTAGGGAGGGAGGTAAGTTTATGAAATGTTTCCATTAAACAATTCTTTGCTTTAGATATAGTTTGTTTCTTCCTTTCTTCTTAAGCAACAGAGTAAAAGCTATTACTGGCCCCCTGTCTCCTTCATTTTATGCTCTCTGTCTCCTCATCAGCTTCCTCCGCTGTTCTGACAGCATCATTAACCCTGTGTAGTTCTGGCTGTTGTCATCTCAACCAGAGGTCATTCACACATGCACACAAACCCTGTCTCAATTAACTTCAAACGTCAGTGAGTAAACTTTTCTCTTTTTTTCCCCCAGCGATAAAATGTTAAAGGATTCTAGAAATCAAGGGGATGCTCACCTCTTCTGTCATATACAACAAAGTGAATATTAAGCTAAAAGTGAGAAAATCCCTCCAGTAAGCTGTGAGGATTCTGAATCTGAGTGATCAGATAAGAGCTTCCACCAGCACACAGCTCCTTTCAGCAGCACAAAACCAGCTTTTCAAAGCTTTCTTAAGGGCTTAAGTCTTGTGCTTCTTATGATACTCATGTGGACCGTGAAGTTGACACAGCTTAATTTTTACCCAATTAATTGCTTATAAAAGGTGACATTGGTGGGATGTTTGGTGAAATGCTTTGCTCATAAAGGTGAAAAGGAGGATTTCCAGCCTGTGTTAAAAAAAAGGGGGGGGGGGGGGGTGGAGAGTGGTAATGACTGGATGTGCTGAAAATTTCTTTAAAATTCAGACGGGCATGTCAGTACTGGCTTGTCTGCATATGCTGGGGCACTTAAGCTCAGTCCAAAAATAGGAATGCATCACTAAAGATAATGAACTTTAAACTTTGGCTGAGGTCAAGCTGTTAGGTCAAGCTGAACATGCTCCACTTCCCTCTGCTCCATCGTGCAAAACATGCATGAAGATATGTAGGCGGTAGCTGCTGGTGGTGTCAAGAGCCCTTTTGTTGATCGTAGGTGAACAGCTGCATTTCATGGCAACTCGAACAGAAGCAAATATTTCTAATTGTGGACTTTAACACATCAGCAAAGTTAGGAAATTTTTCAAGGGTTTGAGGGTGGCAATTCTGAAAAGCTTGCTCACTTTGTTTAGAGAATGCGAGAGAAGTAAATTTGAAGTGAAACCTTTGACAGTGAGCAGAACTATCAGGGTGGCATTAGCAAATAGAACAAAGCTGCACAGTTACTTAGCAGCAGATGAAAGTAGAAGCTGCCTATAACTGCACTTCCAACTAGTTTGCTCAAACTGCAAATTCTCTAAATATCTAGAAAAAACTTATAAATCTTCTGTCAGTAAAACGGCAGAGAATCACTGCAGAGACTGCCCAGGAATGAATGCCATGCAGCTTCACAGTTCTAGAAATTGACAAAGTGCCCTATTTGTAGTAAATCCTCTAGTGTAAACTTGTTATAACGCAGGGACCTGACAGCAGACGTCAAGCACGGGAAATGACTAAATACAAGACTGTGGGAAAAATGTAAGGAAAGCATGAGGAAAGTTTTAACAAGATTTTTCATGAATATCATCACACCATTCCATTGGTTGAAATTTTAAAAAAAGAAATGATTTTTTTGTTGTTGCACATGGTGACAAACACTCACCAGTGAACCTGTTCAATTGCTTATTACACAAATAGAAAATCAACCAGTCACATGATAGAAACTCAGTGTATTTAGGCATGTAGACTTGGTCAAGATGGCTTGCTAAAATTCAAACTGGGTATCAGAATGGGGAAGAAAGGGTGTTTTAAATGTAGCATAATTGATAGCATCAAATTGTCTAGACTGAGTATTTCAGAAACTGCTGATCTACTGGGATTTTCACACACAACCATCCTTAGGCTTTGCAGAGAATGGTCTGAATAAGAGATAATATCTGGTGAGCTGCAGTTCTCTGGCTGAAATTGCCTTATTGATGTAAGAAGTTAGAGAACAATGAGCAGTTGATAGAAAGGCAACAGAAATTCAAATAACCACTGGTTACAACCAAGACGCATAACATTATCTCTGAATACGCAACACATCAAACATTGAAGCAGACGGGCGACAGCAGCAGGAGACCACACCAGGTAGGATACCACACCTATCAGCTAAGAACAGAAAGTTCACCAAAACTGGACAATATATAGTAACGCTGGAAAAATGTATTTATGATGAGTCTCCATTTCATTCAGATAGTAAGACCAGAGTTTGGTGTCGTCAACATGAAAGATCCATCCTGCCTTGTATCAACAGTTTGGACTGCTGCTGGTGGTGTAGTGGTGTGGGGGATATCTTCTTGGCATCTGTTGGGTCCCTTAGGATCAACTGAGCATAATTTAAGGTTGATCTTTCTTTATTTATTCCTTTCCCAATTCTTTTTCCCCTTTTCCCTTTCTTATTTTATATTTATATTCTTTATTTTATATTGTTTATTTTTTCTTTATAAATGGTCTTTTTTTATTATTGCCTTCTCTCAATACTCCTTCCTTTCATTTTATTTACAATATATTAATTTAATGAATTATTTACATCAATTAATCTTTCCTCTTTCTTATATTTTTTTTTTCTTTATTATTCTTTCACTCCTCCTCCTCCTCCACGCCCTCCTCTCCCGCCCCTACCCCCTCCACCCCCTCCTCCCCCCTCCCTCTCCTCCTCCCCCTCCCTATTCCTCCTTTATTATTATTCTTTGTTTATTGTAAATATAAATCTAAATATTTTAAAAATGTATCTTTTTATTTTCTCCCCCCCCCATTCCTCCCCCCACCCCTTCCTTTTTTGGATTCAATTTTTAAAGGATTTTATTTTAAAAATTCCCCCCTTTCTTTTACCTCCCTTTTTTATTGCCCCTTTTTTTTTTTTTTATGTTTTTTTTGTTATTCTTTTTTTTTTTAATCTTTTTTTTTTTTAATATTTTTTTTTTTCCATCTTATATTCCTTTTTTCCTCTATATTATTTATTTCTTATGGTATTAATTATATATTATTAAAATCTCACCTCTCTGTGAACTCTATTCTGTGCTACCCTTTTTCTTTCCCTCCACTCTCTCCTTCCCCACTCACTGACATCCCACATTAATCCTTATCTATTCTTCCTTCCCTTCCTCCCCCCTCCCCTTCCCCCTCTCCCCCCCTCTCCCCCCTTCCTCTCCTCCATTATGTCTAATACTAATATAAAAAAAAAAAAAAAATATATAAAAAATTTATTAATTGTGATGTTTTCTTTTTTGACGTTTTTTTTTTCTACATAAATTTTGAGGTGATATTTTTATTTTTTCTTATATTCCTTTCCTTTTCTTTTTTCTATCTCTCCCTCTCTCTTTCCCCCCCTCTCTCTTCCCTCCCCCTCCCCCATTACCTTTTTTCCTCCCCTCCCCCCTCCATTTGCTTCCCCCCCCCATTCTTCTTTTATTTTTTTTTTAATTTGGGTTGGGGAAAATTCGATATTTCTCTTATTTGATTGGGTATCACTTTATTCCCACTTCTTTTATTTTAGACTATGTTTGGATTTTATTTTTGTTGTACTCCCCTTTTCCTTTTTCTTATAAATTATTATCTATATTCATCTACGAATAATTACCTGCAACACAAAAAATGAAGTTCTCTCCATCTAGTTATTATTTTCCTCCTCCCCCGCTCTGTAGTCGTGTCTTCTGGCGGCTGTATCTTATGTCGCTGTTTTCTCTTTTTTTTTTTTCTTTTTTCTTTTTTCTATTTTTTTTTCTTCAATACCCCCCCCTCTATTTTTGCATCTCTTCCCCTTTCCCCTCCCTCCCCACCCCCCCCCCCCCTATCTTTTTCTTTCTTCCTCCTCCTCCCCACCTCTTCCTCTCTTTTTTTTTAGAAAACACTCACATTTTTAATTTTTTTTTTTATTAATTTTAAAAATAAAGAAATTTTTCTTGTATTTGTTGTAGTAGTAGTTCCGCCCCTATTGCCTCTTTATTATTACTCCCTAATGACTCCCCGAAATTTCATCCCCCAATTTAACCCCCAATTTCTTTTTTTAGTGAATTGAAAAAAAAATTAATTTTTTTTTTTTTTTTTTTTTCTCTTCTTCACCCATTTTATTTAAACTGGACTTCATTTTTATTCTTTAACAATTTCTCCCTTAGCTCCTTTAATAAAGTGAATCTTTCTAAAATAACCCATTTAACTCTAATTTACATTAACATCATTGTAATGTATGTTGAGGTCTAGAGTAGGTTTATATCAGGGATCACCAATCCTGATCCGCAAGGCTACTGTCCCACAGGTTTTAGATGTTCCCTTTCTACACACACCTGACTTGAATTAATGGGTCATCAACAGACTTGTGCAGAACTTAAAACCAGGCTACTGGATAACCATTATATATCAAGCACATGTGGAAAATTTGCCACACTCCTTTTTGATACAAGTACGACTAAGTTTGTATTTTTCTACACTGGATTTGTGTTCTTTGGATTTCTTACTAACTACAGTACCCTTGACCGTAATAGTATCATTCAATTAGGTTTCCTACTTTCCCTTAACTGTGGCCTGAATTTGCTTTTTGTTCCTCTACAACATGCAACATTGGGGCAAATGTTGAAGTTTTAGACTGCTACCTCAAACTTCATTCATGTGACAGTTGATGGGGTTACACCACCCTCCGAGTAACTTTGTAAACATTTTTGAAGATGTCATAGTTGTGCAACATCGTATTTGTGACAGTTTCACACAATGCAAATAAAAGGGTGTTATAATTATGCAATGGAAAATGTTTCCAGAACCTTCAATATATAGCAAATTTGTAATCTTTTAACCTTCATCCAATGTAAATAGTAGACATTTTAGTATGAGAGCATATTGCTTTTGCATGCCCTATAAAGCTATTAAAAGTACAGAGAGAAAGCAAAGCAATAATATGACCCCAGTAGTGGAGGTCCTGACTCACTGGTGATTCCATAATTTCTTTGATTCCTGTTCTCTCTGTAAAGGCACGGACTGCAAATACCAAATGAATAAAAAGGTTAATTTCCTGTTTTGGTTGGGTCAATCACAACTATCAGTCTGTCAATACTGTCAATCAGCAGTGGCATATTACAGGAAAATTTAATGGGGTGGCCAAGATAAGACGGACGTTTGGGTGGGGTGGCCAATCCATACATTTCACATTTCATTGTTAGCTCAAATCAGAATCAGTGTGTAATACAGGGATTCTCATGGAAACCTGAACAAAAAGCTTAGAGCACTTTCAAATATATTTATATAAAAAAAACAACTCTGTTTACTTATTTCAAAGACAAATGTTGTGGAAAGTTTAATGTAACAGCATATACTGTATAAGATACTGTATGGTTTTCTTTGTGTGACCATATAATTTCCACCACACAAGATAAAAACTTGGAAAAAGAGTTAAATTGTATTACACACAGAAAGAGTCTTTTATCACGGAGAGGTAAGAAAGACTTCAAACATTACTCAGAGGAAACACACAGCCAGACCAAAGATCAGCCAAATAACCTCACTGACTTTTTTAAAACAAATCTCAAAACCTACTTTTATGGTTTGGCTTTTAACTCAACATGAGAATTTGCTCTCTCTTAGTTGTTTTAGTTAGTCCTTTAATGGTTTCAAATGTAATTAAAACCCACCTTTACCACTGGCCTTCACCCAGAACGAGACCCTGATTTGTTCTTGGTTTTTAAATGTTTTTATTGTTAGTTGATTTGTTACTTGATATTTGCTTTGTTTTGGGGGATGGGGAATTAGTGGATCTTGTGGCTGCTAGAAAACCTGTGAATCTGTTTTTATGATAGAAGGTTACCAACCCAAGTACCCCTGTATTCACACATTTCACACACTGGTTGACCATATAACAGTGGCAACACTGAATAATCCTATCTGTTAAAATTAGTGTCACCTTAATTCAGGAAACTGATTTATATATATGGTATTTTATATGTTTTTATTTAATTTTTTTTTTTTTTTTTTTTAGTAATTTACCTAATGTGTGAAAACAACGTGAAGTGATTCACAAAGTATAAAAAAAATGAAAGGACACAACAGTCAAAACAATTTAAATAAAGCAATTTTTAAAATTAAGCATGAAAAATGTGTAATATATATATATATAATCAAATACAAATGATAATAAATTATAATAGAGATGGTTATAAAAGCAAGAGGAAAGCATTTACCTTAATTACCATGTTAATAAACTTGAAAAGCTACCAATCAGTGACCAAAGAGATTTCAGGGGCAACTGTGGCCCCCCCAAGCCCCTCCCTAACATCGTCATTGTAAAGGTATAGGATTGTTATTGTATGTTGACAAAATGCTCCAGCTTCAAAAAAAAAAAAAAAAAAAAAGAAATATACATGGATAAAAAGTTATTTAAACTTCCACAACTCAAGCTAAATAAATAAACAAAAACAGAAAAAAATAATAATGATTAAAAAAAACAAAAAACATCTGGCAGCCCATGAGGGTCATGAGGCGATGCTGGTGCTGTTTGTTAAGTTGTGTGAACTTGTGCCCTTGCCGTCAAGTCATTAGGTTCAAGAGCAGGAATGTTAATCCTCAAAAGAAAAAAAGAAATAAATGAAACCAATGTAAGTTATTTTTGTTTATCACAAAGTTGGCAGAAGTGGCTTAATTATTTATCGATCCCCAAGATTTGTGTCCTTTTAGGAGTTTTTTTCCACAAATGTATGGAAAGCTTGCTAAAATATGGAAGGGGAATGTGCATGCATGCACAGACTTCAAGTACAACGAATTACTGATAAAATAAATAATTAATATATGTTGCAGCCTATAAGCAGATCAGATTAGCAGAATAAATTTATTGGCATGTTTTCAGTCAGTGCTGCTTATCTACAAAGCAGGTTCACCCTTTCCTCCTTCTTGTTTCTTGTGAGTTTGTTGTTCTTTGAGCTACATGATGCACATAACAGCTGCCTATCGCTCACATCATACCTGATGCTCCTCATCCTCAGTGAACTGACTTGCTCACTGTGTTGACATGGTGGTGTTTTGTGACCTGCAGCTGACCAGGAATCTTTGCATTGATGCATTTAATGAACAGCCTCGCTGTAAATCCGCCACGGTTTTACAGCTTTCTTAACTTATGACTCAAGATAAGTTTCATGTAGTAGGCCTACAGCTGCTGTGAAGCAAGGAGCAGGTCTGTATTGGGCCAGATCTCATGCCCATGGAATGTATTCTTAGAGATAAAAATATAAATTGGGCAAGTGGAATAACAAATCTTGTTTGTGATGGCAAGTGATAAAAACAGGGGAATCCCTGTAGTTCATAATGTCTTGAACTTCCATAATTGAAGCATCATGTTTCCCACAGTCTGAAAGAGTTTTGACAGATAATAGTTTCAGGTTTGATGCGTGATGTGACGCAGCTTAGAAACAGTCTCGCGAAACATCCATCTATGCACATTTACATACTAGTTATGAAAAATAGCAAGGCTGTCCGGTAGTAGTTTTTTTTTTTTTTTTTTTTTTTTTTTTTAGGTTCAGGTACCGCGTGCCCCCTCAGCCTCACTGTTGGGACTGTTGCTCTGCTGGGCCACCTGATTGGTCATGAGAGGCGGTGATGTCACCGCCTGCTTTTGCTGTCCCGACCGGTGCAGCATCAAGCGCAAGACTCTAGAAGAGCTCCAGATGGAGTTGGCGCACGATGGGATCAGAGCTATAGCTCGTGCGACCGCGACAGACGAAAAAGGCTGCTTTGCACAGCCTGGATGAACTCGACCTGGTCCCACACACAGCGCAGCAGCCCGTCATGGGGGACGGTGGCGCGTCTTCGCCGGTGAACCTCCACAATGGCACGGGGAGCGAGGCGTCTGACGCACCGGGCTCCGCTCCAGGAGCATCCGAACAGTGGATGGCGGGGATGAGTCTGGTGATGGCTCTGATCGTCCTTTGTATTGTGTTTGGGAATATCCTGGTAATTGTGGCCATAGCCAGAACGCAGAGGCTACAGACGCTCACCAATGTGTTCATCGTGTCGTTGGCGAGTGCAGACCTCATCATGGGTCTGCTGGTGGTGCCATTTGGCGCTGCGCTCGAGGTGCGCGGCTCGTGGCTATATGGCTCCTTTTTCTGTGAGTTTTGGATCTCCGTCGATGTCCTCTGCGTCACTGCCAGCATAGAGACCCTGTGCGTTATCGCCATAGACAGGTACGTGGCCATCACCTCACCTTTCCGCTACCAAAGCTTGCTGACCAAAGCTCGGGCCAAAGCGGTGGTGTGCGTGGTCTGGGCCATTTCTGCGCTGGTCTCCTTCCTGCCCATCCTAATGCACTGGTCCCGCGACAGTGTGGACACAGATTGCTACGAGGACCCTGAGTGTTGCGACTTTGTCACCAACAGGGCATATGCCATCTCCTCATCCATCATTTCCTTTTACATTCCTCTCCTGGTTATGATTTTTGTTTACGTGCGTGTGTATAGAGAAGCGAAAAAACAGCTGAGGAAGATCGACAAGTGCGAGGGCAGGTTTCACAACACCTTAACTGGACTCACCTCCAAGTGCAAGAAGAGGCCGTCCAAGATCCTGGCACTCAGGGAGCAAAAGGCGCTGAAAACTCTCGGCATCATCATGGGGACGTTCACTCTGTGCTGGCTGCCCTTCTTCATAGTTAACGTCGTGCGGGTGTTTAGCGCAGAGATGGTGGACAAGGACCTCTTCGTGTTCCTGAACTGGTTGGGTTACGTGAACTCGGCCTTTAACCCCGTCATTTACTGCCGGAGCCCGGATTTCAGAAAGGCTTTCAAGAGGCTGCTTTGCTGCCCGAGGCAAGCCGACCGCAGGCTGCACATCAGCTCATGCGACTTGTCCCGGTGCTCCGGCGGGTTCGTGTCCGCTTTGGAGCCCGGTACACTGGAGATGTGGTCAGACTGCGCCGGCTTGGACAACAGCGACAGCAGCCTGGTGGGGACCACAAAGCTGTCACACTCTGAATCACAGCTGTGAAAAGGGGGATAAATCTATAACAAACATTCTTGGCATCATAAAGGAAAGAAAAGAAAAAAAAAAAAGTCACCTGGTTTTGGGAAAGGGATGCACGAGAGCCAAATCAGAAAATTTTCGTGTAAGCCATTTGTGGACTCAAATATCTTACCAACTTATGGGGAAAAACAAGCCTAATTTTTTAAAAAGGCAGATCAATAATAGATCGACCCTAAAATTTGCAGGATGTAAAACCACAAGCATGTTAGAGGATGGAGTGCGCTCTAATCAGAAGAGCGCACTTCCTCTCCTGGTAATTCTTGACATAGGCTATTTATTTTATTCTAAATATGATGGCTACAGGACTGCAACTCGTATTGATGAAGTTTGTGATGAGTAACAACAATTTATTCTTAAGATGATCGCTCAGGCGAACTATTAAAATTTTTTAAAGCGTTGAACAAGAGCAAAAGCATTTGCCAGCGACGTAATGTATACAGCTCACAATGTGTTTTTACCTCACAAACATCGGCAAGTGCAATTTGTACGGCAGGTACTTGTTTATATTAAACATAATGTAAAATAGGCGTATATTTATTCTGTGTTTTACTACTAAACAAGTAGCTAAATGAAGGGCTGAAGCCCGGTGTATAGGCTATTGTGGTGTTCAGCACTGGGTGGGTGGGTGGGAATCTAAGCCTCTCAGACTGTTTTTGGCTTTTTATGCTATTGTGAGGTGGTGCTTTAACGTCTGTATAAAATAAAAAGGAAGTTTTATTGTTAACTACTGTTGTTTTATTTCATATGAATGATCACGGTCGTGGTAAAATTAAGAGGTCTGAAATACTTCCAATTTCCTCATTCTATTTGGCTAATTTATTTGGAAACCATTTAGAATACGAACAATGAAATAACACATTTCTTTTAGCAGCAACCATTTCGATATAAACCAGGATTAGTAAAATGGTGGTATGTGAAATGGCTTTCTACTGGCTGGACTGTTGAGAACAGCTAGAATCTGATTGGCCTCCATGAGGAGATAAGCCACAAAAATCTGATTTTTAAACGGGGATTTGTTTCTGTGCACCAGAGATTTCAGGTACATACTGTAAGTGCTTGTTTTTCGACCCTGTAACATACCTGGAATTCAGTCATTATGTTCAGGCACACATGCATGCAGAGTTGATCCACTTGTGGAAAAATATGTTTGTATTAAGATTTTTGTAGCATTTTTTGTGTCATTTTCAGCACTACACCAAGTCAGAAAACAACACATTAACTTTAGGTTTCCAGTTTTTCTTGAGCTCACTCTGTTAATGCTCACCGCAACTGTGCAAGATTTGCTCGTGTGGATTTAGTTCAGGTCATCAGCATTAACTGTATGGATTAACCTGAACTTGAGCATCATACAGACCAGGTTTTATCATTTAGACTTGAGCCAGCCTGTTTGGGTTGATTCTGGGGGGTTTGTCACTGGATTCTACCTGATCAGCATCACAGGGGGCTAAATCTGTTTGCTACCTGGTTAAGTTAAATTAGGTTTTATTGAAGCCTTTAAAAGGTTAATATTTAATTTGTCCACAGATTCAGACATCTTTTATCTTGCAGTTGCATGCATCTTCAGTCCAGTTCCAATGTTTTTAAACTCTCACCTGCCAAAATCTTCCTCTACAAGTTAACTGTCTCTTAATGTGCCGTTTTATGGTTGCACCTCCCTGGAGTCTTACTCTGCAAGCTTATAGAAAATGTTTTAGTAAACATGATGACAGCTGGTGTTATGAAGGGGCTCTTACATGAGAGATTTGCAGTTCCCTCCGAGGAATATTAATTAGCCCTTAAGCTGGACGTCTTTAAAATGCATTAGCATGATGTTTTGTGCTAATGATTCTCTCCCAAAAGGGTCTGAGCCGTACATTTCAATTAGACCAGAAAAGCTGAATGGAACTGAGCTCAGCTGTTTTGGGTAATGAACATTTTTTTTTATATGATTGGCTGAACCAATCAGTGTGAATGAGACCCACAGATTTAGGGAAAAATAACAACATCCGTGCAGCTAGAATCATTGATGTCCTCTTGGCAGAAACCTGCTTTTTTTTTTTTCTGAGCATTGTTTATTTGGCAGGAGATTTGCGTTTAAACAGATTAGCTGTGAGCTCACAGATGGAGGGACTAATCAGCGGTTTCAAGAATAATTGTTTCAAATTGCATGTGTATCAGTAGAAATTTTGACTGCTCCAAGGCAAAGTAGATAGATTAATATCAACATGACCTCTGCCTGCACAAACAGGCGCTGCTGATGTTAAGTACACTCACAATGCCACTTTTTCTTGCATGCACTGCAAGTGCAAGCCCTGTTTGGGGGATTTATTTTTCTTCAACTGCATCCCAAAGATGCTCTATTGGATTAAAATCTGATAAATTTAAGGGTTTTAATCTGGGAACTCTTAAAAAAAAAGTCTGACGTGTTTTGAGCTTCTGATCATCAAACACTAACTTACAGAGAGTTGCCGCAACAGGATGAAAGGATATGAAAAGCTGGACATAGCAAAAATGCTCAAGAAGGCAATGACATTAGTATTATACTCAACTGGTGAAAGGGTGCCAAAAATAATTTCCCAAACTATTACAGCAGTACCTACAAAGTTTTCCCCATTTTTCTTGGTCCAACTGGTACTGTATTTCTCATTTATTAAACATTAACTCAAATCAATGTCTGACTCTATGAGCTGTGCCTAGTACAGAAGTCAGTTAAAGAAGTCGGGGGGATTGTATTGTAATGCCTTTAATCCTAATCTTTAAGTGATACATGGATTATTATAATTACACATATGAATGTCTTCAGCTTATCAGGGATTTTCGGGCCGTGAGCCACTGCAACCTGGATGACTTTAGGACATTATTCCTCCCTGTTTTATTTTTTGACAGAACCAGAATTCAGCCTTTCTGTCTTATTTGCCTAAAAGATATGATATTTTCATATAATTTTCGAGAAGAAATGATTAATGGTTTTATTATTTAACAGTATGGTGCAACAATGTGGAACTAAAGCCCAACATCATTTTCTCCATTTCTGATTCTTGCATGATTTGAGGATCAAGGAGTAGTGCTTATCTTTATGGCCCCACACTACAGCTGAAGAGCTATGACTACCACTCCTTGATCCGTGAATAAAAGGGTCACCTCATTCCTGCAAAATAGAACAGGAAATTCTGGAATATGGCCCAAATATGTAGTCAGTCTTTCAATGAAACACATTACATTCCAGCACTGATAAAGTAATTAAGAAGCTTGACTTTTCCACCACCTCTTTAATTGGAACTGCTCTGAAATTTGAAATGATGTTCACAAGTTTTTTCAAATCCTCTCCTGCATCTGGTCTAAGTTTAATACAATAATTACATGGACTCCATCTCCTCTTTAGCAGATCCTGCTTATTGTAGCTGCCAACTACCTCCTACTGCCACCATCTGGACTTGATTAAAGACCAGCGCAAATATCATAATCATGGCAGAAAATGAAAAACACTGCACAGAATGTAAGGATTGTGCATGAATCTTAATGGTGCTGCTAACACACCTTTTCTTTCAGAGAACAAGCATCTGAGTAATAGATCCCACGAAAAGAGTGATTTTCAAAGACAAAGATGTAAGACGTTATGCAAATTTCATTTTCTTTGGGGGCTTGTTTGGAGAAAAGGTGTTTAAATCTGTCAGAAAAACAAAGCAGAAATCCCCAGAGGATAGAATTGTCAGCACCTGGAGATAATTACTGCTGATTGTTAATTACTGCAACCTTATCAGACCCCAACAGTGATGCTAAACTTATCCTAAGAGGACAAAAACGGTATGTTTTGTACTATATTACAACAGTCGTCAAATGTAATGACACAAATCTTTTTCAGTTTGTGAAGCTCTCCATTTGAAACACTGTGCAAGTATTTGTTTATATTTATGACGGTAATATAGGTATTACTCATCAATGTACAATATGGCAAGACGACAAGCATGAACACATGGAAGCCCTGTAACTGGCACGTGTCTCTTTGATGCTAAACATTGATAAATCATGACTTCTATGGGGTTGATAAGCTTAAATTCCCCTGTGATTTTTCCACTCTAAGTCAAACTGCTAGAATCAAAGTGCAGTGCCAAAACCAGGTGCTACACTTCATGCATCCATCTGTTTGGATTCCCATGTAAACATGACGCTCTTTGGTCTCCATCTGCTGCACTCTGGCTCCCTTCGATTTATTGTGGCTCACATTAAGGTTGGGGAAATGTGGCCGGTCATCTACAGCACTGGTGTTACATAATGAAAACTGTGTGACTTGCCCGCACAGGAAGTAAGAAGCTAGGCATAGCATGCACGTGTCCGACACAACTACTTCTAGAGATATGCACAAAAAGATCAGCCATTCATGGGAAGAACTACTTTAAAATTAGATTGGCATGATGGGAGTGTGAGCTTGGTCTAGTGACTGTTAGCTTATTTTATGAAAATGCTGAACTGGTGAAGAAATAATTATATTTATGTCATCCTTTTTATTTCTCAAAATGAAAGATTTTTTTTACTGCATTGTAGCTTCTATTTCATTTCCTCTCCAGATTATTTATTGGGGTGTCAACCCCATGAGCCTTGACCTTTCACTGTCTTGCTCTTGAACTCAAATAAGTTGATGCCTCAGTGCCTGATGTTCATATTCTGTCTCTTTTGACCCTTTGATATTTAGTACAAAGGATGAGCATGTAGTCTAACAGAAGAGAAATTTTTTCGCACCCCAGGTAAGAAAGCACCCCAGCTCCACATACAGAAACCATGGTCTCTTGCCAGACCCATCTGCATCCAATTTCTCATTTCAGAAGCCAAAAACTAAATACCTATGTGCAGAGATTTGTCAACCGTAATTATTTTGCAGCTTATAATCCTTAATAATAAGCCTCAGAACAAGCCGAATGGACAAGGTTTTTCCCAACAAGATTTTTATGAACTGAAGCATACTGAGTGACTTGCAGTGTTGAAAGCCTTCCAAGACTAGAAGAGGAAGTTGTGCCTAATTTCAAGCTATAGGCAGGCAGACTTCAGGGTTTCCAGACCTCACTTTAAAGGCCAAAGTGTCAAACTAGTAATACAGGAAAGCAGAGCCGCAGTGATGAAAAAAACATCTGAATCCTTGTGAGGGCTTTTCAGAAGTGGACAGCAATGAGGAAGCACAAACTCTTACAAATGTGTAAGAAAGTCCTTAATCATGACCTTAATATTTCTTCAATGTTTATTGATTTATTTTTTAATACTACATTCATCACACCTGGGAAATTCGGTCCCTGCATTTTACCCATCTCTCAATTCACTCGCGAGATTAGGATGGTCTCACGAGGCTAGCAGGTTACCATGTCTTAGTGGGAGCAGTTGGGGGGTGTTCGGTCCGAAGCCCACCTCTGTAGCCACGAGCCTACCAGTCCTCAAAAATGATTTGGTTTACAACTGCAATTCAAAATCAATTTTATTTCACTAAATTATAATTAAGTAATTATTTTTAATTCATTATTATCTTTTTAATTTATTGTTATATTAATAACTTGTGAATTCAGCATTTTCTTTAGTTGGAAGGTATGAATAGTTTTGAGGATGACTGTATATACAGTATATATCCTCTATATAAACAAAAGATCTGCTTTATCAACAAATGCGATAAATATGCAAGTACTGTATCAAGGTAAAAAGTAATCTTGCTGAAACATGGCATCTTCAGATGTTTTCATAAATATGCCCATGCTGAAATAACTTTTTTAAGGAAGATTTGACCTTTTCAAATGATGAGATGAATGAAAATCACATCACAATTGTTTATTTTCACTTTTTGAAATGTTTTCTTGATCTAGTCTTTTGGGGGAGTGGGTAGTGTAGTGGTTAACGTCGCAGGCTGGGGCGTGGCAGACCCGGGCCCAGGTCCCCAACACGACACCCAGGTGAACCACTGCGGACCCCTGTCCTTAAACCCCACCATCTGCTCCCTGGCAGTTTAGCAGCCCACTGCTCTCAGGTCCAACCTCAGATGGGTTAAATGCTGAGAATGAATTTCCTAATTGGGGCACACATTGGGATGAATAAAGCATCTCTCTCTCTTTTTTAAAAAAAATCTTTTTGATTAAATAGAACAATGCGTTAAGGTTAAACATGAAAACACTTCTTGTAAGAAGCTCTGACAGTAAATTCGTCTCTACCAATGCAGTGCAGCTTTATAATTCATGTTTCAATGTCTAATATTGTCTAATTATACAATATTGCATAACACAAATAAATGCTAATTACCATGAGGTCTGCAACACCAAGAAGTGAAACTAAATTCCAGCTTTAAAATATGAACGCCACCTCTTTTGCTGACTCTTCACTGTCAGTTCTAAGTTTTAACTTGTCTTTCTCCAACATGAAAGATACACGAGACAATATCCAGACACCCACTGCAAGTATGTGATGTAGCTCCGGTTTAAACTTGCCTCCGTTCAGCCCTTTAAATCTATCCAAGATGAGTCTCATTCACCCACAACATGCAACACTGCACCTTATTTCTTTATAGGCTACAGTATAAATCTGAATGAACAAAAACGGTTGTTAAGGTGCCACAAGCCTGTCTCAGCTTCTCTCTGAATAAGCAGAGCGGAGGGTGGCATACAATCAAAGCATTACAGAGGGCAGATTTTTCTAATGGGACAGAGCAGATGGTAACACGAATACTTCCAATTAAAAAGGCCTATTTTGGTGCGGTTACATAACACTTAAGTTAAAAGGCAATAAGTAGAATGTAATTAGAGTCATAATGAGGTCCCATTCATATTCAGGTATTTCTTCTATTTTTTAATCCTAATGCTGCAGCTTTAAGTCTGCCTGAGTTTAAAGCGGACACCAGTAAACCAAAAAGACTGACAGGGACATGACATGGCTGTTATCTCTGTACCACAAGAGCTACTATCATGGATTCTGCTTTCACTGGCTAAAGGACATGGCCAATGCTTTATGGATACAAGGGTGGTCATCTAAGCTGATAAGGGCTATCTTTGAAATAAAAAAAAAAAGCCTGTTGGTACCAAATGGCCTGAATTTGCTATTTGAATGGGCTTGCAGAGAAAATGGCAACTTTCACTCAGATGTGACTAACAAAGCAAATGTCTTATTTTCCAAATACATTATGTATGATTTTGATGACAGTTGTTCCAGTTGGTGAGTAGGCGGTTTTCAATGTCTCCACAGATTCATATGTGGTAAAAAAGTATTGAAAAAAATGCCCAGGCATGATGTGAAATTTGGATGTGAGCAGACTGCCAGGGTGACTAAGTATATTGTTTAACACAACTGCTTTCAGAAATGGGATTTTAATGCAGAACCACAGGTAGGGGCGCCATCCATACCTGGGCTTGCCATAGGTCTGATAAGGTTGCCTCATTTTTGACTATTGTTAAACTCATTTCTAGTTTCTTGTTGACTCAAGCTTCATCACTTACAGAACCGGGGAGCCACAAAATCTATTAACAGCTCTGATTAGTAGGCTACAATCAATTGTGTACCCCTCAAACTTGCTCCCCCTGGATGAAATGATAGATTTCTGCATTCATGTGCATTGATGTTTCAAACATCTTGGAAGCTCATTTTCAAAAGTTTCTATTTTCACTTAAACCATCACATTTATTTCTGAAAAAATGTTTTGAAACAGCTCATACAACAAATCCAGCAAAATGTTGAAGGAGCTGAGAGCAGAGTTGTTTTTGTCTGGGTTTTAGAGCAGCCCTCTGCTTTAAATCATCTTAAAGTCTGCCTGTTTTGACTGACAGTGGCAGTCATGTGCATGACCTCCAGCACCGCTGACGCTGCTGCTTTTGAAGTAGGACCTAAATCTGCATCCAGGAAGAGTCACAGGGTGAGAGGTTATCACTGTGCAGGCTTGCTTTATTACCAGAGTTTACACTTAATTTCTCTGTAACTGAAAAACAGAAAGCAGGACAAAGAAGTTGATTGTAGTGAAGACTACAGGCAGACAGTGTTGTATAGTAACAAAGTAAAAATACTTCGTCACTTTACTTAAGTAGTATTTTTTTTTATATTTGTACTTTACTTTACTACTTCTATTTCTGATGACTTTTACTTTTACTTCACTACATTTTCCGAAAAAAATCTATACTTTTACTTCATTACATTTACCTGAGCATCTTAATTACTCGTTACAAATAACAAGTAACTTAATAGCCAATGGACAATCTTTGTTTTGTTGTAGTGGGACTAGAAGCCACTAGTAGCATCCTTGTATAAGCTGTTTCTGAAGCTAAACACACCTTTACCTGCCTCAGCAGCATGCCAAAGACTGTTTAGCATCGCTGGTCTGGTCTTCTGCCCAAGAAGAGCCAGACTGAGTTCTCGCCATTTTGAGAGACAACTTCTTTTGAGGTTGAACAAAAAGTTTTTCAGGGTTCAGTAATGACTGGATGGACAGTTCATGTGCTGTCGCACTGCAGTCATGTTAAAGTTCAACCAATCAAGTTTTTTGTTTGTTTGCATCACATCCGAGCTCTAAGTCCCTGATTTACGAAAGGTTTGCACAGGTTAAAACGGGCGCAATCTTCATAACGCGCAATAATCCGATGGAGCGGATTTACAAAGCAGGCCAAAAGGAGGTTTGCGCCTGTTAATGGGCAAAATAGCCCCGCTATCCATTTTGCGTGTCTGCTGTTGAAGAATATGCAATTTGGGCGTTTCTGCCAGAACGCGCAGAATATTGGGAGGAGATTATGCAAACAACTCAGCTTAACAAACGCAATGTGATTTATAAACCAGGCAACGGAAAGAGGGCGCAAAAAATTGTTTGTTTTTTTTTTTTGCACGTCTGAAAAGCAGGTATTAACTGGCAGCTTTATGTAGCCTACTGATGGCTTAAAAATGCTGCATACAGGACTATAGACATGCAGCATTGGGTCAAAACCATTTCTCATGAGGTGTGCAGGCGACACGTCAAGTTTTCATTATTTAATTAGATAACATCACTGTTTAATACGGGTTAAACATGGTTAAACGGGGCATCTGCAGCTGTAGCATCATGGTAGTTAAAGTTGATATTAATTATGCCTTTTCATTTTCTTTTATTTTTTTACCAATGACATATTTTCAATTTTAGATAATTTCCTGCACACTCCTCCTCTCCACACCAACTGCTCGGCTCTGAGGTCGCTGTCCAGTATGAAGTGGCCCCCATCCCACAGAAAACTCAGTGACAAAAACTAGCAACGTAGGACAAACTATTGATACTATATTTAACTGAATTTTGCGTGGGGTGGGGGGCAATTACGCAGGTCCATCACCTGGCATTGTGCCAAAAGAAGCGCACTGCGTGCGTAATATCAGACCATCTTCAACAGTGTCTCCTTAAACTTAAACTGGCCTCTTCTTACTACCCACAGGGAAACCTGCTGCATTGTTTTTATTTATAGTTATTTTATGAAGAGTTCGTTTGCAAAAACAGACAAACACCACCGTGGAAAAACAGTTAACTGCTTTTCATCACTGTCAGGTACAAACATCTCCATTTTACATAATTAATACCCTCTACTTCATGTGAGCTTGATTTGGTGAAAATATTCAAAAAGTAGGTGAGTTTATTTGCAAAAGCAGTTGACTGTTTTTTCTAAATGGCGTCTATTTTTGCAAATGAACTCTTCATATCTATCTTTTATTCTGTTTTTTATTTGCCTCATATTATATCTCAGGAACTAATATCTCTCTACCAGGAAGAATTTCATTTAACTTTATACAACACTGCAGGCAGAATATTCAAGATCAACGTAAGACTCTCTTTTATTCCCTGGAAACACCATATATACAGACATCATCCAGAATTTTTTTTTTTTTTTTAGAAAAAAAAAATCTCATAACTTTACAGAATAACATATCTACAAATGCATATTATAATCACAGTTTGAATATGTCACAATACAGAGCAAAAGGGAACCATTGCACGGCCATAAAAAGAGCAAACGGACATTCTCATATCATTTTAACAATTCGGCACTCGCACATAGTGAACACCATTTCTTCATTTTCATGGTGAAACATACAGTTTTATTTCATTCAACCACAGCGCTGCAGCATGGCTTTATTTCAACTGCAGAAAAGCAGAAAATCTTGGATCAGCAAGTTCTCAGTCTGATTCGTGTGACACGCCGTGACCAAATCTGAAGAAGCGTATTAGCATGCCTCAGAGAATTATGGGGACTTAATTAGGATATCCCATGCCAGTGTATTGCATAGGCTGTAGTTTACTTCTGCACCAAACCATAAAAAAAAAACATCTATTTAGCAACAAAGCACCCAGTTTTTGACTGAACTTCATATTTTAAACAACCAACCAACTTTACAGAAGTAGGAACTTAAATGTAATGCAGATCTTGATTTTTTTTCCCCAGAAGTTTAAAGGGTTATTTCACTTTAATACAAGGGAAAAGTACAATGTAAGTCCAGTTTTCTGCATGTAGGTTTATATTTTAAAGAAGTCAATTCAGATATTATAAAAGGAGTTACATCAAATGCAAAGCACTCACTGCTGCAACAGAGGGATAAAAGGTTTCTGTGACCTCAACAGTGGAGACTTTAATCTTCATTCACATAGCGCTCCATTTCTGTGCAGCCTCAGGGTGAATGGCAAAGGGATTGGCCTGCAACCACTCACAACCCATAAAAGCTTGCTTCTGACTGCGGGAAAAATGGAGATGGAGGCTCGTCTTTTGTGACGGCTTCTGCAATCAGACGGACTAAGCTGCAGGTGTGTGCATGTTGATGTGGCTGAGAGACTCTGGTATAAATTAAAACCACGTCGACCCCTCTGGAAGGAATAGCTTGCTGGTCAATCTGGTGTGGAGCAAACAAGCCCGGGCAGCTAAAGCATGTACACAAGCTGGAGAGGTTTGAAAAGGCACACATGCAGCCATGCACACACACTATTTTAAATAGTCAAAACACCAGCACAGTTGCATGTTGCACAAACAAGCATAAAAACCGTATACTGGCACACAGACACATTCAGAACAAAGAAATTAAAAACAAGAAGGAGCAGAACAGCATTGCACTTTGTCCCTGGATAGATTTCTGCGGCTTTCCTGAGCTACAGCTACAGATCTCCAACTCTCCCTTTGATTCTTCTACACTTGATTTACCTCAACGGACTCTGTGATGCTACAAATAAATCATAACAAAGAGGAGTGTACAAGAATACATCAACATTTTAGTCTCTTCATCCATCGAATCCCATCATGCACATGGTGCAAAAACACCTTATACACACAAGAAGCATCTCTGTGTCAACTGTTTAAAATAAGGAATGCTTATAATGCCACATTTAAAGAACTATGTGGTGCAAATGAAGTACCCCAACATTTGAGCTGGCCAAAATTTAGTGAGGAAAAGACTAAAATGTTTTAAGGTATCATTTTTAAATTAAGATCAAAGAGAAAAATAATAAAGAATGCAACTTATATGAAAAAAACATTATCATAAAAAATAAAAATCTAAATCAAACATACTAAAATAAAATGTTATATTAAACCAACTTAAAGAAAAAAAAACTACATTCAATTTTAATCTTCACATGATATTATTTATCATATTCATTTAGATGCAACGCAGGTCACGAGCAGGATACTTCCACACTGATGCTGTTGACTGCAGGAAACGTCACAAAGATGCTTCCTGAGGTCGAGCACCTGTGTCACACAGATGCGTGGATCTGCTGATGAGAGCCACCTCACTTCACCAGCTTGGTCATAAGTGCTGTGCAGAGCAAAAGAAATAATCAAATAAATGAAAAATGCACCGGTGGTGAGCAAGTTCCCCTCAAGCCCGAGCTGATCTGTTTTTTCACTTCTGCTTTAATCGTGGAGTCAAGTCCAGTCCAGCTGAAGAAGCAGTCCTTCAAAAATACATCTGGTTTATTGTCAGATGGACTTCAGGGGATGAGCTGAGAGCGTATGCCGGCAACGACCATCTCAGTCAGCTTACTGTGTATTTATTTATTCATTAGTTTCTAATAGGATGGGCTCACTGGCAAATTAAAGTGGAGATCTTCCAGCTACTTTCTAAGTAGTTTGCTAAACATTCACAAAAAAATGGCATCTACAGTCAGTGTTTTCTTTTTTTCTTTTTTTTTAAAACAAAGCTGCTCTAATTTGAAGCAACTGACCTGAAGAAGTCTCTTGGCAATGGGAGACACAAGTGAGCCAGAGGAAGATTTGATGTGTCAGAGGCAATAATTGGAGGATGGTACAATGTGGATGGAATAACGATGATTCAAGTAAGCTTCCTCCAAATGGACAGAAAAAGATAAAGGGGTCTCACACCCCACTGGCACTTGCAACATACAATTTGCTCCTTCATGTGTAGCGAAAATAAATGAAGGCTTGAGATTTCTCAAGTAGTACTTGGTCCTCCATTTCCTCTTTTCAGTGACATCGCGCCGCTTCCGCCAAACTCCGTCCTAAGGATCCCTCTGCTGCTTTATAAGCTTTTCAATCTCACCCCCCAGCGTCTGCAGATTCTCCTGAAAAAACAGAAAAATAAGAAGAAAAAAAGATCATTTCAGCGACCGCTGTGCAGCTCATCCTTTATTTAAATGTTAAAAGTAAAAAATAAAAAAAAAGGGTAAATTAAGAAAATCCAACACTTGTAAAGGGATTTGCATCATTCCTACAGTAGAAACCACTTGCTGCCAACAAGTATTCATATGGAAAACAGTAATTACAGGCTTAAAAACTGAAAGGTTCCATTATCCATTTAAATACAAAGCATTCTTATGGATTTTTCAGAGTATTTTATACAGTTTATCATGTAATTGTGTCTTATATAATCACTTCCTGCTTTGTGCCAATTACATTTAATTCACAGAAAGAACAGTCTCTAGTAGAAAATACATCAGCACATTATTACAAATATAGATAGTCTCATTCAGGCTCTTGTGCAGGGTCGATTGTCTACGACAGAACAAGAAGCTGACCGCCAGCAAAATATGAGAATACTTATCAAAACATGCAAACAGAGCAGAAAGACAAACGTCAAAGATGCTTCAAAAGGATGGCCACACTATCTGTGAATGTGGGTGTGATGGAAGGCAGAGGGTGGTCTGACATTCATCTATCCCTGGATTAAACTGAGCTTTTATCCACACCTACACTCCCATCTTCTTAAGGGACTATTTCTTCTGCTGTTCCAGGGCTGTGGCTAATGTAGATTTGTTAATAAAGTTAATCCTGGTTGTCTCTGTATTACATAACTGTTCTACTTCATCCATTTAAAGAAGACTTTAAAATTAAGGCAGGGGTGTCCAAAATCGGTCCTCGAGGGCCGCTGTCCTGCAGGTCTTGGATGTTTCCTGCTACAGCACACCTGATTCAGGTTGATGGGTCAACGTGCTTTGGCAGCACTTGATAACAAGCTGAAGAAGTTATTTAAGGGGTACTTTTTGACATAGGGCCTAATTTTTGAGTTAACCAGGGTATGATTTATCGCTGGAGACAGTTTCAACATATCATCCCATAATTCTAATTGCAGGATGTCACTGATGCTAATGCTAGCACAGATCAAATGTAACCGCTTAGCCTGTCATTCAAAACAATCTTATCCATCCACAGAACACCGATACTCAAGACTATCTGTGTAAATGCCCGTGTTGACAGAATAATGTTACAAATAAAACTAGCCTTGCTTCACATACTATGCATTACATTTTGAGGAACTAGTCCGGGTGGTAATCCAGTTCATAAAGATATAGCGACGGTTCGTTTGATGAAACAAAAGGCATAGAAATGAGAAGAAAGCTTGCACGACAAATAGTTTTATGTGCAAGTTTGGCAGTGAATATCTGAATGGGATGGTTTAAACACTGATTATGGGTTGCCTTACAACATAAATTGCTTAAAGAGGAAGCTTGTAGGCAGCTTCTGAACAGGTGCATGTTGTGGGTGATGCATTAGCAGGATTGCTTTGCAGAACCTAAAGAAGTTGAAGAGCCTCTGTATCAGGAATCTTCATTAACAGTTCTTTGCAAAGGTGCTAAACAGAGTAATCCAGGGAGCCTGCAGTCTCCTGGGCTGGTGTAAGTGTGAGTATTCAGCCTGATTTTTTTTTTAAATGTTCTGAGAGAAACAAAAAGGCTGTAAAAAAATATTAATAAATAAAAACTTATTAACAACATGCACACCTCTGAATGTAACACTAAAAACTTTGAATCCACTTATGTGAGAAGGACTCGCATTTTTGTCCTTGGATTAAGTCTTTTTTTTCTTTTTTAATAAGTTTTGACAAGGATAATGAAATCACATCAGGCTCCAAGGTCGAGCACCAACGCAGAATTGGGAAATTAATTATCTACTCACTCCAAGTCTAAACAATCACACTCGCAGCAAATTAAGAGGCCTTGAAGGAAACTGCTGACATTATCAATATTATCAAGAATTTAAATCAGTTTATCTGCATTTACTCCTCAGTGGAGTGATGCCTGCTGGGGCTCAGCTTACCTTCAAAGTGATGTTCTTCAGCAGGGTGTCCTCCAATACAGCCTGCAGCTTCCTGTTGATCTCCAGTGACAGGTCCAGGGTCAGCCCGCTGTCCGCTGGGTGGGAGGTGTAAAGTGAAGCCATGATGCCCCCCCGCCGGCTGAGGTGGGCCTTGTTAATGTCTGACGCTTCTGATGAGAGGGCCCCTGACTCCTCTCTTAGCACATAGCTCTGGATAATTCTGTGTGAGAGAGAGAGAGAGAGAGAGAGAGGGGAGATGAGTCAAACCGTGTGCTTCAAAAGGGAAACGAAATGAACGCGCAGCATCAGCTGAAGACTGTTGAGCAGGGAAAATTGAGAAAGCTGGATTTCATAGTTAGAGAGCATAGAGCTCTTAGAGGGCAATAAACCATTTCCAGCAGCAAAAGCACTGGACGTTACAGGAATGGTAATTCCACTGGGATGGCTTATTGGACCTGTGCACGTAGGACACGTTCAGTCATACTTAGAAAAATTATTATTGCGCCTGTCAGAGGAGGAAAGGTAATGAAAATGGCAGAATTAGAATGGGCTGGCATGGTTCAATTAATCAACTGCATGTCTGTGTTTGTAGGAGAAAGTAAGATAAATCTTTATTATTCTTTTTTCCCCTTCAGTAACAACATTGCATAGAGGTTAAACCATGTTTGTGTCAGAAAGAGAGAAGAGAATTCATTGACTAAAAACAGCACTGGACTTCCTGTTGTTCAATTTTCCCACTGCAGCCCAAAGAACACTGACAAGTGCTTCTATTTAGAGTAAACCATATTCAGAGAGACGGAGCCGACACTGATTCATATTCACTACTGCCTCCTACATTATTTTCTTCTTAAACAAATGTATAAGAAAAAAAAATAGCTAAGGAATTTAGCAAGACTACGAAACTGCATGTGAGTCTCATTGATACATTTTTTTTTCTGTTCATGTCAATGTCAAGGGAATGAAACCTGAACATTACCTCTGACATTGAATATAAAAGTTGCACAGTCCATGGTTATGCCAGCAAAGCTTTTACATTTGCAGCTTTATTTTTTGATTTTGCAGACTTTGAAAGGAAGCGTGTACAGCTGAAGTGTGCGGCATACAGTTCTAAAGAAAAGGTCAACCACCTCCTGGTCCTGGGATGGAGAAGAAATCAATACTTTATACCTGCTTTCGAGCCAGCTGGATACCTAAAGCTCCACTGTTGAACATTGCAAACATTCAGCGTACTGCTGCCATGTTCTAATTCAAATTCAGAGTGTGTCAGAGAGGGATATTTCGAGGTGATCCTAAATGAGATTCAGTAAGGAGTACAACATGTCTGAACATTTACAGGCTTCACAGCACAGCTTTTGTGCCAGTTTTGTCAACGGAGTAGTGCTCAGGAATACCAAAGCAACTCTGAAGATAGCAGAAGGTTTCTGCGACAACTCGTAACAGTTCGACTGTTTCTCAGAAACATCGTTTTAATTGTAAACAACCATGAAAGTGATTTAAAGCCTGTAAAGTGTCAGACACCAGATGTCCAGGCAAGATTTCCAAACTCTTCAAAGACATGAAGACACAGAAATAACTTTCCCAGAGCAAATAGACAAAAAACTAAAAGTATTAGTGGGTGCAGTTCATTAACTCTGCGTCACCTCCCCAGAGCTCAATCTAACCTGCCCTGCTGTGGGAGTCCCAGGGTAACGTCTCCTGCAGAGAATCCCGCTTCTCTGTGTCTATTCTGCATGACATATGCTCAACTATTCCTCAGCTGACAGCACAACTTAATGACACGTGTCCAACAGCATCCGCATCAGCTGTTCGCGGTCGGGACTCCAGGCTGCAGGTTTATCCTCAGAGTTTCTAAAAAGGCAAATCCCTCTTGTGTACTTTAAAAAACAAATAAGTGAAATGGGCCACAGACCGTCCACATAAAGAGTCTCAGAGTTAAAATTCAAGAACCATTGTTCATCTTATTATGTTAATGTTCTTCAAACAGACAACAGAATGATTTATAAATACCTAGCTTACAGCATGAAGCAGTGAGGGTCAGTGATGGTGTGGGGTTTTGATTCAGTTCAAGTTGGTAATCTTGAACCTTAATAAAATGAGTGCATCATGCTATACCTGCCAAAATTAATCCTTAAAGTACCAAGTGACATGCAGCAAGTCAATGAGCATACTGCAAGTACATCCCTGGGCTGTGCAAAAAAATAACTGTGGGAGAAATGGAAGATTTGTGTCCCACCATGACAATAGAGGTGTCTTAACCCAATAGAACTTGTTGACGATGAGCTTGGCCAAAGGGGCAACAAAAACGCAGCAGTTCTAAAATGTCTTCAGACACTGCAGCAAGGTAAAAAAAAAAAATCAAACAACAAAACAAACAAACAAACAAAAAAACCTTAAGTGCTGTGACTAATTTCAGAAATGGTTATTGGGAGGAATCAAAGAGTTCATGTTTGCAACAATGTACTTAGTTTCCTTTACAACATTTCATCAGAAAGTCCTAAACCAACATGCACAAAAACATAAGGAGTGCAAACTCAGTGCAGGCAAATAGTGAAATGCTGCAAATATTACAATAACTATTAAAACTGCAGCCACTACTGTTGCATCACCACCACTACAGCTCATCCAGAAAACTCAAACAAATAAATGAATGAATAAATAATAATTAGTCCACATTGTTGTGGTCATTTCCTCGTGTTCTGCATTGACGGATGTTTTCTTTCCATTTGAAATAAATAAAAATCACAATTTTACAGTTAATAATAAGTTATCTTTATGGACTTAACCTAGACACTTAAATTGGTGTCTCTGAATTCTAAAAATAAGGTTTTTACATGTATATAAATGGCCACTGTAATTCAGACAGAGCCTAATGGTTATTCTAGTCAAATAAAAAAATCTAGTTCATGTCATTCTAAAAGAAACTGGAAGAGTTAAAAAGAAGCAGCGATTTAATTCAATATACCATGCATTAACTAGAGACCACCACAGAGAAAAAAAAACAGCTGAACTGTGTTGCACATAAAATTCAGCATGCAGGAAAATGAAACTGCCACCCATTGCTTAATTCTAAATGCATTTAAACCATTTATATGCCAGTATTGACTGTTGCATGCCCGTGCAATTTGTGGAAGGAAAACATATGTATTTCTGTTTATTATACAGTGATTAATGATTTTCTCCACTGGCGCTTTAAAGCAACTACAAAAGTCAACCTAAAGTCTAAAACAGCATAAACCTAAACACATTGCTGCAGTGGATGTATTATAATCTAACAAAGCAAAAACCCTACAGAGCAAAAAACATACAAACATTAACTATGCAAGCACTACAAAGAAGCCACCACCAGAAAGGATCCCCATTCACACATACAGAAACACACGTCAGAGCTACCACGGACATAAAATTAAACTTACCTCTAACTAGGCTTTTAAGGGTCCATATTTGGACCCCAATTCCATCACGACAGTGTTTAGTAAAAACAAAAAAAGTGACAGAAATTAAAGATGAGGCTACATGGTGTGCTGAATGGCATGCAGTGATTGGCATGGTTAGAGATGGGAGCAACAAGTCAGAAATAAGCAGGACATGGACTTGTCTTTCAAATATGCAACTTTGTTTTCCTGAACAAAGGCAGCAAGACAAGCATGCACCAAGTGTCAAGACATAGATAAGATGAAGCGAGAGAAAGATGTTCCTGTGGCCTGGAGACTATTCAATTTAAAAGTACTTGTATCCTACAAGCATTCAGAGCTACACAGATTGAAACATTTCAAATGCAGCTATTATTGGAGTATTACTGGAGGCTTTGCATTGCGATAAGTACATTTTTGACAGCAGTGATAAGATCTTTGTAAGAAGTTAATGTACATTCTCTGTTATTTACAAAAGTTCAGGTGAACTGGCTCCATGGAGCCTCAACAGAAGCTGGGTCTAAATGTCAGTGGGACAGGAATCTCACCCGTAACAGTGATGAATCAACATATTTAAGAACACATTCAGCATGTGTGGGTTCACAACAAATAAGTAACAACTGATCAACAACCTGTAAGTGTTAAGGAGCTCCCCATGTGGCCTTTACATCCCCCGAATGCCTGTTTTGCAAGAGCATGTTAATTCTAGTCATAAGCCATTAAGTTCTCTTAAATTCATAATCATAATCATATATGGAGACTGAAGGAAAGAAATTAATTCACTTAACGGATGTTTTTTTTTCTGCATATTTTAGGTCATTTACTTCACATCACATATATGCAATTTGCAGTAAATGAGCTGAAACATGCTAACGGTCTATGCTTCCTACACATGAACATGCCCAACAGTAAACATGATGAAAAGTTGCAGGATGACTGAACAAACAAAAAAGAAACTGGGAGCAGTAAATCTGAAAAGTGGGAGTCTTGTTCTGGTTCAAAAAGCACTTCCTCCAACAGCTCATACCAGTAATATGTTACTTTAAATTATTTTGTTGAAGTTTCAACATAGACATGTCAACTAGATATCCCCCAAAAGCCTCGGCCACCACTGCTGTGGAGAAGGGGCAAGTGAAGGGTGTAAATCAGAGCAAAATCTTAACGTTTGCAGGTGTGATCAAAACATACAGTAGTAGCTCAATTTAATCATTTTGACTTACAAGATCAAATAAGAACACTATAAAGCTGCAGAGTTTGTAGCTATTTAGTGCAAAGGATGCACATTCCAAAAACACAGATTAAACTTCTGCAACATGAGGCAAAGACACCCAAAACTGTTCCTCCCACCTTGCAATTTTATGCTCTCAAAAAGAAAAATATGTATGAAATAAAGGAGCAGGAAATTGTGGTATGGATGAAGTAATGTAAATCAAAAATTAGCCAACTGGTTTCCACTAACTATCCCTAATCTAAGACCCTCCAAGCCTCTGCTTCCACACCTCTGCTCCTTTCTTCATCTCCTGCTTCGGGCTTACAGTTTGCTCATCAGTGTTCACCAGGCTGTCCTGGGGGACAGGGACAGAGGCAAAAAGGACAGATTCACATCCAGACTCTGGGTACTGTAACACCCCCGGGCTTAGCCGAGATTCGGCAGAGCTAAATTTAGCACCGCAACCGTGGGATTCGTCCTTGATTTTAACTCTTAAATGTAGGTTGAGGCTAATGGTTTGAAGTGTAAAACTCTGAAAGAAATTTGATTTGAGAAGGTAGAGATAAGAGAATCAAGTAAGATAACTGACTGCAATCAGAATCTGCAGACAAAACAAAACAAAAACAAAAACATAAATGTACAGATCTCCACTGCATTTTCTAGTGACCAACAAGATTTTCCCTAAATGTTTTACAACAGATGTCATCTAATGTCTTAAGCTGCTTTTTGCTCAGATTATTTTATATGGCATACATGCACAGATTTTAGGTTTAAATATATACGACTCAAATTTAAAATATGTGATTTTGAAAGACAAAATGTCCTTTAAACTGTGCCTTTATTTTTCACCATGGTGATAAATTTGCATGGAGCATCATTAAGGAACCTTACAGGAGGTACAGCCCCTCCAATCACTGAGACTATAAACAACTGAGTGAAGTTTGTCACAAATTGGAGGAGTGGTGCTTGCATGAATTAACATCTGAAGGAAGATGAGTGGAAGGGACACAAAGGGATGCATGGGGCCATAAAACAGTGTGTAAGCATATATTATCTGTGAAGGTTAGCTGAGGCACTGCTTATCCAAAGACTATGTGCTCTGCATACAATCATTTGTTGAAATGTGGGAAAAATGTGTGTGGGTCAAAGAAATGACATCAAGACATGATGCAAACAGTGGTTGTACTCGTCACATTTGGCTTAGTGTTATAATAAATACTAAAGTCAAATGTTTAGGTAAAAATCCATCTCGTCATCTCATTTGGCCCAAAAAATTGCATGAAACCAGTAACAACCCAGTGCTGCAGTGGAGTGACTGCTGGTGTCAACACAAAAGGCATTTCCACAGTGTGTTTCAGGTTCTTAGTTTCTTAATATTATCTACACGTTACATGCTTCATACAAAGATCAAAATAATCCATGTGCAGTCATTTTAATTGCATATTTAAGTAAAGAAATTTAAAGATACCAAGCCTTGTCATCATTTACACTTTTCTCCTCCCTGTATATGGAACTGTGACACTCACTTAGTCTTTTTGCGGATCTCTTCCACCAGTTGCTTGATATGATCCTCCATGAACTCGATTTTTTCCTGCTTTCGCGCTAAGGCCTTCTGCAGACGGACAATGCGCTCCACCAGCACAGCCTTATCCACCTCTGGGAAGCTGTCCACAACCATGACTGAAGGACCCGACTGGCTCTCTGGCGAGCGCTCTTCAACACCACTGCTCCCTCCATGGCGAGCATTCAAGGAGCCTGAGGAGTGGAAGGGACAAAGACAGAGATTAACAGACAAAACGTCTCATTGTAATGGTTATGCAACAACTTTCTGTGAGCTACTGCTTTCCATAAACAAAAGATCAAAAACACCTTGCTTTTCTGTAATTAGCATTTTCAGAGGGACATTTTACACTCCAACGCAAACAGTATCACTGAATAGTGTTAAAAAATATACAAAATATTAAAAGTAAAAACCTTTTTCCAAATATCATTAAAGAAAGTGTTAAATACTAACCAACTCTCAGAGCAGTACCTGAGGAACTGGAGCGACTGCCCATACTGCTGGCATCCCGGTCACAACCTCCATTCTCAACATGTTCCAGTCTCTTGCGGGCTGTAGGGGAAAAAAAAGCAAATAATAATATTCCTATAGAAGCCAAGAAATTTTCCAGACTTTTTCTGAGGAGACTGCATGTAAGAACACATATTCTAGCATTTACCCCTGACTTCCTAAAGAGATTATCTGGCCAACTCCTTTGTAAGAGACCTGAAATATCAGCAAGTGCAACCATGTGTAAACTAAATACAACAGCAAATACTCAGGAGCATTTATGGTTAGTGAGTGTGCATGCTGATAAGAACTGCTGCTTCATATTCTGTTTTGGTGAACTTTTTACTAACTGACTGATATCATCAACATTTATGTGGTATTAGTAAAAACAAACAACAACCCCCCCAAAAAGTTAATGGTAGCACATTATTTTATGCATCTTTTTTTTTTTTTTTTTTTTTACATCCTACCCACCACCCAGATCTGCCATGTTTTTGTTGATATTCCTGTGAAGCGGTAAGCATTAAACGGCATCAGTGGAGGAAGTTTGGATTAAATGGTCACACATTCCTCATATGTTCTACAGTGCTTATATGTGAAACTGTCATTGAAAAAGAGAATTTTTTCTCTTATTGAGTAAATGTGACTGCTGTACCATTTGAGAAAGTTTAACAAACCCACAATGCACAGCCAAAGGCTTACAATGACAGAACTGTCATTGTAAGCCGACTGCATTCCTGATGGAAACTCATTATGAAGCTAACATAAGATGCTTAATGGGTCTCGGAAGGTAACTTTATGTGAAAAAAATGTCTATACAACCTAAAAGTGCTAAAGCCTTACAAGTAGTCTTTATCCCTAGAGAATAAGGTGAGAGACAATAGTTTGCTTGATTGCATTTAAAGTTAGCATGAGAAAAGAATTAGCATTTTATTCTGCATCTGACTGTACGGTCTTATCTTGTTTTACAATCACTGTGATGTTATGTGACAAACATCAGCTTGCTCCAAAGAACATCAGAAAACAAAAGTGAAAGAGAATTGCGTATCTAACCTTGTGTTAGTTGTTTCGTGAGGTCCTTGATATTCGCTGCTTGCTTCCTTTTCTGAGTCACCAGCTCATCCCTCAGCTCCTCTACTCTGGTTTTTAGCTTGGCCACCTCTGTCTGCAGTGCTGCCCGCTCCTCTTGCAGACCCTGCACCTCCTGCTGCCTCAGCACCTCTTCCTGTTTCAGCTGCCGTGACTGAAGGGTTAATGGGAGTGTAGATGACAATTAGAGTGATGATACAATAAGTGATATATGCAGAGTTGGAAAATACTGACGCAACGGCCATTTATTCTGGAATATCATTAGGTGACTCTGTTCTAGGTCAAACAACTCACTATTAATTAATTGTTGCAATGACTAATCATTTAAGAAAAAAAAAAACCCTTTAAAACAGGATACCACACCATGTCTCACTGCGAGTACGCTGACCTTGTCATCCAGTAGCCTGCTGGTCTCTTCCAGTTTTGCTTGGAGCTCTGTAAAGCTGCTGTTGAGCTGATCCAGCTGAGATTGCAGAGCGTTGCTCTCTGACTGCAGCTGGGCGTTCTTGCTGCTCAGCTTCTCTGTGAAACCCAGTAACTCTGCTTCCCGCTCCCTGCTGCCTTGAACATCACGCTGCAGGTCAGCCAACTGATTGGTCAGGCCATCCACTTCCTCTTGTAGAGATGAAATCTCTTGTTCATCACTGCATACAGGGAAGGACATGAGAGATAATGTGCTTAAATTTCAGTTAAACAGAATTTTGTTGGAGCGTATATACATTTAGCAAGAAAAGAAAGTATATACATTCACATTATCATGATTCAAATGCAATTCAGATGGCAGGATGTGATTATGGGAAAAAAAAAAAAGGATCATCCATGCATCTTTTGTGGCACCTACAGGTACATAAAATGGAAGCATTGGTTGTAAATGAGAAGAACAACCTTGCTTCACTCTAACAAGTCATCTTCATCTGGCCAGAGAGGTACACACACACACACACACACGCACACAAACACTTATGTGACCCGAGTCTTGTCTTGTGTGCTATATATGTGTCCCTGGCCTATCTTTGAATATTCAAAGAAAAGAAAAAGAAAGGAAAGACAAAAAAGGGAACAAGAGAACTATATTACAACCTGTAAGGTTTCTATCAGAGTCACTCGTGACAATGGTCGTGCAAGTCCACAACAAGAGCTTTAACAAGTAGGTATGGGTGAGTAAGTGGCAGGTTGTCGCATCATTCATGGTTAGCTTGATTTGAGCAGATAACACAGCTTAATCTGTGATGGTAAAGTAATTTGATCAGACCTAAATGCTTCCCCAAATGCATGCTCATTTCATTGAATAACTTTGCAATATTAGAATCATAATCATCAATTTAGTACTTACAACTTTAGAGACATCCTTGAAAGGGGCTTAAAACCATGGCTGTTTATCCCAAATGAAAATGTTCAGGTGTTTTAACTAAATAGCTTCAACACCAATGTCTCTCACAGAACAACAACGACTCAGCTGACTTGAAATTCAAACATGCTTATTTGGAGGGAAACCAGAAACATCTGTTTGGATCATTTAATATGTATATTGTATCCACACCAGGTTTAGGCCTTTACACCAAGTACTTTTCCCTCAAGCTGTGTGTGTGCTGTTATACCGTTGATGCTGTTCCTGAAGCGCAGTGACCTCTTCAAGCTTCTCTCTGGCGACCAATCTCAGCTTTCTGCCGGTTTATGATCTCCCTGTATTTGCTCAGCTCATCCTCCCATCGTGGACGCTCGTCCTCTAGACACTTTAACTAAAGAACGAGACACCCTCGTTAAATGCAGGATGTGATGTCGTGCAAAGATTTTCAAACATTAATCTGCATGACAAACCTTGGTGCGAAGAGTTTCAAGCTCGTCCATGCTTTCCTTGTAACTCTTTTTCAGGTCGTCCAGCTCTTTGGCCTTCACTCGGTGCACCTGCATGATTAATTTAATTCTTTAGATGTGTATTTTATATCACTTTGTTTAAAATCTCTTCACTCATTTTACACACACACACACAAAAAAAAAAAAATGTCCAGTGCTTAAAGCCTGTCTGTACTGCCAAGTCAGAATGTGGTTGCAAAAACTGTTATGGTTTAACGTGTAAACTTTATTGCGAAAGCAATCATGGTTTAAATCTTTTTTGTCCCATATTTTTAAACAAAGCCATTAATGGTGTTACTGCCGGTCAACCTTTCCAAGAAACCATTAGTAGCCTTTAGTATCTAAGACAATATGGCAGTAATGGAGATGCTGGTAATTTCCTCCATTCATCCTTTCATATTCAATCTAAACAGAACTGCCCAAACAGTAATAGGAACTGTTTCATTTGCATAATTTAAGACTGAGTTGCATCAACTTTAGAGCATAACTCACATGCTAAAATAAACATAAGCATGGACCAATTTATTCATCAGCAGGGGAGTGCTATCTGTCAAAATGAAGGACCATCCAAAAACCTGGCCTAGAAATAATAGGCACACACTGTCAGACTGGCAACCTGCTTAATATAAAAATCAATTGGTCAACAGAATAGCTGAATCAGAGTTAAAGGTGGTTGCATATCTTTTGATGATGAACTTCATGAGAAGACATAGGATCAAGGAAACTTTAAAAATTCAGATTTAAGAAAACAAAATTAACACAAAGATATTTTAAAGACTTCTAAATGCCATGGGAAGCTGAACGTCTCTCTAGGATGATAGTAAGAAATGGGTGATGTCTTCTGGGTTGTTGCTGAAATGCATACAGTAGCTTCATATTGATTATTTCTAGGCCATTTATTTTTAAAGTCTAATTCCCGTTAGAGCAGCACAGTGAGAAAACAGGCCATTGTGTTTGGACTGAGTCCATGTTTGGTGATGTTTATGCATGTCTGCCTGTGGAGATGATGCCGGCTCCAAGTTAAGGCAATTACACCTCTAAAATGGGGGAGAACAGCCTTTTTTTTTTTTTAAATATAAAAAGAGGCGACAATAAAAGGCTCAAAAGAAGCAGAGCAGGATGAAATATAAACTTTGAATGAATAAAGGACAAGCTTGTATTCCTGTTCATATCATCTTCTGGTAGAAACAGTGTAATAGATTAAAAAATAAGAAACCAAAGTCATTTGAAAGCATGACTGTAGATATAAAAAGAAAAAGGGAATAAAATACTAAATCCCCAAAATGAATATGCAAATGCAAAACTAGCCAACATAGACAGATTTCCATTTGTGAGAGTGTTTATTCGTGTCAAAGCTGGACATCACCTCTAACTGGTCTGTTTGTTCTTGCTTGTGTTTCTCCAGCTCCCCTTTGGTCTCTCTCAGTTTAGCATCCAGCTCGTTAGATCTGAGCTCCTCTGATTCCTAAAGCAGAGTGGAGTAAAGGTTTCAGACACACAAGAATAAAAGGTGAGGGAGAGACACAGTAAACCGTAGGAACAAGGAATGAAGAGACAGTGACAAGGTTTTTACAGTTGTGACATTCATCTTATTGTATTTTCACATGTGCTGTTTTATATTGTAGAACTGTTGTATGTGGTTGCTGTGATAAAGCGCTGCTGATCACAGCATGCAGTAGCCAAAACTAATCTTTCTACAACAGTGGCAAAACTAACACAGCTCTTTACTACCATCATAAGGTACAAAGGAAAACTGCCACTCCTGTTACTGTAGATCAGTTTTACTCAATAAAGAGCATCCTTTCTTTACCTTTTACAGGGAAATAAACAATACTGTTTGCTGCTTGTATACAAACTAAATATCTTTTTGTACCTCAAAAAACACACAAATCCACACACACATATACAGTATTCCACAGATAAACTCAGATTGTATCTGTTTCATCTATGGTCATGAGCAAAATTATCCTTCAACATGGTGACTATAACAAACCTGGTAGGTTCGGATCATGTCCTGGCAATTTTTGCGGATCTGTTCTGTTTCCTCTTTGGCCTGAGCCAGCTTGGATGTTGTTTCTCTCAGTTTGTCTTTAGTTTCCTGCACACAAATGAGCATTTTAAGAAAAGCTTTTGTAGTTGTGAGTTTAAAACATACAGCATTTTACTTCAAAGAAATTCTAGCATACAGCCATAACAAGAATATTTTAATTGATTTACTGTTCATTTTCCTGCAGGTGCATGCATAAATGCACAGAATGGTTTGCACACGCACATTAATACCACAAACAGAAACATAAGAGAAACATCAGACCTCTGTGGCCTTCAGCAACTACTGAGTATTTATTCATTGCACCACCCCCACCCCAATCCTTTGTTTAAAGATGTGTATGCACTTGAAAGCTGTTAAAAAATGAAACAACTGTAATGTAAATTACATTTCCATGAAAAGCATCAATGATGATGACTTTCTTGCAGGCTCATTACTGTACCTTTCTCATTCCACTTAATTTTGCCCCTGGATAACAAGACACATTTCATTTTGCCATTTTATAGGGGGACTGCTGATAAAAATAATTAACATGAAGGGGCTATCATTTGTGCAGATGCATGCATGTTTGATAAACAGCTTGGATTTGAGAGAGGTGGTCTTATTTAGAGAAAATGTTTAAACAACAGGAAAATGTGAACTCTGTCAATTAAAACAGCAACTAATGTCTACAGGAAAAATGCATTGTTCATGTACTGTTAAGCTAAATTTAGCCATTTGGATTCAGTGTGCAATTTGCATGAAATTTGACTGTAGCAGGATGAGATAACATATTGTCGCAAACAACATCTATAGCACACAGATGATAGGAGCAATTCTTTCCGTTTTCAATGGTTTCCTTTTCTTTTTCAACAAAATTAAGTTTAAAGTAATAAAGAAAAGCATTATAAAGCAGCAAATCATACAATGAATAAAATCAGTCCATACACAGTAACAAGAGAAAACAGGAGGCATATATTCAGTCATAGCAACTCAAATTGAGACAGTGGAGCTATCCTTCAGAATGACAGCACAAAATAAACTGTGATAGTAGACTTCTGCCACAGATTAACTCTGATAAACCAGTGTGTCAATATTTTGCGTAAGTGATATGTAGATATTCTCAGTGTTTCTAATAGACAGCGCTCTGCTCAGACAGTGTGAAGAACACTAAATAATGTTCCTGTGTGGAGAAACGGCAGAAAAGGAATCTTCCAGCATGAAAATCATCTGAAGGGAGTTTCTCTGAAAGAAAACTAAACCTAGAATTGTGACCTCATCAAGAATGACTCTTGATCTAAAAAACACAGCATCCCATACATAACTGTAGCTCTCTGTTCATAGCAGGACTTAATATCCCATCAAAAAGGGTGAATAAATAAATATTTAAGACAGCCATGTGTATTGAAAAAACTTAACATCTGAATCTTAACAATAAAAAGTAGCAATAATGGATGCTTGTCATTATAGGTTACATATCGTAGCATTATTTTGATTGATTTGACATTTCAAATTTTTACATGGACGCGTGTTCAGTTCTTCTGTATACTGAAAAAACAGAAGGAAAAGCAGTATGAGGTTACATTACCTTATGAGCATCTGCTTCACTCTTTAGTTTGTTCTGGGCCCATTTGACTTTGATCAGATGGGAATTGATCTCCTCCTTCAACTTTTCAACCTCACGCGTCAACCTGCCAACCTCACCTTCCTATGAACACATAGTAATAAAAACACACACACACACACAAAAAAAATCAAACAGTGATCACAAGACTGAGCTGATGTCCCTTTGCAATGAAGAACCTCCTACATGTGGCTAATATATAAAAATAACTTGATAAAATCTAAGCCTTAAATACTATTTAATACACTTTAGAAACTCCAAGAATAAGAAATATGCAGTTATCATTTTTTACAATAAAAAAGTCCTGAAAATTATATGTTCATGCAATTCTTAATGTTAGGGGACAAATCTTTCAGTTACCATAAGACATAAAGCACACTGCAGTTATTTCACTTTTGTATTTATGCAATGATAGCCTGAACATTATTCTACCTTAGCATCGTAAAGCTGCTGCAGTCGCCCCTTTTCCTGAGCAAGCTGGTTTCCTCGAAGAGCCTGGCGGTCCACTTCTTTCACAGCTTCCCTCAGCCTCTTTTCCAAACCTTCCTTATCCCGCCTCAGGTCAAGGGCCTCTTTTTCCCCCCGCACATATTTCATCACCATGGCCTCCTTCTCTTGGCGTGCCTCATCACACTTCTTGTTGACCTAGGATGATTTTTTTATGTCATGAGATAAGTTCATGTAATTTCCAACAGTCAAGCCATTCAGTACTCTACAGCGATGGAGCCTTTGCCGGGGTCAATACCAGGTTTTGTCTGCCTGCATGCAGTCAAGGAAAAATCAAGCACTTTTATGGTATTCAATTACCAGGTCGCTCATGTTCTACAATTAATCTTCCTGCTTTGTCCTTTCTGGTGTCTATAAAAAGCATCTGTGGAGTCATATGACACTTTGTCCTCTGACCAGTTGACTTCTGGACTAATGCCAACGGGTATACTGATGCAGTGATGTGCTACACAATCAGGAGTCTGCAAACTCGCCACAATCTCTGGTGTCTGATATCCTGTCAGGTGCATCGATTCTGTGCAGTTTCATGCGGCTTAAGTCAAACAACAGAAAACCATCTGTAGTAGAACGGTGGCGGTTGCATCATTACTTTCCAACCTAGTCTCACACCTGTGTGACAATGTCTCACTCTAGTGAGATGATCATTTGCAACCCTGCGGTTTGATGGACAACAGATTTATATGTGTATGCGCAACAGCAAGAACTATTTGATTTGAAAGTCTGGTATGTTGGGTGAATGAGAAAGAAAAATACACAACTGCGTACGAAACGGTGAGTGTGGGTGCAACAAACAATGAAAAAAGTTCCAACTGGTTTTCAGACTTTTTTTAAATCACCGTTTATTCCCATGACATATGAAAGACATATATTAGCAATTGTTTTGCGCAGCTTCTATAAATCAACAAAAGTGTTTGAAACCTCACAGTTGATTAATACTCAGTATCTTAATACAAATGAGGAAATGAGGAATTATAGAAGTGAAGCACTGAAAAGGGACTGAGCGTAAAATCTAACTCATGTTGCTCACTGAACAGTGAAATTAAAAATTGTGAGGTGTGACAAAACTGTCAAGGGAAAAGTGCCTTACATCGTTTCAACCAGGTGTGCAAACTCAGGATGAAAAATGTGCCTTTCTGCAGTATTCGTTTAACAAGTGATTAAATCTGCAATAACAGGAGTTTGGTGTGCAGAGACCTTGAATGTTCAGCCGCTGGTTTTGTGCAAATATCCACAGATGTTAGGCACTGTGGTGTCTGTGAAAACCAAAGTACAGTCATTCCTCTGGAATTTTAGCATCACAACAAAAGGACAAATTTGTCAGATCTCAGAGGACGCATTAGGGACAAGCCCAATCCAGAGCTGACCCCATAACAAAAAGAGCCTGCGTCCAACATCTTCATACCAGACACCAAAACACATCCCAGAACTCCTACAGTACGCTCCCTGAAAGGTGGTTTACATGTGTCCAACAAGGATGGCCACATGTAAACTGCTCACTTGCTTCAATAAAAATATGATACAGCTTATCCACTTGAACAAAGATATAATTTAAAAAACAGTTTTCTTTACTGGTTTTAGTCTTTCATTCACAGAGAAACATAGTTTCAAGTCACTGAAACTACTTTCTTATAAAACTCTTTCTTTATGAAAAATTAGGTGTTGACCTGTAGGCAGGGAAACTGAGGAAAAGAGATTTTTTGAGCCAATGTTTTTTTTTTGTTTGTTTTGGTTTTTTTTTTTAATGGCAAGGATAAATTGCTGTTTTGGTTTACAAATTATGGCTAATTTAAGTTCTCGGGAGACGTTTAATTTTGAATTAGTGTTTTTATTTGGATGTTTTTCCCCTCATTTGAACAGTGCTCTACTTCTTTACATGTGAAACGGGCCACAGTAAAAACAAATACACTCGATTTAAAGCACAGAGTGCCTGATTTGGTTTAAAACATCTTCATTAGCTGACCTGGTTCCCTGCTGCTCATTTCTCTGAGGAATTTCCAACAGAAAGCCTTTGAAATAGGAGCATTATTAAACTGAATCAATCAATTGTAATAGATATAACAATGTGAAAGAGAAAGACAAGACATGGAAAATAAGTGAAAGACTCGGGTAAAACCGAGTTGCGTGACCAGCCTATCAAGAAGTTTAGGTCCCAGTCATACCTGTTCTATCCGGTACGACGTCTCCCTCTGCATCTGCTGCAGGGCAGTCTTAGCTGTCTGCTCCTGGTGGATTAGCTTATCTCGGGACTCTTTCAGCTCTTTCAGCAGCTCCTCCACCCTGCCCTCTAACTGCAAAAACAGAGAATACACAGCGTGAGCAACGTGTTCGGCAATATGCAAGCCTAAGCCACACCTGAGCCAACTTGTTAAACAAGATGACGCCTACCACAAAATCCTGGAGGCAAACTATATTAAGAAAGGAGTGGAAGCATTTCCCAGCTTGAGCAATTCCTCGAAATAATAATTCTTTTACTTAAAAGAAGTGACGTCACTGGGAAGATGAGCCTAAAATGATAACGCTTGATGGTGTCATCACAGTCATCATCAATCTGATCATTTCATGTAAAAATCGCCCTCAGACATTAACTTTGTCAACGTGAATCTATGGTTTGGAAGTAAATGAAAATCTCTTCTATACCCCTTTTGTTTGGACAGTCCTTAAACAAATTCTGTTTCTATGAAAGCATGAATTAATTACCACTCTATCCATGGTTACAGCCATGCTACACAAGAACCTGTGAGTAGAAAAGCAATTGAGTTTTGGAGTGCTAGGAACATGGTACGCTTACATCAGAGGCACCACAGAAAAGAACAAAAATAAAATACTATAAATAAAAACGATGCCTGCTGAACCAAGTGATTGGGATTCAGTGCAATTTTCTCCTACCCCAGAGGCTGCTTTGTTTGACGTCCTTAATTACCAGCTACAAAAGGGCTTGAGTGCAAATCTAATTGAACTGGAGAGTCACTGTGACAGGTGTAGCTTAACAAGATTTGTCTTTTGGTTTGTCTCTTCACTTGCACAACAGCAAATGCAGGCTAAACCTGTCTATGCTTAAATTGCATCATTGATGAGGGACTTTTTAATTAGATGAAAAAAAATGCAGTTTTATATGATTTAGTGCTGCTTAAGAGATTATTTATGAGTTGTCTGTGTTGGTATAAATTTGTATAGCTGCCACAGACCCAATTCTTGCTTTGCCACAGCTGTAACAGACCGATAGTAGTCACAAGCCTACAGGTGCAATATTATCACAATGAGCCCAGATTGATTCTTAACACAAACAGGAAGTCAGACAAAACATTGCGTTGGAGTATTTCCTCGTCTATGAGACAACATGTGGTAAAAAGATTTCCACTGTTTTCAATAGATATTAAAAATAGCTTAAAGAAAAGAACATGACAGATAAAGTCCATGTTTGTTTACATCAGTAGTTTGCTTCTATAACAATCAATGTTACATCAATCATAACCGTATGAAAAGATCACAGAGAATTAAAATGACCTTTTTAATGGTGGTCATGTGTTGCTTCTCTGTTTCAGCTCGCTTCTTCAGCTCTTCCCTCATGTTGTCTTTCTCTGAGCAGATACCAAGAATCAGCTCCTGATGCCTCTTGTTCTCCTCCAGCAATCTATGCAAACAAATTTAGCATGCACACACACAAACAAACACACACATTCACAATTTAGGTTAAGTCCATTCAAAGTACTGAGGAATTTAGACTAGTGAGATAAAGGTGCTGTTAAGACAAATCTGGCTGGAACAATATGTGAATTATACTCAAAGGACTTAGTGCTGCTGCTTAAAACCTTGTTAAAGTGAAAAAACACAAAAACCAAAAAAAAAAAAAACCCAGAAAACCCAGCTCTTTTCTCTCAGATTTACATACATTTCCAACAAGTTAGTTATCAATGTTGTCAACATAACAAGTCTAAAAGGACAGTTGGTTGAGTTTATCAAGGCCTATTTTCAATAGGGGTAACACCAGTAACAATAAAATGATAACAATTTACCTCTGAATAGCTTTCTCCTGTTGTGCATATTTGTACTGCACACACTTCTCAAAGACCACCATACACCCCTCCTGGTCTGCAGGGAGTCCATTCACAGGGGGGCTCCCTTTTCTCTGGCCTCCACTTTGACTTTCAGGCAGTTGACATGACAAGAGCTCAGATTCTAGCTCATCCAGCAGCGACTCTTGGGACAGTGAGCGCTGTATCTGAGAAATAAGCTTTCGGCTGCAGTCAGTGTCATAAGGGCTTGATGAGGAATGTGAGGGGACCAAATTGTTGGCACTGGTTTGAGGGCTGGAAGCAGGCGAGGAGCTGAGCGTGTCAGAACTCGGAGTGGAGGGGCCATTAGAGATCCCAGAGGTTGTTGTAGAGTCAGTAGGTGAGTTTTTGGAAGTTCTTTGGGCAGAAGAGGATGATGGAGTCTCAGCTGAGCCACTACTGTCAACGGGCGATGGCTCTAAGGAACAATTGACAACCTGGATAGATGGCTGCTCACTGCTGTTTGTAGCAGCTGCATCAAAAGTCAATGAGGTCTCTACTGTTCCTTCAAAAACAGAAGAAGAACTTTCCTCTATAGTTTCAGGGCTGACAGGGATCACCAAAACAGGAGCAGCCTCATTAGAAAGCTTAATTGGAATTTTTTCATTTCCACTGGAAACTATACTATCACACCTGGTCACATCAGCCAGCTTGCCATCATGTAGATCCCCCTGACGACATGTTTGAGCTTCCTGCTCTGCATTTGAATCCGTCTCAACATCTGCTGTAGTTCTAACTATTTCATTGTTAAGCCGTAATCCATTTTTCACCTGACTGCATGTTTCTGCCGCATGTGTATTGTTGTGAAAGATTTGTTCCTCCCCTGTGTCATTAGATGTGCTGTTCTGATTGACTGAATGGGATTCCTCTGGCACTGACTTAACCTCTGATCCTTCCATCATCTGTGGATCTTCAGCAGCCCCTGGCAGTTTGATGGTCCCTCAGTTATTTAAATCTGGCACAGAGAGGAACAGACATAAGACAAGCAAAAGAGAAACAGACTGAATGGGAGCAGATCTGGATGTCACCTACAAAGCAGACCTGCGCTACCTGTATGTTGCACCTTCCTGGTCAAAAACACAACATTGCGGAACCAGGAAAAACGACGGCAATAAAAACTAAATGTACTTATGTTAGTTCATATGTCAGTAAAAGGACCAGTTGAAGAATTTTCAGACAAACACATCCAAGCACTGTTACACCCTAATAAGGCGTGTTGCTATATACACCTACAGTATGAAGAGATTCACCAGGAAGGTGTGTGACTAAAAACGTCACAACTAAGATAGGTATTCAAGATTACTACCCAGAGTTAACGTGCTGAAAATCCACTGCAAAGCATTCATGAGTCACTGTAAGGCCATCTTGCTAGGATCTTATAAATATGACAAAGTAAAAGTAAAAAAAACTGTCTTTGTTCTAAGTGTTGAAGATTACAACATTTCTGCTTGTTTCTGATATCTCCTTAGGGGCATTGCAGACAGTACAGATTAGTTGGTCATGATCTTGAAATTAATCATTTACTGTCAAACTAGCTGTCGTAGTAACTGATTTGATAGTCTTTCTCTGTTAATTTCATAGACCTCCTAGTTTTGGATTAGTGGTATTACTACTTTTAACTGACTCATTTTTCTTGTTAATCTGTTTGGACGCTTCTTTAAAGTTGTAGGGCTTTTGTCATTTCTTTTTTTTTTTACTTGCTTTCTAACAAAATGTATTCATACTGATGCCGCGATTTAGCCTAGAAAATAAAAAGGTAAGTTGGGCAAGGGTTAGACGTTAACCATGGCAAAATACAGGTACCATGAAATAATGTTAACAGGAGGAGGGCCAAACACTGGGGATAACATAGAAATACTGACAGAACTATAACATTTCTCTTAAATGTTAACTTTTGTGCAGATAAAGAGAAACAACTAATAATGAAGCAACGTGACTACATACTGTAAGATTGATCAATTATGATCAAGCTATTACAATGACTGTGAAAGGTTCAAGCACACAAGGCCAGAGGAAGAAATATAAACTGCATGGATTAGCTTAGAACACAAGTAATAGTTTTACAGGCATATAACTTTATCTGAACAAAAAGCAAAGTGATAAGCAATTATTTTAAATTTTTTTTTAAAGGAAAATGCTAATAATTAAGCATCCTCTCTCACTATAAAAAAGAGAGCTGGCTTGAATCCAACAGTGAAATGAAAAGAGCTTTGTCAGCAATTCTGTCACTAATTACAGGAATGAGTGACAATGGCTGGAGGCCTTGCAGTCTTTATACAACTCTGCACTCCAAGATATTGTTTTGAAAGGTAAAGTTCAAACTCCTGTAAAGGCCATGTTGTCTGATCCAACTGAGTCCGACGTCTTTTCGTACTTCTTTGCGCAAACAGCCATCAAAATATCAGTTCTTATCATAAAATGTAGAGGTACTGTATTTATCACCACATCATATAAAACATTAATATCCAAAAAGGTTCGGCTTCTGTTAAACTGTGAACGCTTTATCGAATAAGTCCAACAATAAAGATGCTCCTCTGACAGGTGTCATACCATGACTGGTGTTCTGATAAAGTATGTAGCAGCACTACTCGGACACAATGTTTTAGTGAATAGTGAAGTGATCACGCTGGTGACAAGAAGAAGATGTCCAACATAGCGTTTAAATATATTTAAGATAAATATACACTTCGGTTTCGTTAACGTTTAGACTACCTGCACTGACTTTAGCTCGTTAGCTCTTTAGTTAGCTAGGACACTGAATTAGGACACACAATTAAAGCCTAAAAGACAGGACAAAACCCACGATCAAAAGCGGTAAACTGACAGCCGTAGTTAAAATTGACTCTAAACTCATCTGCATATTGACGTACTGCAACATTAAAGGGTCACTGAAATATTCTAGTCAGGCTAAGCTAACGTTGATAATAAAGGCGTTAGCTTGTACGATACAATCCTATCTCAGTTCAGCTAAGGTTGCTAGCACTAGCATATATATAAGTGCCACGTAAAGCATGTTTAATATGCTTCGGTTAGTATTCATTGTTTTACCCACCAAATGGCCAAAATCCATGGTTAACTTCTTTCAGAAGCATCCAGGAAAAGAGTGAACTTGGAGCACCTTGTTTAACCAGCTGATCACCCAACAAGTCACTAATATGACACATCAACAAATATGGCCACTGCAGCAGAAACGATGGGCCGATGCAAACCAATGACAGCCCGGTGATAAATGACGTTGTTCAGACGTTAACACACAACAGGTACGCCCACAGCTCCACCTTTTATCATCACCAAAAATTACATTTATCCCCACATGTTTAACACCGTTTAATTTCACTGTAACCAATTTAAACTTTGGTTATGGTCACTCGCCATTTGCAAGAAGAATAAAAAATAGAAATGGAAGAGCCTTTTCATTTATTACCTGAGATTATGATGGACAGCCACCCACCCATGGCAGTCAGGGGAGATGATGGGGGTGGGCATAGACGGGGTGGGATGGATGAGTTTTCTTGTTTGTTTTGTTTGTGTTTTTGTTGCTGTTGTTTTTAAACTTATATATATATATATATATATATATATATATTTATATATATACATATACTACTCACAAAAAGTTAGGGATATTCAACTTTCGGTTTTTGGAGAACAGCATGATGTGCAATAGATATTTAACCATTGAACAGTGTACATGATGTGCATTGAAAAGTTTAGAGAAAGTCTAATTCAGTTCCCCTGGAAAGGTTGAAGTGGATTTTAGGTTCATTCTGACATCATAAAAAAACAAACAAATATCCCTAACTTTTTGTGAGCAGTGTATATATAAATATATATATAAAGAAATGATAAAAGAAGTTCTGAGAAGCTCTAATTTGAAAAGGGGGAACCAACTCCCACCCACCAGCAGTTGACGCTGTTGCGCAGGTGCAGCATTTTGCGTTCTACAACCACCACGTGCGCTCAGGTACGGTTCAGACAAATTTAAGCTACAGTAAAATTGATAGCACAAATAAAAATATTATTGAGGTTTGTTGACGAAACGTATGCTTATGTAATGCTTTTGTATGAGGTAGCTCAGAGTTGGTTTTTTTTAATCGATACTCTTGTCGTGTGGGTGTTCAACGTTTCGCTTTTGAAAGCTAGCTAAAATTCAGACATGTTCGGAGAACATTGTGCGAAAATTTCCTTAGCTCGTATTGTTGGTTTAACTGCATTTTTTGAATAATTTGCAGCGACAGAGACTGCAATATGAACATGGTATTTTCACCAAACACTACTCAACCCAACCGGCCATTGAGAAAACCTTCTTCGAGTCCCATGATCCCGTCCTCAGCATTGCCCTCTCTACGATTCCCCACCATGCCAGGTGTTAAACCTCTACCAGTCGCGGCAGGTGCCATTGGAGACGGTAATCAGTCAAACGTGATTGTGTCCGATTTCTGCTCATTTGGTCAACGTTAGGCAGCTTATTTGAACCAAGTGAAAGTTTTTGTGTGTGTGTGTGTGTGTGTGTGTGTGTGTGGGTGGGGGGGGGGGCAGGTGTTTTGCTAATTTTGTAAATGTGATTTTTTTTTTTTGCAGGTTACACACCAGTTATCCGGGATAAATCAACAGTATGTAATAAACAAGCATATGTCATTGTTTTATATTAGACTTGAAGTCCTGTCTTAATGTCTTTATGTTCCTGCCTTCGTAGTTGTTGGGATTAGTCCCACCAGCACTTACTGTGTACTTCTGCAACTACTGTGGCCAGCAAGGTAAGATTATACTTAAAATTTCAGACCAAGTCTCAGTAACAGATAATTGAAGTGGTTGCTTTAGCCATAAAGTGGCAGCAGGCTTCACAGGTGTGACAAATTCTTGGGGCTACTCAGTATTATTTTCTGTAGGTGCATTATACATATCTGAAGGTAATTGAATGGCAGTTTGTGAGACTTGGTAGCACTGCTGTTTTTGTGTCTCTAGAATCAACATTCTAGGGAAGCTCAATGTTGTGGTGTTCATTAACAGGGAACTTTCGGTGCACGCGCTGCAAGAAGATG